>CM031083.1:10340282-10846274 GCA_018257905.1 Gillenia trifoliata | reverse complement strand
TCTTGCATTCGTCACACTTGTGATGTTAAGCACTAATAATTCTTGATCTCTTCTATGTCAGAACTATGCCACCTCGTCGAGCACCTTCTCGCACATCAGGTGAATCCAGTACACCTGACATGTCTGCTTTTAATCTCGGGCAGTTCAATCAGGCTATTGTCGATACCTTTCGGACAACTTTTCATCCTCCTCAGAAAAATAATTTGGAGCTCGCTTCTAATTTGCGAGTAAAACCATTTCTTGGTCCAAAGACTCTTGAAGAAGCCAAGGCTTGGCTTGAGCATGTGGAGAAAACTTTTCGTGCTATACAAAGGCAGGGAAACTTTCCAGTTGAACAATGGGTCCCTACAACAGTGTGGTTTCTGCAAAGTCAAGCCCATTCTTGGTGGACGTATGAGGTAAACCAGATCCCTCCTAATTTACATGAGGATTGGAGCACTTTTAAACAACGGTTTGAGCACAAGTACTTGCCTTCTGAGTATTGGGCAAGAAAAATAGATGAGTTCATGAGCTTGAAACAGAAAAAGATGTTAGTTGTTGAGTACCATTGGAAATTTACCAACTTGTCCCGTTATTGTCTTGCTATTGCAGCCAGTCCAACTGAGATGCTCCGTTAGTTTAAAAAAGGAACTTGTAAGAGACTTCGTTCTTTGGCAACTTCTGAGGTATGTGCTACCTACCAACAGTTCTATGAGGCCCTATTGCGTGTCGAGGACTCCGAGAACACTTCAGATGACGATGATGATGATGATGATGAGGGTGTTAGTAATATGAAGATGAACAACATGGGACAATCATCTTGTGGTCCAAGGAAGAGTCAGTCGTTTAAGAGGAGAGGTTACAATTCTGGATCTTCTAGTGGGGGTTCTAGCTTTAGTACTCCTCGATCTGGTGGGAGACCTACCGACAGTTCTCGTTTCCATACTCAGAGTAGTTCTAGTAATTCTAGTTTTCAGTTTTGCCACAGGTGCAACACTCGTCACTTTGGCGAATGTAAACAGAGAAACAAGGGTTGCTACATTTGTGGACAGCTGGAACACTGAGCTAGTCAGTGTCTTCAGGGTCAGCAACGCCAACTCACTAGTCTGTATTAAGCAGCTAGGACTCGTATGTGACGCAATTATCGCCAGCTTCACGTGATCGTAGTACTGAGCATATATCCATTACACCCAACATGTTCCATGTAGCTACTTTCTGCATAGACTTATGTGATTGCATATGTCGATGAGCATATCATATTATATATTTATATACTGATGAGCATGCTATGTGTTGAGGAGATTTTTGGTATTTACTCATACATTTGGCCTTGTTGCCTTTATACTGCTTTGACAACGAATATTATATTATTTTGAGATAAATGTGTTTAACCATATCTTTGAAAATTTTCATCCTATACGTAGTATGATTTTGAGAAATTATACAAGAATTTTCAAGGAGGGGTTACTATGTTATGAAAAACAAAGGTTTTAGAAATGTTTATTTTTGCCTAGTCACACATTCTGTTTTGCGCCCCTCCAGGACGTAGTAGCTGGACTAGTGGTGAGCGCGACCATTCTTGTGTTTACGACTTCCGCATCAGATAAATGTAGGATTTCTTCCTTCCACTAGTATGTTTTATCCATCCTATTCAGTATGAGAATAATTCGTACTTTCTTTACTGTAATTTATCTATGCTCTGAACATCTCATGCCATGTATTAAGGGTTCTACCCTTACTTCTGCGTACTCTGCTGCATGATTTTAATAATTACAAACTTTTGTTTTATTTTATTCAGAACTTCCACTTCATCTGCATGACATGGCTTTCGTCACCCTCCGAGGTGTCGTCCAGCCTGCCTCAATTTCGATACCCTTCAAGATATCCGGATCGGGGTGTGTCAAAAGTAGAACAACAATCACTTCCTTGTAAACATGCACTACAGAAGTACAGAACCTTTCTTTGAATAGAAAGAGAATCCCTACCATTAGGACTTTGTTTGAAAACCCTTTTTAAAAATGGTATATTGAATAAAACACCTTATCAAAAAGAAAAAGTATATCGTTTCATTTGTAGGACTAGAAACCTATTTAGCCAAAGTCACCAAACCCTTTTGGCGAGTATGTGGTTTTTTGGATTCATCAAACCCTACGTTATTTTCTAGTATGCTAGGCTTTTGATATTGCAAGCTCGTTGAATAACCAAAATTAAACAAATTGGGCAATTGGGTATCCTTAATACAATTGAAAGATCAACAATTCAAGAAGAAATTAGCTTGAATCCTTACCTTGAATCGTTGATGGTAAGGTCGAGAAGGAGAATGAACAAGGACTGAGCGCAATGGCAAGCGAGGTGGGTGAGTGCGACGGAGCGAGGTGGCCGAGGTGTCAGGTTTGCCTGCAACGTTGAGCGGAGGTTCTGAGTACAGAAGGCGAGTGGCGAGGTCAAGGAAGGAAGGAATCGACTCGAAGGCTAGACTAGAGAAAAACTGGAACGCAGAACATAAGGCAGGGTATTAAGGTTAGTATTAAAACACCCATAAAACGACGTCGTTTTATTTGGGAATTTGGTTCGGTTTTCGTAATTTGGTTTGGGTTTTTTTTTTCAATTTTTCGACTTCGGTTAGGTTTTTTTATTTTTCAAACCCACCCCTATTTATTAGGCCTTAATAGGATTTTTTTTTTCCTTTAACTTCACAAAAAAAATTTTGTATACATATTAAAATAAGCTTAAGTATAACTTCTTTAAGAAAATTACATAACTAAATATATGCATGATCATCATATCTATGATCTAAATTAGCTAGGTTTCTGTTGCTATATTGGCTTTCCTATACGTATCCTGAAATTATATATCGGACGTTCATCAAGATAAATGCCAAAAGTCTTGTATAAGAAAGTAGATTCGTCAAGATAATTGTGATTTAGGAGCTTTATTGGGTCAATCTTCAATTGTACGTACTGTTGAATAATTTAAAATTCATTTAGAGCTCACTGCAAATTAATCTGGACCATTCAATTGTCGTACCATTAAATGGTACGTACCACCCAAGATTTTTCTAGTTTTATTTGTTGGGACCATTCAATGGCCGTACCATTAAATGGTACGTACCACTCAAGTTTTTCCTAGTTTTATTTGTTGAATTATAAATTGTAGTTTTCTTTGTTAAAACCAAATCACAGCTGCTAGAGATGAGGAGGAACAAGCACTATCCTCCCACATATTTTCTTAGTTTGTCTATGCAAATAACAAATTCTTTGTGGTGATTTTTTGACTCATGCTGAGATTTGAGTATTCAATCACTCTTTTTTTAGTCCTTTCAAAACCCTCTCTCTATGTTTTTTTTTTCATTTTCTTTGTTTCTACTCGTAATTTGAAAGATTTCACTTCAACCCATTTTTGGCCATATTTTTCAAATCACGACTCTTATTCGTTATTACGTGCAGTTAGACTGCTAGAGACAGAATCTTTTTCGAATTTGCTAATTGTTTTACATGTTCTTCTTGGTTAGATGCAATGTGTGCTATGACAACGCGACATTGATTTGTTGTAGTAGTCATAATTATAATTATGATCTATGGATACGGATAGTGCTTGATTTTGATAATGTGAAGTTGAAAATGTTCTAATTTGATAATTTGGTTGATGAATTTTCTAATATACTCTATAGTACTCCATACACCGGGATTTTTACTTTTAAATTCTAAATTAATAATTCAATAAGAGCACCTCTACTGGTGCTTCAATTGCAAGGGCAAGGCAGCCCAATTGCCCTCCAACCCAAAAACATTGCGCCACCGGTTCAAATTGCAAAGGGCAAGAGGAGGGCCCAAGAAAGCCCAACCTCAAGCCCGAGCAATTTGCTCCCGAGCTTGTGCCAGCAGGCGAGGTGACGTCAGGGTCACCTCTGACGTCAGCCACGATTAATTTTTTTTTTAATCAGGCGCATGCACAACAAGCGCGGGCTGGGCCGAGTGGGGCGACATTTTCTATCGCGTGGGACCCACTCGTGTCAGCTGACGTAGACAGAGCCAACAGCTCTATGACGTGGCGGCTTTGTAGCCGTTGGATTTCCAACGGCTAATTAATCTGGACCGTTGGATTTCTAACGGGAAAAAAAAAAATGTTACCGTTGTGCCATGTGGCACAATCTGGTGAGTTTGATTAAAATTTGAAAAAAAAAACAAACGGTCAAGATTAATCCTACCGTTAAAAACGAAAAATATATATATAAAAAAAGGATTTTTTATTGTTTTTTATTTTTTATAAATACCCCCAACCATCTTCTTCATTCCTCACAAAGATATTGCATTATTGGAGGCTTGGGTGCGTGTAACTCATGACCCGATCAACGGAAATGCGATGAGGGTCGAGAAAATGTGGAAGAAGATTCATGCATTTTTTGTGGAGAAGATGCAAGGCACGCCCCGGACCGAGCAATCTATGTCCAGTAGGTACTGATGTCTACATAAAGAGATGAAATCTTGGAAAGAAGCCATCACAAAAGCGGAAACCCTATATCGAAGTGGCGATAATCGAGGCAATGAGGTAATTGCAATTTATTATATTGTTTGACAATTCTTTAAGCTAATTAAAAATAAGCATTTGAATATATAATTTATTATGTCTTTTCACAATTGTTTTTTCAAGAACTACAAGCACAAATGTGGTTCAATCTTGCTAACAACAACAGATCATTCACAATGCATGAATTATGGGACATTGTCAAGCATACTCCGAAATACAAAATTGTGCATGTTGGTCCAGACGTTGTCTTAAATGAGACTCCCTTACACGAATCAACTACTCAAGAATCGCCATTGGAGGAGGCATCGGGGACCCCAAATGAATCGGTACCACCGACCGAAGCAACCCAGAGGCCTATTGGTAGAAAATTTGCTAAGAAAAGAGCCGCAAGAGGTAGTTCTTCGAATACTGAATATTCAAAATTGATTGAAGAATTGGCTTGCCAACATGCACTGAATCGGGAGCACGAACGGGAAGTGTTTGAGTTAAACAAGGCTAGAGATGAAGCAAATACAAGAGAAATGGAGTTAAAAAGGCAAGAAAGACAACAGGAGAAGGATCAGGATACCATGTCCCGACGCCCCGAAGAAATGACTCCTAATTCAAAACGTTTTTGGACAAAAGAACGAGCGGCCGTCATGAGAAGTCATTTTCCCGAGCAAGACGAGGAAGTTCCATACATTCCAAGGGATGACGGACCTAGCACCACCAATTGGATTCCTGAGGAGTAAGGTATTATGAATAATGTTGTTTATTTTTAATTAATTATGGTTCTTGTTTATTTTTAATTAATTATGGTTGTTGTAATGCTAGGGTTTGCTTTGTATTTGAAATTAAATTATTTGAATTAGACAATCGTTTTATTTTCAACAAACAAACTTACAAAGTCCACACTTAAACATACTTAAGTAAAGTTCAACAAACTTACACATAACGCACTTACAAGGCATACTTAAACACACTTAAACACACCAAAAACATTAAACAAAAGAAGAAAAAAAACCACACTTACAAAGCATACTTGAAAGCATAAAAATGAGATTCATTTATTAACAGCATCCTTCCTTGCTCACAAGTGCTCCATCAAATCACGTTGACGCTATGTGTGGAGGAAAGACGAATGGATTGTATTGTAACGTTGAATGACCGTCTCGTGGTAACGTCGGTCCCTTTCTAATGGGTCGTGATGGGCGGGTTCATCAGTGTTTTCATGAGCAGTATAAATTCTAATTCTTGAATTGTTCATCGTGTCTTCGTCCAAGACTTCTTCGATGTCATAATCATACTCATCTTCCGCAATCATATTATGTAAGATGATGCACGTCATCATGATGCTTCGAAGCGCGCCATCATCAAACAAGCGAGCAGCTCCTCTAATAATACCCCAACGAGCTTGGAGGATACCAAAACACCTCTCCACATCCTTCTTGCACCCTTCTTGCATCGCTACAAAATATTTTTCCTTCTCTGTGTGTGGATTTGGCGCTGTTTTGATGAATGTGTTCCACCTTGGATAAATTCCGCCAACTAGATAGTACGCTCTCGAGTACACTCTGTTGTTGATTTCATAGGTGGTTTGTGGTGACTCTCCTCTTAACAAGTCGTTGAAAACAGGGGATTGACCAAGAACATTCAAGTCATTTTGAGCTCCCGGTACACCGAAGAAGGCATGCCAAATCCATGCATCAAATGATGCCACCGCCTAAAAAATAATACTTTTTGTACCTTTTCGATTCCCGTAAGCTCATTGCCATGCAGTTGGGCAATTTTTCCACTGCCAATGCATACAGTCAATGCTTCCAATCATGCCAAGAAATCCGCGTCTCTTAGCTTTTTGAAAAAGCCTTCGGAGGTCAGCTGTGGTGGGTCGACGAAGGTACTCTGCGGTGTATAGCTCCTCGATTGCTTTGCAGAACCTATCAAGGGCCTCCAACACAGTGGACTTTTCCATCCTGCAGATCTCATCAACCGAGTTTACAGATGCACCATAAGCAAGCATCCGCAAGGCAGCTGTAATTTTTTGCTCAAGAAGAAGACCTAAAACATTGGCAGCGTCCTTCTTTTGAACAAAGTAATTATCATGGTTACAAATAGCAACCATGACTTTGTTGAACAATTGTGATCGCATTCTAAATCTTGTTCGAAAATAACTTTCCGGGTATAAAGAATTTGGGATAAAGTAATCTTCTAAGAGATTCTCACCTCGAACTCCCCTCTTTCGGTTGATGTTGGGCTCACAACCGATTCTTGAACCACATGCTTGTTGGTAGTTTGCATCGATTGCTGCCACCGCTTGAATTACTTGATTGGTTAATGCATTTCTCCGCCTTCGGTGTTGGGCTTCTTGGATTCTTCGTGCTTCATCTTCTCGCTCTATTTCTTCTTCATCACTGTCTTCCAACCTCCTCAAGTTAGACATTGTTGAAAGAACTTTTCTCCGTAAAAAAACTATGAATTGAGATGAGTGGGGAGGATGCATGAGATTGGTGTGAGTAGATGTGGGGGGGTTCAAGGGTTTTTATGGAGAAATTTGAGGAATTCAAGAGATCGGATAATGACACATGGAACTACATGATTGGTTGAGAATCTTATCAAAAATCTGCTTTGAGATTTTTAATTGATAATGACACGTGTCGTGACGAGAGTGGTTGAAAATCTCATAAAAAATCTAAGGGGATAATGACAAGTCCCGAATAAGGCCAACAAAGCATAAAAAAAAATTAGAAATAATATTTTTCCTTGCCTTTACCTTTGTCCTTGCTCAACGGGTGAAGTTGCACAAAGGCAAGTACTGTTTTTTAAGGGCAATCGGTTGCCCATGCCTTGCCCTTGCCCTTGCCCTTGCCCTTACCCTCCTCTAACAGGTGGAAGTGCTCTAAGCAAGATCTAACCGCTAAAAATCTCGTTAGGTTGGTACTTGGTACTATAATATAATAAGGGTAAAATTCAGTACCTCACGTGGCATACCAGGTTAACACGTGGTTTACAGGATACACACGAACATTTCTCCCTCTCTCCAGTCTCTCAGTCTTCACTCTAACTCACAAAGCTAACCTGACCAGATCAAAGATGCCATCGTAGCCGTCCATCTCCAAAATTTCCCGACGAAGAAAGTGAAAGAAGAGCCCCAATAAACAAGTAAGCTCGATCCAATTCCAACTCCCAGAGAATCTTTCTCCGTCGCTTTTACTTGTTTTTTCTGTTTTCGTTTTGTTTTCTACGTAACCAAAAAAACTCAACTGCAACTTTTTGTTCCAGTCTTCTTCTCTCTCCGGCGTAAGGGGGGCATTTGATTTGTGTTCTGCTTCGAAACGATGGCGTTTTGGTGGGCTCTGTTCGTCCTCGGATTCGCTTACGCCGTTTGTAGGTTCCTCTTGATGCTCATTCCCCCCAATGTGCCTTCTATCGAAGTCGATACTTCTGACGGTATGCTTCTCTCTCTCTCTCTCTCTCTCTCTCTCTCTCTCTCGATTGTGTGATTGATTGATTAATTGGGCGTGGTTTGATCAATGGCAGTGTCGGATGATGGGAATCAGACGCAGGAGAACAGCTTCATATACGTGAGTTTCTCAAAGCTTTTTCGCCTTTTGATTGTAATTGTTACTACAATTTGTAATTTTTATAAGCATTTCTCTCCAATTCATTATTGTAGTTAATTTCTTCGCAATTATCGGTTAATCTGATGCAATTATAGTTTTGGAAGTAATTAAATTGCTTATAATTGCATTCACATTTGTTTCGCTTTGCACTTATTCTTGTCATCTGAGTTGTATTGAATGTGATTGTGTGAAGAATTCATTTGGTTACCTCTCATTGGGGTTTTACGGTGCAGGTACCTCCGAGGGGAAGGACACCACAAGCGGAGACCAAGGTTCAGTGCTATGAGCCTGCAACCATGAAATACTTGGGATATAGCCCTGCACTGACACCCGTTGAGGTGAGACATGTTATGCATGCTTGGATTTGGGGATTCGTGAATTGAATGTGTAGGGAGTTCTAATATTGTACTCCTCTTTCCTGAATTCTAAACGGGTAGATTATTGTTCCGTTCGGTATTAAGTGATGAGCTTGATTCTGTGCCTGCATAGTGCCTGCTTTTGCATTTACAAACAAAGTTCGAATGATAAAAGTGGCGGAAATAAGATTATCATCTATTGGGAAAATCCTCTTTGTAAATTTCAGGTCAAGGAGCGTGTAGCTCATGCAAAAAAGGCACAAAAATCATGGGCAAAGAGTAGCTTCAAGCAAAGACGCCAATTTCTCCGGATTCTGCTGAAGTATATTATTGAACACCAAGAGCTTATATGTGAGTAAGTATTCTATTCAAATCTCTCTCTCATCTGAAGTATTATGTAGACAAGTTTATGAAATAATGAGAACATATAAATATGTGATACACTATCTATCCATATAAAATTATAAATAGGTGATACTCTATTTACATAGTTTCACATTTACTGTCTTTTTATTGTGATAGACTATTCATTAGAGATTACTTTGTGTACTTACATATATAAATTTTGATTAGAATATCTTCACGTGATACGGGGAAGACAATGGTAGATGCCTCTCTAGGGGAGATAATGACAACATGTGAGAAGATCACTTGGCTCCTTTCAGAGGGTGAGCGTTGGCTAAAGCCTGAATACCGGTATTTTTCTTCTGCTCTGTTTACATTTTCTATATCTTTTCTGATCTCTGTTAATTTGAGTAACATAACAGTCCGTTGTGGTATATACCTTGTTGGCCATCTTCAACACGGTTTGTTCAATTCCAGTATCAATGATATATATTTCATGATGTTTGCTGACTTGAATGATATCAGTACCATCTAAATTTTTATATTTATGTTTAGTTCTTATACTGTACTCTTTTTCGGGCATGCACCTTATCAGTTAATCAATTTTACCATTTCTATCCAATTTTTTTCTTTTTAACCCATATAAGGAGGTTTTTTTTAATGGTTTTTAGGCAACATAGATTCACTTCCACCAATGGACATATAAATGTACTATATTGTGGTTATTGTTCGTGACAAAATTTTCAGATGTTGCGGAAGGTCAATGCTTCACAAGAGATCCAAAGTGGAATTCCATCCCCTTGGAGTTATTGGTGCCATTGTGTCATGGAATTATCCTTTTCATAATATTTTTAATCCAATGTTGGCAGCAGTGTTTTCTGGAAACAGCATTGTGATTAAGGTAGTTATTGTTAGAATGTCCACTGTTATTTTAATTAATCACTATCTGCACGTGTCTCTATATCCCTAATACTTTATTCCATTTGACTTGGTGGTTGTCTAAACACCCCATATCTGTGTTAGCTATTCTTAGTTGCTGGGGATTTAGGCTATATATCCTTAAAAACTGGCTCACGAAAAAAGTATATATACATAGTGTATCTTCTAATGATTTGCGCTGAAGATTATTTGTTAATTTGACAAAGAACCATATGCTTGTAATTTCAGGTTTCAGAACATGCAAGCTGGTCTGGTTGTTTCTACCTCCGAATAATCCAATCAGCCCTTGCTGCTGTAGGAGCACCTGAAAATTTAGTTGACGTTGTAACAGGGTATTGAGTTTCCATTTTTAGTTGGGTAGCAGTTGTTTCTTTCTCTAGTCCTTTTTGAACTGTCTCCTTCTGATCTAACCTTTTCTTTCTCACTAGGTTTGCTGAAACTGGAGAAGCACTGGTGTCTTCTGTTGACAAGATAATATTTGTTGGATCGCCTGGTGTGGGTAAGATGGTATGATCTTCTTTTGCCTGATTGGTGGATTTCTTGTTCTTGTTTAATTCCTAGAACAGGCTTCTCACTTCCAACTTTCACTTCTGCTATTTCTGCAGATAATGAAAAGTGCTGCTGAGAATCTTACACCAGTTACACTTGAACTTGGTGGAAAAGATGCATTCATTGTTTGTGAAGACGTAGATGTGGAACATGTATGATTTTTTTCCTACCTCTACTAATGTATGATTTTTTTCCTGAACACCATGTTAACCTAACTACTCAATTTAGGTTTCCCAAATTGCCGTGAGAGCTGTTCTTCAGTCAAGTGGACAGAACTGTGCTGGGGCTGAGAGATTTTATGTTCATGAGAAGATTTATTCTTCATTTGTCAGTCAAGTTTCCAAGATTGTAAAATCTGTTTCTGCTGTAAGTATGTCCCTTTCAACATGTTTTGTTTGGAAGCTGAATCTTTAGGTTTGTCTTACACTGTTTTTCTTTTTCGTGATGTCAATGAAGTTCGATTTTACAGTTAGTGGTTGTATGCACTGCATATTCTTTTAATTACAATGTCAGCCAGATGCAGACTTGTCTTTCCAGGTTCTTACTGGGTTACATAGGCTGGAATGGTCGGGAAAAATTAATGAAATTATCCAGCTAGTTCTGTTGAGATAGTTATACAACGTATACTTAAAGATGGGTTCATTAAGAGTTGTGCATTTATAAGAACTTAATATTCAAACTCCACATTCTATCAGTTTATCTTCTTTTGTAGGGTCCACCACTTACTGGAAAGTATGATATGGGAGCTATATGTTTGCAAGAGCACTCTGAAAGGCTTCAAAACCTTGTAAATGATGCCCTAGACAGAGGAGCAAAGTTTGTTGTTCGGGGGAGTGTTGGCCATATAGGTGAAGGCGCAGTTGATCAGTTTTTCCCACCTACTGTGATTGAAAATGTAAATCACACGATGAAGCTGATGCAAGAGGAGGTATCCAAATTCACGTGTTTTCTAGCATTTTCATAGACACCTTTAATCTTCAATTAGTTACATGGAGAAATGCTTTCAACATTTTTGCAGGCATTTGGACCAATCATGCCAATAATGAAATTTAGCACCGATGAAGAGGCTGTCGAGCTTGCTAATGACTCAAACTATGGTCTTGGCTGCGCTGTTTTTTCTGGCAGCCAGCGTCGTGCAAAAGAGATAGCTTCCCAAATACATTGTGGAGTTGCTGCAATCAATGATTTTGCATCAACGTACATGTGTCAGGTAATATTTTATCAGCTGGCAGTTGATATTGTTTCAGTTTTCTTCCTTGTTCTTTTTGTTTTGGTTAAAGATGAAAGATTTTTTGTTGTCATATATCAGAGATCTCTGTAGTTGAAGCGTAACAAGTATCGTTGTTGCAACATAACTCGTTATTATTTTGTTTGCCACGATGCCATTTTTAATCCAATGAACTAAAGATGTCACGTACTCTTGTGAACTTTCAGTCCCTGCCATTTGGTGGTGTGAAAGACAGTGGATTTGGAAGGTTTGCTGGTGTAGAAGGATTGCGAGCTTGTTGTCTTGTAAAATCAGTTGTTGAGGATAGATGGTGGCCATACATTAAGACCAAGATACCGAAGCCTATTCAGGTCAGATAACAAAACTGAACTGTACTGTCATCTCTCTCTCTCTCTCTCTCACACACACACACTCATACACACACGTTGAAACTACAAATTTGACTCGTTTTCTTACTTGGCCAACCACAGTATCCCGTTGCGGATAATGGCTTTGAGTTCCAGGAATCACTTGTTGAAGCACTCTATGGGATGAACATTTGGGACCGCTTGCGAGCATTGGTTAATGTTCTAAAGATCCTTACGGAGCAAAACTCTCCTGCTAACAATAAGAGAAGAGATGACTGAGCCAGGCACATGAGGATTGGAACATTTTCAACAGATATGAGATATTTTCGGATTTTGGCTTCCCGTTGAAATATCTCTTAATCACGGAGCATCAACCTAATTGCTTCCTGTTTTGTTTTGTTTGGTTCTAATTTAGTAGCAGCGTGCATATCCCCTAAGAATGTCTTGTTAAATCCTTTTGAGGATTTTCTGATCCGAATACAGAAAAACAACAATGAGTTTTGATTTTAATGCAGACTATGGGTGTACTCTCGACAAATGCGTATTTTATAGGGATTTTGTACTCTTTTTTTCTCCTTCCGCACTCTCCCCTTGTTTTTGGTCATAAGAATGAATAAATTAAATGAGAATCAAGGGACAAAAACACGAGGAGTGAAGAAGCAAAACTGGGAGTATGAAAATCATTACCCTGTTTCCGACAATGATCGGTCTTGGGCTCGGGCTCCTGATTTTGTATCTTGTCGTTTGGGTTCAGTTTGGGGTTTGGGTATTGTAGAGTTTTGGGTTGGCAAAAACCCCAAACTGGTAAATTTCAAACGACAAACTATTTAACTCGAAACTTGCAATTGCCAAATCTCAAATTGCAAATACTAAACTAAAAACTCCAAATCTCAAATTACAAACCCGAAAAACCTACAGATGTTTGCTCTCTTCACGGATTAACGACATTGCAACTAACCAAAAGAAAAGAGGGATACAACAACGTTGATATGCTGAATAGCTGGGGATGTTTTTGGAACATTGGCACTGAGAGCGTAGTAATCAACCCTAGAATTCTCTAGGATCAACAAACACATTCCCGAGTGATCCCTTCACAAGCAGTTCATCTTTGTTACCGGCGTGGTTAATCAAACTCTTTGCGTACCAGACATCTTCGATACATGACATATTGGAATCCTTGGGGACATGCTTTATGAGAGGATCACACAACCCCAGCTCAGTTAAAATCAACTTGCTGTCCTTCACAGTTTGTCCCAACCGAGAGGCGAACTTCCAGACGGATTTCATAAGCTGCCCGACCTTCTCTCCCTCTCCATGAAGCCCGTAGAGGAAGAGAAACCCGAAGGAGCTTTGCATGGAGACGCTGACAGGCATTTTTAGGCAGGAGAAAAATTTCTCCGTTGCGTGGCTAAGGGTAGCATGCAAAGATCTCAGTCGATGAGACTTTCTTATATGCAACTTGTAAGCTTCACAGGTATTCCATATGCTAAAGATGATCCAAGAGCTTTGAGTTTCGCCGGCGGTGTCCTTACTATTTTCCTCACTGTTTAAGTTGATCCAGCCTTGTTCTTCAAAATAGCACACCCAAGTGCCGAGGCTGAGCTTTTCCTTCAAGATCGCGTCGATATCTGTTGGATATATGTCTTTGCTCCTTAGCCTGTTTTTGTACAAGAAAATTGCCCGGTCGACATGCAGCTTCTCTATTTTTATATCTCGAGGCATCGGATCCTCTACAGCGGAACAAACCGGCTGAACAAATATGATCAGCGAGCTGAGTTTCATGTAATTGCATTTGTAAGTGAAGAGATTGGTGGAGGCGGTGTTGCTCTGTTCAGTTGCCAAGAATGTGTACTGTGCTCCCTTCCTCAGCAACCACTCCTCCACTGAGTTCATGAGATTCAACCCAATTCCCATCCGCCTAAACGGAAAAAACATATCAAAGTTATATATTATCTAGTTATGGATGATTTGTAAAACAGTTTTTCGTTATGCTGCATCTCAGTTCCATTTTATATCCGAAAAACAAAGTGAATAATACCGGTGTGTAGGAGAGACGCGAAGGCCTAGTATGCAACCTATCACGTATCTTGCCCCGGAACCAGTCCCTACATGCTTTATGCATCCTCGAACCACGCCAACAAGCTCCCCCTTTTCGAGCAGCTCTGCTACCTGTTGGCAAATTTTCAAACATGTTAACGGTATAGCAATGCAATGGTCATTTGCCTTTGCAACCCCTTGGAGGGGGACAAGGGACTATTGCATATATAAAAAAAGTAGCTCAAAGAAATATAGAAATCATGCAAATGCTTATTGGAAGAGAGATAAAAAAGGATTAATGATTGTGATGTATGAAAAGGTTTCCATATTGTTTGGTTTTGGCAAAAGATAAGACGGAAAAAAGTAAACCCTAATTAACCCACCAGCATAACATGAAGGGGGTAGAACCTAATCCTACAAAAGGGGTCACCCATCATGCTAGTGAAAATGGAGACCCCCTTTTTAGACCCTAGCTCACAGTCCCTCTCTAGCTTCCCCACCACTTCAATATCTGTGTCTTCACTGAATTCCCTTATTAGAACCTTGTTTTGATCTGCATTTTCAACCATGTTTTCTTGCTTTGAAAGAAGCAAGTTGGTTATCAGATGTGAAGTGGAAAACAATCTTTCAGTAAATGAATCTTTCTTGAATAGGGCTTGTTGCCATAAGTGCCTCTTCCTGCATTCTTATATGCTACCTGTTTTATAATTTGTTTTCTCTTCTGTTGTTTTTCTCCCCTTTTTTCACGTGGTTTGTGTGATAATGTGGAGATTGTCCCGCATCGGAAAAATGTGCAGGCTTATAAGGAGTGCAACCTCAACTTCCTTCATGGTATTATTTCCTTCATGGTATTAGAGTAAATTACCCCACGTGTGAATCTCAGTGATAACACGTGCTTGATGTCACCCACATATTTGTTGTCCACTTTTTTAGCTTGAGTATTGTCGCACGAGAGAGGGCGTGTGAGGATGTGGAGAGTTGTCCCACGTCAGAAGTTAAGCAATCTTGCATAAACTTATAAGGAATTGGGTCACTCTCCAAATTGTCAATTAGTTTTAAATGGAACCTCAGCTTCCTTGCCATTATTCCATTATTTTTACTGATGCTGTTGTTTTTTCTGTTACAAAATTTATTCTTGGTCCATTATACATACCAACTTCTTTGATGTACCAAAAAAGCAAGTCTATGTACGTAGAAGAAGAGTCTAGAGACCATGTGAACTGGTTGCCCAGGAAAGGAATACCATCAATCATTGAGCTATACATGTTTGTGCAAATTTACATTTATAATTGTGAAACCAGTGTCTTTTAAGTTTTTAACCCTAGTTCCAGTAACTGCAGAATGCAGCACCTTTATACGTTACAGTTTCCATAACGCGAGCTCACACAAAGGTTTGAATTTGACAGTAAGAAGATGAAATTTATTCTCAGAATTAACTGTCTGACAGAACTAGCTAGGGTTTTGTAGTTTTGTACAGTTAGAGAGCTTGTCACGTTGCGCAGTATGTACAGAATCTTGTGTAATTATTTTTTGAATTGTCTAGGGCTAGAAAACTGCAACTGCAAAGAATTATTACAATTTACATGAGCTTTCAACGTGGTAATGAGTGGAGGGGGTCACATTACCTTTTTTCTGTTTGCCGACGATGTCAAATCGAAACCAGAAAATTGTGAAATATCAGTGCCAGAATAAATCCGGAAAGATGTGTTGAAGTTGTGAATGAGGTTGTTTGAGTACAGGTGCATGAGTCAGTCTCACACAATTTGACACTTAGGTTTTGGTGGGTTCCCGACAGTAATATTCTCACATACCCCACCTTTTACTTCAGTACAAATTAATGTTATATGAAGCAATGGACTTCAATCAACTCTTAGCTATCATCACTCTTTTTCAAGACTTAGAGATGGACTTGCACGCTATTTACGAGAGTTAAATTTACAACCTTCAACTTATAAGTAAAGAATAATATCACTAAAGTGACTAAACCGTAGTACTAAAAGTGGCTAGGAGGCTTTTATCAACTAGAGCAAAGCATAGTATAAATGTTGACTGATGATACCTAGTTTGAAGCTCATACAAGAGGGATTATGAAATTTTAAACCCTTGATCCTATTTCAACTATTAATCCTATCATGACGTCATGATCAGTAAGGGTTAAGGTTAACCCGTTAGCTTAAGTCGGTAGCACATGACAATAATAACCTGAAACAATGAAATTTTTCAGAGTTGTATCAATACTCCAAAAAGATTACCATGCACTCCAAACTTATAAAAATACAAGAGAAAATTTTAAATTTGTATGTATTTATTGTAGGTTCAAAATCATGTTGAATGAGGCTTGCTCTGATTTTGTTTGGACCTGAAATTCTAGGTTGGGCCGAGTGGTTAGGAGTTAACCCATAAAGGAGAATATCATAGATCTCGGCCCAGTGACCACTCTGGTAGAGGTAGCTGAGTCTTGGTCGAGCAAGGATTGTTTGAAGGATCATGATAGCATCTGGATTGGTATCCAAAGGAGGCATTTGGTGTAGATGATCAGGATTCTTCAAAGATCAAAATTGGTATTCAGATTAGCATTTAGAGTGCTTGGCGTGAACGGTGAGGGCTCTATGAGGATTGAGATTGGTTTTGGATGAAATTTGAACAAAATGCATAAATAGTCTAGGTTCAGAATTTTAGTTTAAGTCGAAGTCTGGCGAGATTAGGCGGTGAGAGAGTTTCAGCCAGATCATGATTTGTGAAGTGAGCAGTATATAAACAAGAGCATTGGCAACATGAAAAGGACCTTCAACTCAACACACAAATCAATGCTCTACGCGAAACTTTTCACACCCTTTTGTGAAATTGACTTACTAACCGTTAGCAAAATTTCAACTAGATAGACGGGTTTGGATTGACAGCCGGCAAACGACGACTGACTGGATATACGGGGTTTTTCAAAAGGACCAGTGAAGGGGACCAACTGGATAGACCGGGCTGGAGGTGTAGAGTCATCTTGCTCTAGGAGTCTCGACCGATTGGATAGACGTGAATGCTTTCATATGTGACTGGCTATTTATCTCTCAAGTCTCAGCCGGCGAAGAGTCTCTGATTTTTTTTGCTTAAAAAGGTCACTTCATTAACCTTCTTGGTGAAGTGAGGTGTTCTATGATTGGTTACTCCCATGTCACATTTAAAGTTCAACACGCAAACAGCCGAACCACTTTTACAGTAAAGCCATTCATCTTCTTTGAGTATCTTTGCCCATAGTTTAATACTGATTCGACAAACCTATACTTTCACCAATATAGTTGAAGTTGCCAAACCTAGTGCACAAGATCCAGAACTTTGCCTTCATGTTTTAGAACTCAAGGCTGAGAATGTTTCTTCCTCGGCCAGAGCCACTCGATTCAGAAGTTAGCAATGCATTCCATCACATCATCACACTCAAGTTATTCACCCGGCCGAGCTCAGCGGCAAATTAGCACCCCCGCATCAACATTCAAGCCACAGAAGGACGTAATTATAGCTCATAATTAATTCGGCATGCGCGCCATGTAGGCTAATTTTTAAGGTCAACAGATTTGTATATTCTAGATAAACTTATTTGCTTCCAAAAGAAAATTATTGGCCATAATCACATCAAACACTATAGGGTGGCACATTTCGATTCGGGTTGTTTCACCCTTAATTAAAACTAAAAATCGAACCGAATAAAATAATTACGTTCGGTCCTATCGATTCTATTCGGTGTGGGCTTTAACTCATTTGATCTATTTTTGTTAGGCTTGTCCCATCGTCACTTGAAGCTCAACCCGAAAACTTAACTTCCCTACATGAATCTATCAACGAACTCAAAGTAAAAGTAAACAAAAAAAATAAAGCAAATGAATGCATTGGATGTGTGGATGGAAGTTGCAAGACTGCGCTGGAGATAAGGGAGATTAAGACAGTGACGGAGATGAGGGAAGGTGAGACAATTGGGGGAGATGGGAGAGGCTAAGAGAAATAAGGACGCTAGACTTTAGGGTATTAGATTCATAAGAAAAATTAATTGCATATCAATATAAGTGTTGATGAAGGATTATGCAGAAGAAATTAGATGAATATGAGTTTCTGTGAAAAAGCCTCGTTAAACAGCAGAGGCATGGTAGGCTTCATTATATAATTATGTGATACAAAGGATACAATTAATGAGATACAACTGTACAGCAACAAATACATTTCATATAATAAATACAACATTGACTAGCATTGGAATCATCCATCACACCCCCGCAAGCTGACAATGGAGACACCTTTGGTAAAAATATCAGCAATCTGATCTTTGGTGGAGACGTAATTAACATCCAATTCCTTGCGAACAACCTTCTCACGCACATAATGATAATCAACCTCTACATGACGGGTTCGAGCATGAAAAACTGAATTGGAAGCTAGGAAAATTGCAGAGATATTGTCACACTAAAGTTGTGGGCTAGACAAAGGCAGATAAAGATCATGAAATAATTGGTGAAACCAGGAAATGGCAGTAGCAGTGGTTGCTTCTTGTTTTTACTCTATTTCAGTGCTCGAACGAGAAACACCATGTTGTTTCTTTAAACTCCATGAAACCAAATTAGTTCCAATGTATAGGCAATAGCCACCGGTAGACCAACAATCATCCAAATCTCCGGCATAATCAGCGTCGAAGAAGGCAGAGAGAAGCAAAGAACCCGGGCGATAGACAATACCGTGTGTAAAGGTGCCAACAAGATAGTGGAGAATCCGTTTAACGGTAGACCAATGATGGATGGTAGGTTGGTGAAGAAATTGACACACATGATTCACTGCAAAGATATTAGAGGGCACTGACAACACTGGGATATTAAGAAGAATCTGGTAAGGGATCACCATCTTGAACGCTAAGACGTTTGCCGCTGACTACTGGTGTGGG
This sequence comes from Gillenia trifoliata, assembly GCA_018257905.1. NCBI lineage: Eukaryota > Viridiplantae > Streptophyta > Magnoliopsida > Rosales > Rosaceae > Gillenia > Gillenia trifoliata. Next base: position 10,827,453 of record CM031083.1, on the reverse strand, counting down.
AACAGGTTTGGCATCCATCATGTGTGTGCAAGTAAGGAGATCTTTGATGTATTTGTGTTGGGTGAGAAAAAGCCTAGTAGAAGTTCTAGTGATTTCCATGCCCAAAAAATAATGAGCAGGCCCAAGATCCTTCATCATAAAACGATGACCTAAATCTTGAATTAAAGTGGCCGTGTAAGCAGAATTGTTGCCTGTAATTAAAATATCATCCATATAAATAAGCAAATAAATACGAACGGATCCATGAAGAAAGGTGAATAAAGATGTGTCTGCCTGGGAAGGTTTAAAGCCCAAATCCTCCAAATGAGTAGAGAAACACTGAAGCCAAGCTCGGAAAGCCTGTTTGAGCCCATATAACTAGTGTTTTAGTTTGCAAGCATGATCAAGAAACTGTGGATCAACAAAGCCACTCGGCTGGCACATATAAACTTCTTCAGTCAAATGCCCATGTAGAAAAGCATTTTGAACATCAAGTTGGCGGACAAGCCATTTGAACTAAACAGACAATGCAAGAATGAGACGAATAGTGGAATGATTGACAACGGGATTAAAGGTTTCTCCATAGTCTAAACTTGGTTGTAAATGGACGATTAGTCTTTATGCTCTGATACCATGAAGGATTATGCAGAAGAAATTAGAAGAATATGAGTTTCTGTGGAAAAGCCTTGTCAGCAGAGGCATGGTAGGTTTCATTATATAATTATGTGATACAAATGATACAATTAATGAGATACAATTGTACAACAACAAATACATTGAATATAATAAATACAACATTGACTAGCATTGGAATCATCTATCAGTTGACACCATACAATTGGGTATGGTCTATTTTAAGCAAGTTTCATCTCTTGTAAGCATTTATTATTGTGTGATTTTATGGGGTCTCTCAACCTCGCAACATTATTTTGTAGTTTTCCTTTCGTCGGGTTATTATAATAGCCCCTCCTTTGTTTAACCACAAAAAAATATAAGTGTTGACACCATACAATTGGTCCTATTTGGTTTTTTGAGTTATAACGGTATATTTACACTAAAGATGAGAGGGAAGTTAGACTAGCCTAATTTGATATCAACGTCATATTCACGAGCGTCAAACCTAAGACCTTCCACTCACAAGTGGAGAGGAATATCGCTAGGCCATATTACTAAGTGATTGGTCCTATTTAGTCTTTAAGTGACAAAAATAATAGAGTTATTGGTTCAAATGCCCAACCTTGTCTAATAGATAAAAGTAAAAAAAAAAAAAACTCATTTCTTTCTCAATTAGGGCATATCTACTTATAAAGAATGAGAATTGGAATCAGCTAATTTTGATTATTAAGTTCTCTGCATTTATTAAAATATAGAAATGAGAATCAACTCAACTCTAAACTTTTCTCTGTATTTACTAACACGTAAAAGAGCGAAAAAAGTGTTCACTTCTCCCATTTCTTTTTTGTTCCATTTTTATGAAGTAAACACTAAATTATAAAAGCCTTCCTAGTGAGAATTTTAACCCAACAAACTTTTTAGTACTTGAGGGCTTCTTTAGTGCACATCATTATAAATAGCATGTGTATGTAAACACGTACAATAGCGAAAAATTATTCAGTACTTACAAACTGGTCTTGGGATTGTATTCTTTGCAAATTTTCATGGGCTTCCTAAAATTGGACCGGACTTTCCTGGGGTTGTAGAGTCTCGCGGTACCCCTAAACCCATTTCTAAATTCCAAGTGTCAAACCCAAGTCTCGCCATCTGGACACTTCGTCCATCTCTCATATTTTCTTTTTGTCATCCTCTATGAAGAATTCAATTTCCATATTTTCTCTCATAAGTAAAATTCTCAATGTGCACGTAAGCACATTATTACATTAATGTTCTAAATAAGAACAACTTACAAATTAACAATGCACTCTTATAACTTAGAAATTAGGAGAATAAAACGGGCAGACTGAGTTGAATTAGAACAACGTCTAAAGTGCGAGTTTGGTCTATGATCTAAGCATGCATGTATATTCAAATATGTATCCAAATTGGTTGATCCAGTTGCACTAAACACAACTTAAATTTTTTATTTTTTGGTTACATTGGAGAGAATTGAACTGTGTATAGTGGTGAAGTCAGGATTTGTCTCAATAAAAAAGGGAGGTGATTTTCACACACCCCTATTTATTTTTAGCTATTGGATGAAATAAATCAAACAAAAACAAGAGACATAATTAAACAGATGTGTGTGAATTGTGAAAGGCTAAAAAGGATGTGTGTTTATCATTTCCCTAAAAAAAAAGTACTCAAATGTTCTCTAAGACAAATATGGTTTGACTTTGAATGTATTTACATATCGATCATATTGCATGCTTACAATATTTGAATTTTTTTTTTTTTTTGGGGTCAAAACTAAAAATTAGGTGGAAATTTTGACTTGATTGGAGTCATGTGAACCCGATACCTCCATCATCTTTTGGTTACTATTTCTAAACCTGTCATAATCCTAACTTACTACTCACTACTCACCCTTTCTTGCCACTTGAGTCAACTCCAAGAGCGAATTAACTTCCTAACTACAAACTCCCTCTTGGAATATCAACTTCTAAGCAACACAATCTTGGAACACACAATGCATAAGAGATGACAGTCACCAACTCACAAATCTTGCCTCCCCACGACAAAAACAACGCATGATTGAGTTTAAACCTAAATTACAAAACAAACCCACCACAACCATGCCAACCTAAAACACTATATTTAGCTCCCAACAATGTCTTCTTTCCCAACCATCCCAACATCCCTCACCCATTCCCCCATTTTCTAGATTTAGGTGGGCCGGACGCGGCCCAAACACAGAAATCGCAAAAATAGCAATTTGCTTACTACTCCTACGGTAATGCAAGTTCACATTTCTCCCATAATTTTTCAATTCCCTGTATAAATAATCCTCCTTTTTTCCCAACCCCATCACCCAAATTCCAACCCCATTAATCATATCACAAATCCAGAAAGCTCTCTTTTTTTCTTCACAAACCCCAAAAGTCTCTGCCTTCCCCTCTCTCTCTCTCCGTCTCTCCCGTCGCAATCCGCCGCTCCGGTTTACAGCGGCTGGCTTTCAGATGGCGATCCATCGTAAAATAGCATCTGGGTAAGATTCTGAAAAGCCAATCTCGCACTGGTTTGTGAAAAAAATCTAAGAGAGAGAGAGAATCGAGGAGAGAGAGAGTGAGTTTATGATAGAGAAGAAGAAGACAATGGAGGTTGAGAGGATGAGGCAGCTGTTACTTCTCTGGTGTAAAAACTCCTTCGTGGCCCTCGTGGGTGCTAATCATACCGCCGCCAGGTTCTGCGCCCGCTAAATCCCATCATGTTCTTCGCTGTTGTTTTTTTACCTTCGATTCCTTCGTGACAAACGTTGCGAATTTGCAATCTTTCAAACTTTTTCGCATTTGGGTACTCCCCAAATCGGCCTTTCGAGCTGTTCTTCGATCCGATCTCGCGCTTTCGCTGAGCTTTTCGCGGGATTTTCGGGACCAAAAGTGTTGAAAATTAACAGAGAAATGGAATTGGCTGGCGGGTTTGCAGCCAAGGATCAAAACAAGGTGAAGCACCTCCATGGTGGACGGATGGGATTGGATTCCGAGACATACTTGGTGATCATGCTTCCCGATTCCAAGGTATTGCGGATTATTTCGCGCTCCGTTTTTCTGGGTTTGGTGATTCTCACACTGCCCTGCATTGGGATAATTCTGAGGGGATTAAATGTTTCCCAATTGGATTTGAATATCGAATCCGAAAATTTCAGTTTCGAGCAGTTGGGTCTGCTTTTTCGTGATTTGGCCGGCGAAGGCCTCCGCAGAAAGGGTGATACATCTCTCGTTGTGACTCCTGGCAATGCCGGTACGATTCAAACTCTTCACCATTTTGATTTCAATGGATTTGATTTCGTTGTGGATTCGGATTCGGTGAGAAAGAACTCGTTCTTGGACGAGTCTATGGATTTCGTTTTCGCATTCAACTTGGCCGATGCTAAATTTGCGGATCGCATTCTGAAGATTGGCGGCATTGTTGCCGTTCCAATAAGCAATGACCCTTCGAATGCCTTTAGGCCAAAACCGAACTACAAGATTGTGTATCTTCGGCGTTACGCTACCACTTTCGTGGCAATGAGGAAGATCAGTCCGGCTTATGACTTGCCCGTGACGTCCCGGCGGCTTTGCCAATTGGAAACCGAGGAAAAGAAGACGGTGTTAGAGGGTCTGGAAGACGTGCTGCTAGAACCGCCCAGGCGCGTTTTGGCCAAATCGAATGAGTACTTGAAGAAAATCAAGTTCCTCCCCGACTTGTTGGGTGATTCCCTCGACAATTACAACCGCCGAGTGTTCGTCAATGTAGACCTACACGAGGAAAACCACGGCCCGATCGAATGGTTCAATCAAAACTATCCCAAAATGAACAAAGAATTCGAGGTCTACAACCTCGAAGTGGAGCCCGACGAGGCATCAAACACCCCTAAAAACGACGTTTCGGATTGGTTGAAAGACAGTGTGAGGGAAGAGGACTATGTTGTGATGAAAGCGGAAGCGGAAGTGGTGGTGGAGATGATGAGGAAGAGGACAATCTGTCTGGTGGATGAGTTGTTCTTGGAGTGCAACAATGGGTGGTGGCAGAGTGGGAGGAGGAGTGGTGGGAGCAAGAGAGCTTATTGGGAATGCATTGCTTTGTATGGGAGGCTGAGGGATCTTGGAGTTGCTGTGCACCAGTGGTTCTTGTGAAAAAATTGAAGAAAATTTGATGGTTTTTGCGTCGAGAATTTTGCTGCTTTAATTCTTGTGTGTGGGTGAATTGTTTAAGAGAGATTGTGATGTTTTGGGTTGGTTAATTTGAGTTATGGTTTAGTTTGTTTATGAAGCCTATGGATTTGGCTTTTGTTTCCCATCACTTTTGTTTAAAGTGTATGGTGGAATGGTGTAATATCTATTTATTTACAAAATAATAATAATATTACTAGTCTACTAAGTTATCTAAATATTGAGGTGTTGAAATTTGAGGTATAAAGATCATATATATAGTCAATGCATGAAGAAAGTATTCCTTTTTTTTTTTGTTTGTATCTAATTTACTTTATGACTTGAACCATTTCTATGTGTTGATCATTAAAATAATTTCATGTTGATAAAAAAAAAATAACATTATTCATAACGTAGTTTAGCCCAAATTTCACCTCCAATATTTAGTATGAAAAGAAAACTCTTGATTTTACATGATTTTTTACTTTTAATTTTATACAAATACAATTGGGAAATGGAGATTTGAATACTCAGTGCATGGACAAAAAGATCTTTTTTATTTATAAAAACGATAATTGAGAGGAAAAATCAAACCTGAAACTTTAGGCGCATAAGTAAAACTAGTTGAGTTATAAATTCACATTGTTTGACGTAAACTTTGGTATATTGATTATTCGTGATGAGAAATTTTATTCGAACTCATACTTTGTATCTCTACACTCAACTTAACTAATATACAATTACAATTAAAAACAAGTAATACAATTAAAATATATCAATACACCCATCACCCATGTCATCGCACCATCACCGTTCGACCTCGCCGTCTCACCACCATGCCATCGCACCATCATAGTGCACCAAACGTGACTGCAAATAATTTGAAATTTTTCAATGGGTTTGTTGGCTTGAGTTCGTCATGCTTTCGTACTAGTTTTCTGGCTTTGCTTTTTGAGAGCGTAACATGGGTTTGATTGTTTTAATTGGTTGTTTGCACAATAGAAGTTTCCCTTAATTTAATCTTGAAATTTGGTCCTTGTGATTGTGAAAGCAATCTTTTATTTTGCTTATTACTGATGGGTTTTTTTTATATAAACTCCACTATCTTATCTAAGTTTATTCTATTTTCTATCTACACCCTACTTAAAAATTTAAATTTAAATTTTATCTAAGTACACCTAATTTGTTTTTAAATTACTCTTAAACACTAACACACAATACCCCAACAAAAAAGAAAGACAAAAACTGCTTTCTAACCAAAAGTCAAATCCACTACAAAAAAACAGATTGTAAATATAAAATCGAAAAAATAAAAGTAAAGTTTCGTACCTTGTTTAACGATTCCGAAATGACTATTTGACTCTCCATACTTATACTTAGTCGAAGTGTGTGGAAAAAAGTATGAACTTAGGAAGGAGAAGATGAAACGATATAAATTTTTTGTTATAATAAAATATTAGAATTTGTGTGGGTGTTGGTAATTATAGATTAACTAAGTGTAGAAAGTAAGTTGGGTGTTGATATAAATAACATGGGTTCAAATAAAATTTCTCATTCGTGATTTAATAGAACTGATAGAACTGCAAATTTACATCTTGAAATGGATGAATGAATTTGGTATTCTAAACACTTGAAAAAAAAAAAAAACTTCTCCCGATTAGTATTATGACACTTAATGAACCGGCTCGTATTTTCAGTAATACATTGAAAAATCTCTCTAATAAATGAAAAGAACTGGTAATGTGAGCCCTTAATCCTCTCAGTCAAGCAGGACACGCCTGGTGGTGACTTTTTAGAAGAGGAAATGGACGTCTCTATATTTGTAGCCATTGCCTTCCTCTCTAAGTAACAAAATTTGATAATAGTGCAAAGCACTAAGCATGGCAATGTCTTCACTAGGGTGATTAATTAAGTGCAAAAGGTTCAAATTAGAGAGATTGTTATAGCAATATGCAAAGGGCAAAAATGTCTTATCAAAATAGCGATTAGCTTGATAATTTGACGAATAGATAGGCCAATGACATTGTTGGATGATAAGATTTTCGGACAAAACACCGTCTTCTTGCCGACATTAAGGAACGAGATGGATACATGTAAGAAAACATTTTGATGCTCAAGTCAATGTTTTTTTTTTTAACTGGCCTTGTAGTTGAATACAAAATAAATGCCATGTCCCTATTTCATATCTTTGCTTGTAAGCTAATTAACCTTGCATAAGTACTGAAGTCTTGAGCTCCAAATCTCATGTCATTATGTCATGGACATGGTACGTTGTAACATTCAGTAAAAAGTTTGTTATAAAAAAATTTTCGGGGATATTTTGGACACGTGCGTGATTATTTTGTACACGGAATCGTGTAATTTTACTGTTTTGGTGGATGCACAATACCCCCAAAACCCAAAATATCTTAATTTTCCTTATTCTTCCCTATCACTTTTCCTTATTTTCCTTATTTCTCTTTTTCTCATTTTTCTCTCTCTCTCTCACCGTATGTGCACAGTGCACGTCGACGAAAACCCGTCGAACTGAGGCGAACTAAAATCACCACCATCTTCATCTCGACGCCTTGGACTCAATGGTGCAAACTGTTTGTCCAAACTCCCAACCGTTTGACGGGCAAAGCTCAAGGAAGAACTGGACCTTCCCGGCGATTTTCTCGCTATTCTAGACCGATGTGAGATTTCTAACTACCACCATTGGGTTCCTCTCATTGAGTAGATGAATTTTCATATGTCGTTTGCTTGATTTGGTTAAGTTTTGATGTAGATCGACGAAGCTACAGTAGCCGCGGCCTTTTGAGGCAATTACAGGCCATTTCCTGAGCTTGTACAGCCAAACCAAAGGTACACCGTCATTCTACTCCTCTCTAGCTTCATTTTGGTATAAAGAACGTGAAATTTGGCCAAGAAATGAAGAAGTTATGGAGATTTGAAAATTCTCCAGAAAACCGGCCAAATTTCCGGTGACGGCGGCGACCGGCCGAACCGGGCGCTAACGTCAGCAGTGATGTCAGTGATGACGTCAGCAACCGGTCCAGACCGGCCGATGACGTCAGCGACGGAGAATATTCCTGAAATATTCCTTTAACGCCTTTAGGAATATTCCGTTAGATTTAACGGAGATGCTGAAATATTCCGTTAGATCTAACGCCGTTAGTTGACTAGCGCGTTGACCAGCGCATGAGTCGCGAGTGGGCCGCGCGTAGGGGCCCGTGGGACCTTATTTTTGAATTCCGTTGACGCGAGGTGACTCGTGACGACGTGTACTACCTGTTGGAAATATGCCCTGAAAGTCAATCTTTGGAAGAAACTTTTCAGGACATTGACTGTATGTATGGATAACCCTAAATACAGCAAAAGGGCAAAGTCACTTATTAGGACAATCTCAATAGTTGATATATGTTCAAATAGTGAATCCATGGACAATGGATTGATGGAAGAAGTAATCTAATGATGTTAGACTGCAGAGACCTTCTTCTCATAACCATGATGTTCAAAATGTTCCTGGTCATTGGATTGTCGGAGGGATACTGACAATCCATAGGCTAGTACGTACTGTGTCAGCTTCAAATTGGAAGGATGGAAAGTCTCAGCCATTCGTGTAGTGACACTATGACAAGTATGTAAGTGCTCATTAAGGGAATGAGTTCACTGAATACAATCGAATGGAGTACTTGCATGGAGGTCTACTCACATGTCAAGCAAGTAACTCCATTGATTGGAATATGTAAGTAATCCTTTGACTTGAGACATCATAGTTGTCTTGTGGTTAGGTCCTTGATCTTTGACTATGTCAAAGTCACCCCAATCCTGAGGGTGTCCACGGCATAGTTGAGGTTAAGCTACTTAGCCATGGAGGCAAGTGAATGGTCAACAAGGGATATCTAATCCTCGTTACGAGAGGAAGAATACTCTAAGATATGATTCGGGAATCTTCGGGCGAAGTAGTGAGCGTAGTGATGGAAAGTGTTCCTTTACGACTCAATTGAATCATATAACATGGTATAATCACATTAGGGGTTTGACATTATGTATCCATACCCTAGTAATGTGATTGAGAGTATTGTGTTAGAGAAGGATCGAATTACATTGTAATTCCAATTGAATAGGTTCTCCGAACAACTTCTACATTAGCTTGGGTAGCCATGATATATGTTTAGATGTCACTCATGGCTTGTGGAATCTTATGGATGATTAAATTAGTAATCATCAAATAAGATAGAGAATTAAAATAAGTTTTAATTCACTAGATGATTGGATTAAAAACTAATCAATTGGATTGATACCAATCACCTCACTGCCTTGCTAATTAGAACCTAAAATGATTGTACACCGAAACACTCTTGTGGTGGAACAACATATGAATGATGGAAATAATTAATTGGATTAATTAAGTGTTATGATTAATTAGAAAGTCTAATGAAATCATAAAGGCGATGAAAGATCGTTTTTGGGCTTACTGAAATGTTCGGGTTTATTCGGGCCCATTGGGCCCAAACCCATTGGGCTTTTATTCAAGCATAAGATGACTTGAAATATTAAAAGCCCAAAGCCCAAAGAACACTAAGGGAGCCGGCCTAAAGAGAGAAAGAAAGAGAGTGAGTGTTGAGTCAAAAGTTGACTCACTTCTCTCACCTTTATATGCAAAGTTTAATGAAACTTTTCAAAATGTTTTTTTGTGTGAGTTAGTCAACAAAAGAGAAAAGAAATTACCTCTCCTTTTTCACTCTTTACAGCCGGCCAACCAAGAGCAAAGAGATAGCTACTCATCTCTCTTTCTCTTGGTAATCCATCATCCATTCTACTACTTGGGTGGGTGTGGATCTTTAGAGGTCTTCAACTTTGGAGGCTAGAGGAGAATCCATTCTAGGCAATCAATCAAGGTGGAGGAATCAAGGAGGGAAGCTAGGCTCAAGGAGTTCCAAGAACAAAGGGCTTGGAGGTGGTCCATCCTTGGTCTAAAGAGTAGATCAAGAGGTATAACTCTCATACCTTCACTTTGTTCTTGTTTTTCTTAGATGCAACAAATATAAACCTATGCTTCTCGAAGGGGATTTGCATGACTAATGCTTTGATAAATTGCTTCCGTTGCTCATGTGTATAAATTTCGAATTGTATATGCATGCTAGTCATTAGAAATCCCACATAAATCTCATAATTTCCCTTCACTACCTAGGGGCAGTACGTATAGTATTTTAAGGAGTGTTTCGGACCTCCATGTTGAGCAAACAAGGGATAGATTTAATTAGTAACCTTTATGAGTTTAATCATTACTATAGTGATATCTCATATAGGTGAGACTTATTCAGAGGACTACCGGGGCTATCCAGGACAGAGGGCCTACGACTCGGCTACTTACAAGTAAGTGAGTGGGTCTTTGTTTTCATAAATGTATTATTAAGTATGGTTTTTCAATGCTTTCTTTAATTTGTTAGCATGACTCATATCATATGCGATTGTTGGAGGTAGAACATTCGTATTATATTTGCCATACATGTTTCTATATTGTTGCTCATCAGTAGATGTATAATACTCCGGGTATCAATACTTAGTTTTGTGGGCAGGACTAGCCTTGACGTTTGGAGATGTCACTCCCAGTACCGTTACGCAACTTTGGATCCATTGTAGGTACTAGCTTGTTCTAGGTTGCACTAGGCAACTTGAACTTGTGTGACGCACTTTATGCACAGCGATTAGCGTTAGACTCGCGTCATTGTAGTACTCAGCGTATTACTCATATACCTAGCCTGTTCCTCGTAGCTTATCTACTTGGGCTTGTGTGTTTACATATGGATGAGCAGTCAGTCTGATTTTCGGGGAGTACCCGTGTTTTGAGCAGTTAGTTTGATTATCGGGGAGTACCTGTGTTTTGAGCATTCAGTTTGATGAACGGGGAGTACCCGTATTACTATTATAGTATTTTGAAGATCATACCGGGGAGTATGACGTATTTTCAAAAACTATACATGTTTTCTAGCAAGGGGATAGTATGCTCTTAAAAACAAAGGTTTTATCAAACTTTGCTTTTTGACCCACTCACCTTTTTATGTTTTGCGCCCCTCCATGACTTAGTGGCATATTCGATTTCCAATAAGGCGTGGGCTTGCTTCGGCTGTGGTTGGTGGTTCTGATAGTGTCTTCAGATTATGTAGGATTTGCTCCTACTATTAGTTAACTTCTACTTATCCATCCTCACGAGGATGTGAATGTTTTTATTCTATGCACTATTTACCATGCTCTGACTGTTATGCACCTATAATAATGAGTTTTACCCATCACCACACTCTTACTTCCGCTTCCAACTCTAAATCTTTTCACTTTTTCCCATATACATGCATAATTGGCTTTCGTCACTTAACACGTGTCGGCCAACACTTCCCGACACCTGGCGTGTCAGGACCGGGATGTGTCATACGTAGTTGATGATTGTTTAGGCTTTGCCATGTGGGCATGGAACAGAGAAAGAGTTACATGAAACAGGTTCATCGTCACGTGACGTCTCTTGTCCAATAATGTATTGCTAAGTGCAAATTTTTCTTCACATAGCAATGTATGATTGGGTCGGGATGCCATATGACGGTGAAACCCGTTTCATGTAAGTTGCTCTCCGTGGAACATGCTTGCCTTTGATCATGAGCATAGGACTTTCTTGTCTTAGTAGTAGGCCTTACTATTTTTTGTTTCATTAGTTTAGCCATTTTTCAATGTCAATCTCAATTAAGTATGGGATCTTTCTTGTATTTTATGTCCCATAATGATAATCCGGTCGGGTGTATTATTTCAAAGATGCAGCTATAATTTTGCTGATTAATAAAGCATTCTATTAAAAAAAATAACAATATAAGAAAAGAATAAACGATCTAACTGGGTTGGGGTTGGGGTTGGGTGGTGCGTTCATGGCCTGGATCTTTAAGGTAGCAGGTGGCGCTGGTGGTTCTCATTGTATGTCTTCCACCATGGTGGATGCGGAAGTGGTGCGTGCAGGATTGCAGGCTTGTGTGGAGAAAATATTTGAGATGGTGGAGGTAGAGACAAATGTGACTTCGGTGGTGGATATGTTAGTAATCGGGAAGATTACAGAAGTGTCGGCGGAAGGGATCATCTATGACATTCGTGTGTTAGCTTCTCATTTGAAGTTTGCCATATTCAAGGTCTCTCCTTGGAAGTGCAACATTGCAGCACACAAGGTGGCTGCTTATGTTTTTAAAGAGAAATGAGCATCATTGAATTGATTGAGAACCAATATAACTTTTTAACACTCTCGTTGATGATACTAATGTATCGATTCACATTTGATTATTAATAAATTTCATCTATAACTATGTTAGAGGATGATGTTGATTTCCCTTGGTTAGTAAAATGAAAAATTAAAGACAGAAAAAACAAAAAAACAAAAAAAAGGAGTACGACCATTCCTTTGGTCATGCAATAAGAGACTTGACGGGTTTAAAAGGATAGAGCCAAAGCCCGCGACTGGCTGCCACAAAACCAGCGGCAAACCTCCAAAATCAACACGCTATTTCAATCACGACCGTCCATTCCTTCATCACGCAAGAGCCTTGTTCTCATTTCCCCGGCGAATAATCTCACGTGGGCTCCACCTCCCATCCACCAATTTAAAACATTTGAAAAAAAAAGGGTCCAAATTAAATCCAACGAGGAAGATCGAAAAAATCGAACAGAACTCTAGTCTTTCTCTGATTCAACATTTCAACCTCACTGCAACTCAATCCACGCCGTCAATCTTCAACCCCCCCAAGGTACTCCCTCATCAATTTCAAATTCCACTTCATTTCTAGGGTTTCCAATTGATTTGGGGATCAAGATTCATCATCCAATTTCTAATTTTGTTTTTCAGATTTCGTGATTAGAGTTAAAATTCGAAGCTCATGGCGCGGATAAAGCCCCAGGCGCTATTAATTCAGAGCAAGAAGAAGAAGGGGCCAACTCGAATCAGTATCACTACCATAGTTATGTGCAATTTAATCATCGCCTTGGTCGCCTTGTCCTTAGTCGCCACTTATCGCTATTGGTCCCGAAGGTACCATTCGTTTCTGTTGAACTGGTTTTTTTCAAATTCTTGATGATTTTATTTGTTTGGAAAGTTGGATTATAGTGTTAATTATGGATAATTTCAGCTACTTATTTTGTTGTGCGCGCTAATTTGCTCTCGTAGGTCGCTGGACCAATCTGGGTCGGAGTTATCTAATCTAGAGGTATTAATTTGAATTGGGTTTCTTTCCATTTGTGTAATTAATTATTAATTAATCTTCTTGTTTGGAAAATAAGTATGAGTAAATGCGTGTTTTGACTATATTAGGTGGTTTTTGCTGTGTAGGATATTGATGGGTTTGGAAAGAAGGACGAGCTTCCCGGTTACGCTGTAAGTCTTTGAAGTTCTTAACACATTTGCTGTACTGCCAATTTGCTCTTTGGTGTTACATTGCATGAAATTGCAAGGTTACGCTGTAAGTCTTTGAAGTTCTTAACACATTTGCTGTACTGCCAATTTGCTCTTTGGTGTTACATTGCATGAAATTGCAATTTTGATTGCTAGAATTAAAGTGGCAGGGTTTGGTTGTGGTGTTGGTGCGGTGGTTAAATTTGTTATGGCAGCAAAGTTTATCAATAAATTTCTTTTCTCAGAAGGTATCTGGGTTGTCGACATTGCTTGCTGTCATGCATTTGCTTGATATAACCTGACGGCTTTCAGTTTTGGGAAACTTTTAATATATTAGAATTGCTGCACTCGTTTCCTTTGATGGCATTTCATTACTAGTTGAGTTCACCTATCTTGTTTCCTCTGTTGTTACTTATTCACCCTCTTTCTTCTTCCCCTCCCACGTGTATTTTATAGATTCTAAATACATCAAAAGGTCCTATCACAGTCGAACTTTTCAAGGATGGTTCTCCAGAGGTTGTGGATAGATTTATTGACTTATGGTGAGTATTTGACAGCACATATATCTTGCGTACATACATGCTGTAGTAATCGAAAACCATCTCTCTGTTTGAAGCCTTTTCTCATTCAGAGTGAGACTAAATTTAAAATTAGGGGACAGTGTGCGTAGCTGTTACTAAATTACCAATACCCGAAACTTCTTATTAATAAAAATGCTCTCATCCTAGGGGTTTATTGTGTAGATATTCTTATCATCTTGGAAGCCGTTTCATATATTTTGTTGTAGCTCCTTTTTGAATTATCAAATACATACCAACAAGTTAAAGGTTCTATGTTTCTATGAACTTGGTGATGCAGATACCTGGTTGACTTATATCTAGGCTACATGTAGGTTCCTAAGTATAGGTCTTCTTGGTACACTAAATGTAAATAAAATTAGAACTTCGACAATTAGAAATCGTTTCAATATTCTGACTAGCAGTAGTATCCAGATATAGACTTGCTTGGTTTCTGTGGGAACTTCGACAATTAGAAATCATTTCAATATTCTGACTAGCAGTAGCATCCAGAAATAGACTTGCTTGGTTTTTGTGGTTGTAAGGGCAATATTGTGTTATGTTCTCAAGGCACTTCTAAGGCATTAGTTTTGCAGCCAAAAGGGACACTTCAAGGGGATGCCCTTCAGTCACGTGATCAAGCACTATATAATCAAAGGGGGTGGTTCCCAAGGACTTGGAGCAGCTGAAGATTGGATATCAAAAGGGAAGCTTCGTAGTCAACTTGTTACGAGGTTTGTTTCATAGATAAATCTTTTATATTGGTTGTGTGGCCTGTTGGTCCTGTGTTGCAAAGCTGATAGCTTATTCTTGCCTGTGTGAACCTGTAGTCCAAAGCATGAAGCTTTTATGCTTGGAACTACGAAGACTAGACCAGACAACAAAGGATTTGAGCTTGTTATCACAACTGCACCAATACCAGATTTAAATGATAAGCTAATTGTGTTCGGACGGGTCATCAAAGGAGAGGAAGTGGTACAGGTATAAAATTATGTGCATCTTGGGCAACTTATATCATGCCTAGACTTGGGTAATATCTAATGTATAATGCTTTGCATATGGTCTTCCATTCAGGAAATTGAAGAGGTCGATACAGATGAACATTATCGGCCTAAATCATCTGTAGGGATCACCGGTGTGATTCTGAAACGTGAGATCTAAGGGCGACTCAATCTAATGTGAAGTATTCCTGCATAGCATAGTTGCTGGTTTGAGCGTCTTCTTGCTTGACTGCTCTTGCAATGTTTGTGACAGTACATCATTTAGGTTTCTGATGATCCCCATCCAATTTTCCCTCCTCCTCTTTCGATTTGGTTTGTAATTTGCAGTGGGGGAGGGGGGAGTTTTGATACTTTTTTCTAGGTATAGGTTCCATATGTGGGGTGGACATAATACGATAATGCAGCTAATCTGATATGCGAGTTTGTTGTCATAATCATTGTGTTATCATTATTTGATATGATTCATTTCGTTCTTATCATGGTCTTTCGACACTTGATATTATTCTTAAGATAATATTGTGAGTTGTTGTTTGACATAACGGAGATTAGGGTTTTGGTTTGCACTGTTTTGTAATGGAGATGTTGCACCTTGTTTCTTTATTTATTTTTAAATTTTTTAGGTAGGCTTAATTATTGTTAATTTGTTATGCCCTCTGAATTGTGACTCGATTATGACTTTACCCATTGAAACTCATTTTGTCTCATTTAGACCCATGAACCTTATCTCTATGTCGCACTTTCAAGATTCATGGGTTAAGTGCGACAATGGTTTTGAAGGAGTAAAGCGAGATTTGAGTCACAATTTTGAGGGCATAACGATAATTAAGCCTTTATTTTATCCCTAAGAGAATACCATTATATCACTATTTCCTCCCAATCATTACTCAACTTCTCGTTTGCCCCTTTCACTTGGTATATAAGTAGTACCATCTCGTTGTGCTGACAAATATAATTCAACGATATAAACTATGGAAATAAGTTAAAAAAGAGAGATTATTTAAAATAAGGAATTTTTTTTAGCAATGTGCTATGAACTTGAGGCCATATTCTGATTTGTTTCTTGAACTTTAATTTGGTCATTGGCTACTCTAATATTTTAAAAATGCGCCAATTGACCCCTTCCACAGTAGTGTTTGAGTGAGTGTGATACCTATATATAAGAATTAGGCATCCTGAGTTGGATACTTATAACACTACTGTTACTCTAGTTTGAGTTCAACAATTGCGAGTCATACTTTAGAACCCACTAGTTTATAAGTATCAAACTCATGAGTTTAAGTTCAATATATTGGTACACTCAAATTTTTCAGTCCACTGTAGGAGTGTGATTCCTATATGAGCTCAATATATTGGTATCACACTTACTTTTTCCTGCCTACTGTGGAAGACCTTACTGTTAAAATTTGTCGAAATTTGTGTTATAAAAAATTGAGAGTTATTTAAGTCCGCAAACATAAAATGTAATAAACATGAAAATTGTTTTTTTGTTTTTTTTGTTTTGGGTGGGGGCGGGGGTGAGTGGTTGTCGTAAGTTAGCTCAAGAAGGGACAATCAAATTGAAAGTCGAGAGAGCAAATAAAAAACAGCACAAGTTCGAGAATCGAGGGCATTGCTCAATTTCTTATGTATTAGTGCGTGCGAGGCCCATACTAATCCTCCAGACTTCGGCCCAGTCCATTACCAGTCCCATAATTTTCAAAAACCGCGCCAAAAACCCGTACGATTTGTCTTCCCTCCCATTTAAAACCCAAAAAAGTGTATTACATACAATTGGATACACTATTTACTCAGAGCAGATTATCAGAGCGAGTTGTAAACTCGACGAAAATGAACTCAGTTAACTCGGCCATGGACATTGATCAGCCAAAAGACCAAGAAGATCCGCTTCTCAAATTCATCGATTACGCCAGGTCTGCCCTCTCGCCCGAAAAGGACGAAAGTCTGGACCCGAATCAAAACGGAGCGGAGACCAGTACCCGACCCCGCTGGAACTGGACCGCCTCCCGGATCCTCAAGACTTGCAGCGCCTACTCCAGCGGCGTCACCACCGCGATTCTGCTCTCTGACCTCGCCCAGGTACTTCCCTTAATCGAATTCGTCTCTATCTGTTTGGTTTCCGAGAAAGTGTGGGCAAATGAAAGAAAGGAAATTGATGAGAGTTTGTGTTTGGTTTTCGATAGGCCTGGAGCGAGCAGCGCAGGGACAGGCCTTTGAAGAAGATGCCGGACTGCGTGAAGCAGTTGAGGAAGAAGCATAAGAGGAGGAAGCTTCCGAACACCGTGACCATTGACTCCATCTATGAGAAGAATTTCT
Source organism: Gillenia trifoliata (assembly GCA_018257905.1). NCBI lineage: Eukaryota > Viridiplantae > Streptophyta > Magnoliopsida > Rosales > Rosaceae > Gillenia > Gillenia trifoliata. Next base: position 10,810,418 of record CM031083.1, on the reverse strand, counting down.
TGTCATTGAATAGTGTTTTGGAGGCCATTATTGTTGAGGCTTTTGTTCTTCCGGGTAGTCTTTCGTGTCATTTCGGGGTGTACTGTGATTTTTGTTTGCATTTGTTGTTGAAATTAGTATTTTGTATTTTCTCAGGTACCAACATCCATATGCTTTCCTTGGGGGATTATTGGAGCTCTAATACCATTGACATTTACCTCCACCGCCGGTAACTACCCGAAATCTTGGAGACTGCTGCTTTTATATGTGTATTTGCAAATTACAATTACAATTGAAGTTTGTTCCGAAACAAAAATCTTGAATTTTTGTGTCTGCAGGTACTGTGACTTAGTAGATCCTCTTAATGGGATTCTGAAAAAGGGGAGGGAGATCTTCCTCACTGGGTGCTATCTTCGTCCTGCCACCGGAGGAGGATCTAGCTATCCGCGGTTGTTGCCAACAGAATATCTAGTGATATTGCTAGATGAGGTAACCATTACTATTGGACTACTTCGTTGCCTTGTGATTGGAAAAAGGGTTTGGGGGTGCCTTTTATAATTGTTTTCTTACATTTGTCTTCACTAATGTAGGATGAAGACGGTGATTCGTTGTTGATAGGAGCTAAGTTTTATTCGGATTCATTCTCTTCAATTTCTGCAGCTAATAAAGATGTCCCTTATTCGTTGTATGCAAGGTCAGATAAAATTTTCTTTATATTTTTAATAAATCTAGATGTTCTACTAGGTATAGAGGTGATTCGTGGGGTTAAATTGTCTACGGTGGTGAATCACTTTGCTTTTCCTATTTATGTGTAGAATTGAATCTATTGGGCCACTGGAAGTTCATGGGAAGTTTGGAACTTTACAGAGAAAACAAATCACTCTTGTTAACGACGATGATGTCAAGCTACAATTTCTGCTGTGGGGTGATCAGGTTGTCCTAGCCAATCTTTTGAGGTAATCTCTGAAACTAGATCTCATATTTTTTTTTAAAACTTATTCCTTATATATGTCCGTAATTCAATTTCTTCAGTGTGGGAAGTATGCTTGCACTGGATAAACCATATGTCTCTAGAACTGTAGATAGCGGTATTGAAACAAGTGGTGAAGTTTGCCTTGAATTTGGTAGTGCAACACAATTGTTTTTGGTGCCTTTCATTCAACATGAGGAGCAAGTAAGTCATTTATCATCGTTTTACTAATTTGGTTATTTTACTAATGTGATCATCACTTGAGATGCAGACTTTAATTTCTGTATTAATCAGATTCAGGTATGTGTAGCACTGACACCAAATCGGTATCAAGGGTCAAGACTTCTGAGCACAATAGATCCCAGTCAGGGTCCACAAGTTTCTCAAGTGTCCTTGCCCTGTGATTCACATGGGTCTATTGACTTCAGTAGCTATCCTTTTCGAGTGAGTTTCCTTCCATTATACTTCCTCATTTTATTGGATGCTATTTAGCCATGCGTATAATTTAATTTCTGTTAGAAGCTACGAGTACTGTGCTTCTAAAGGAATGCATTATCTTTACTTTATCGACTATAGTTTACTGTTTTGAAGCTTGAAGCGTTGCAGGATATACCTTTTGCACTGGTTCATTGTGCATCTGTCTAAGTCATACTATGTAGGTTATTACTGTTCTTCAGAAATTGTGCAATCATTGAAACTTATCCTGTTCGTATCTTCTAGCTATGGGATCATCCAAGTTCATGCAAAATCAACTGCCTGTTCTGAGTCTCTTGTTACGATTTGTTCTTAATTTTTATTAACATCTCTTACTTCTGTGAAGTTTTGCAGTCATTCGTTTCTGGCCTTCAAAACAAGATGACTGGTGTCAGCCTTTATGGTGTTGTTACCAATATTGTCAAAGAAAGATATACTGCAGAAGCAGTTTTCTCCTTGAGAATTGAAGATCCCAGTGGAGCAATTTGGGCAAAGTTACATTTTGTGAAGAATTGGTATGGATAATAAGTTAATTGGATACAAAGGGTTTTACAGTCCCTTCACCGATTATAAGTTTTACATATTTAATGATGATTCTGCTTCTATAAATATATTATCCTAGGTCACTTGGAAGGTTGAGCCTTGGTCACACAGTGTACATATCAGGCCTGACATGCTCGATGACAAAGCGGAAGTGGTGAGCTTGTTCTAGAATTTCAATTAGCCATTTCTGATGTCAGTATGTAGGCTGGTTTCTAACATTGAAAATAAGTCATCTTTAGTTATAGTTTAGACACTTTCTGGTTCGTTGATAGATATGTGGTTTGGTTGGCTTTCCACTAAAACATATTTGCTTGGCAGCGTGGAAGCATTATGGTTCGAGAATACTGCTGGAGCTTCTTTCTTCAACCTCAGTTGCTTGCCAGCATTACTGAATTCATCTTGTCTTCACAAATTGTCAAGACTCGCTGATCTATCCAGCCAGGCTAGCTGCACGCAGGTACGGGATTCACATGAATTTATTTTTTGGCCAGTAACCATGATAAAACATTTTACTTAAGTTTCTGTATGCATTCCGTTATCTATACTCCTGAAGTTTCTGCTGTTAATTTACTATGTTCACTGGCCAAAAAAGGATTCTTTTGTATTCATCTTCTCTTCAGACCTATCAATATCAAACGTTGGCCAGTTTATCACAACTGTGTTTTCAAAATATTGTTTAGAATCGAGGAAGGATGGTAGGCCTGACTCCTGAGTGTGCTCCTGCATTGGATTTGTAATTATAATCAGTACAGCGACACCCAACCGCTCATACAAAACTCGTAAAAAAATACACCTAAACTACAAAGGATTCATAGTTCTGTAACTTTAAGACACAAAATTATCTTACATCCTTTCTTTGAATCAGTTCTCTTGGTACACTGGATGTTTAGTTGTCTTTTATTCTGTGGACAGATAGTTCGGGTTTGGGCAGTTTGGCTGGCCGCGCAGTCTAATGTCAGCACAAGATTTTCACACACCACATGTGGTCATTTCGTTACCGAGCACCCCAATGGGGTTATGGAGTGCAGCTTCTGTAATGACAGCTGTGGTGCTGAAGTTATCCGCACTTTCCACCTGAAAATCACTCTCGCAGACGAGAGTGGGAAAGTTTTCGCGTGGTGTACTGGTCATGCTGCTGCAGAGTTGCTGCAAATATCTCCTGACGAATTCCATGAACTGCCTGAGGTAATTCTATGCATGGTGTACTCTCGTTCTCTTCTGGGTGCTTAATCTGTATTGATATTTCGTCGAGAAAATGCTTCTAGTTTTTCGTGTATGCGAAGTTGTTATTGATCCAAATGTTTGCCCTGTATCCCAGGATGAACAAGATATGTATCTGGCTTCGTTAGCGAAAGAGCGATTCACGGTTGCGATTGTTAATTGTAAGCGGCAGGGTTGGGAAGCCAGTGCTGCTCTTATGCCAGAAATTGATGGAGTCTCATGGGAGATCACTCGGGCATTGAAGAACGAATAATAAAAAGAAATTGATTGATTGTACAATTTTTGGTGCAAATGAAGTGCAAAGATTTCCGAGAAACTGACCAGCAGTTCACGGCTAATTATCTTCCAAACTATCCTTAACTAGCACATATAGAGTGGAAAAATGAACGGTTGAGATTTTCATCGGTTTGAATTTTGTGGATGACGAGTTGTATGCAACATTATTATGACGGGTCCATTGTGTGACTTAATCTAAAACTCTCATTCATTAGTGTAAATATCGAAAGTCACCAATTAGTTTTTGTGTATAAAGCTATCTCTAATGCATTGAAAAAATTTAGAGTCAGAAATTATATTTGATGAAATCTCTTTTCAATGGACCGGAAGAGTTGGGTGAACTATTATGAACAAACCAACCCCGAGCAAATTAAAAATTAAGTTAAAATTTGGTAAGTTGGTATTGTGCGAGAACACAATGAAAACAAATTCGTCGTAAAACTTTGCATTCAAGATATATTTAATGGTATATTTGACTGCGTTATTATGAAACAAATGGCGTAACAGTTATTTTTTTTAATTGTATATTTAATTGCGTTATAATGAAAACCGAAGGCGTAACATTTACTTTTTATAATTTCTGAAAGAGTCGTACACGACACGGTGCAGCACGAAAATAGTGTGTTCAGATTGAAGCTTATCGGGTCATATTAAAAACGAATAGATTCGTTAAGTTCACAGGTATTGTCGTGTCGACATTAGTGTTAATTATCATCTTGGTTGCCATCTCGATTGTGAGTAGTATAGTTGGCTTGAGCATCATATAAACATATTATCAACAATTTGCTTAGACGATTTGGGCTTGTAATTTTAGGCGGGCCAAAATTTGTAAGAGTCCATCCAGGAAAATAAATAAATAATTACTGGCCGTACTAGGGTTTTAGGGGTTCAGGGTTTAGGGGGGGGTTTTTGTCACAGAAAAGCTCCAGTCTTTTGTTCATCAAAGCATCCAAAGTTTATCATTTCTTCGCCAATGGCGGTTTTCCATCACCGTCAGGCAAAACCCTAGGAAAATTTCCCCTCTTCAATTCCTGGGTTTGTAAATTATGGAGGATTTCGACGATGATTTCGGTGTTTTATATGAGGGCATCGAAGGGCAGGCCAATTCGGCCATCAATGGCGCACCGGACTTCGCTCACTTTTACGCAGAGCCAGAAGAGGATGTCAGTGAGGATAATGGCAACGCAAAAAAGGGTAACCCTGGCTCCGATTCGAAGAAACCCGATTCTGTCTGCGAGGAGTTGGGTGAGAAAGTTTCGGCTTTGGAGGAGGATGAGGACTTCAATGCAAGTGACAGTGAGGATGACCTGAAAATAGTGCTGAATGATGAGGACTGTGAGGGCCAAGTGTTTCCGAATGGCGGCCGAGGGAGCGTGAAGAATGATGAGCATGAGGATGAGGATGATGATGGGTTTCCGGCTAAGAAAGAGTATAAGGTATTATCTTTTGTTTTTGTCTAAATTAATCTGAAACGAGCAATTTTCAATCAATTGTTGCAGAAATCTTCAAGTATTCAGGAATATTTATGTATAATCTGAATCTTTCTGCTTTCGATGATGAATACTATTTTTCATATTCGTAGATGCTTGGTGCTTTGTGCAGTACATAAGAACTCAAGGACCAACTTCTCTAAGCAATGGAAAAGCCAGTGAGGCTGCGGAGACTAGTTGTATTCGCGATACATCTAATCGAATGGTGTCTCAAAATAGATATGGTTTCAGACTTCCTTGGTACCGGTTAGTAAATTACAAACAAAATATTAAATATGCACAAACCCAATTTCTGTATAGTTTTGGCTATAGTTTGAATCTTTTTCTTAAAAAAGACGATTTTTGAGTAATGTTGAACTCACCTATGACACATTATAGTCCTTGTTTTCTTTATTCCAGGACCATACTTGACGTAAACATTGAATCATTTGAGGAGAAGCCATGGAAGTATCCTGGAGTTGATGTAACAGATTATTTCAATTTCGGTTTGAACGAGGACAGTTGGAAACAGTACTGCATCTCCCTGGTAAATGAATTAATGCCATGCTTATCATTGTAAACAAATTTATGGTGTAAAAATAGTGTCTCATTCTAGTCTTCTAGATCCCATTTGGATGTTCTGGCAGGTTGAAATCGATTTTTCCCGAAACTTTCTGTGCAGTGTAACTTGTGGCTTTGCCGTTAATGGTCATTTGTTTTCTTTGACACAGCTCTTAGTAATACAATCCTAATACTTAAAATGCATTGCAGGAACAACTACGGCTAACATCTATGCAGTTTGGGATCCCTGTCTCAAAAGCGTCAAAATTTTATCAGGTTATTTGTTTGAATTTTGTGGGAGTCTTATTATATCACCATAACAATTGTTCAAATTTTACATGTTGACGTGTCCACTAATATCTTCTTTACATAAAACAGGCTAAAGTAGCTGGATCTGAGTATGAGAAATTCGCCAAGGAAACTATTTGTAAAGAAACAAACAATGCTGGACCAACGAAGTTTGCTCCTCCTTCATCTAGAGATTCTGATTCCAGTTTCCGAGATTTGGAACTAGTATGTCACAGTTTATTACTATTCTCTGATTCTTGTATTCAGAAACTTGGTTTGAGATGATTATGACTTGGCTTTTGATTTTTCAGCCAAAAGGCAGAGCAATTCAGATTGAAGATAGTATTGTTGAACGGCAACCATCTTTCGATAGTAGGCATCCACGTAGTTTGGATTCTGATGTTGTGATACAGGTGTGCTGTCACTTTGAATTGTCAGATGGATTTGTTGCGTCTACCTTATATTAAGTTATCACTAATTGCATGATTGGGCAGATTGCGGTGCAGGGTGGCACTGAGGAAACCTCAAACTCTGGTGAGGAATGGGGCCATACAAATTGTACTGCACATGAGGCATCTGAAAATGGAGAATTAATTGCAAATGGCAACCGAATTATTCCTGCTGAAGAAGATGATTTATTGGTAACTCCGGAAGGAAACACAAGAAGACCAGACGGGTTTGTATTCTGTTATATGTGGAGCCCTAAATATTTCAATTATTAGATATATAAAGTTAATTACAACTTCTGAAGGCACCTGTAATTCATATAGTTTTCCTTGATATCATCAGGGGTTCCCGGAGGATCAGTGCCACTCATCCAATGACAATAGATTCTGATCAAAGAAATAACCAGATCGTTGATCTGGATGGGTATGACCAAAAGCAGGGGAATGCTGTCTCATTGGAGACTATTGAAATTGCAAATAAAACAAAGGACAGTGTTGGCAGGGATACTTTATATGCCGATCAATGCACGATGGAAGCACAATTATCATTTGGTGATGACGATCAACTTAGCCCCACTTCATCCTGTTTTGGAAGTGATTCTGAAGCATCAAAGAATGGTGTTCATTTTGTTCCAGAAGATATTCATACTCCTGTCACATCATCTTTTGAGAACTCGAAAAGCAATGGCATCAAGAGAAAAATAGTTGATATCAAAGATTATCCCATGCGTAAAAGTCCTGCTCGAAAGGAGCATAAGCATCAGAAAAGGAGGCTTCACAGTGTTGTCGAACCAAAGATTCACATTGAAGATGATGATGATGCGTCCCCCACCTTGGAAACGGAGGACCTTTATGACAGGGATAGCTCATTGAATTATAGCAGGCGGAAGAAAATTCTGCGAGATTTTGGCTGTAGTGATAGAGAAGATATTTCAGATTATAAAGAATCAAGGCATTATGGTAGGAGATATGCTGACAACCACGCTCATACTGCTAAAACAAATTATTTGGATAGAAAAGGTAGTCACAAGATCCAAGCCAAGCTAGATCCATATTGCAGAAAAAACTGGAATGAAAGGGAGTATTTTTGTGGAGACAGGGATACAGATTGGCATGGTTTTGGAAGAACACAATTCACTAACGAGAGGAGTCCTTCCTCGAGCAGGGAGTCCAGGGTGTGGCATTCCAGGTATTCCCCACACACTGTTGAAGAAAGGGATGCTCAATTTAGAAGGAATGCCAACAAACTGCAGTTTCAGAAAATACCCAACCATGGTGGTGGCTGTTACGATTACAAACGTGAAGATGACTTTGTGAGAGAAAAATTTGGGAGATGTGCTTCATCCACTGATCGAAAAAGGAATACTTTGGATGAATTTGATAAAGGACAGTTTCCTCGGCTCAGGAGAGAATTACAAAACTCTGGGAGAAGGGGTGGATATGTTGACAGTCCCGTTTTTTATTGGAATGATTCATGGTCTGGGAAAATTGAAGATGAATATTGCAGACATGTAGAAAATCAATATTTGTCCAATCAGTCATACAGAGAATTATACGCAGGTGATGGAGGAAGGTGGAATGACTCCACATCACCAAGAAATGATGTTTCTCACGCAAGAGCAACTGATGAAAGATATTGGAGACATGCTAGAGAAACGTACTCTGCTGAATTCAAAGAGAGTGATTGGTTTGATAATCGTTATGATGCTGATGAAATTAATGATATCATTTATCCGAATGATCAATTTAAGTGGAGAAGATCTAACTGGCGATCTGAAGTCCTACATTGGACTGAGGATCAGTTAACTGTCAGGCACCATGGTGATAAATTGTATTCCAAGAAGTCATCCCGTTCATATCAGAAATATGTAAGACATGAAAAATTTCATGCTAAATATGGTTCCTACAATGATGCAATGCATGTTGATATGCTACCAGAGCAGGATAGATTAGAATTGATGAGAAAAGGAAGTAGTGCTAACTGTATTAATAGTAGTTCTAAGATGTATAACGGTAAGCATGAGCGGACGGCCCTGAGGTGCAGAGGTTCGATTGACTTGGTTGTTGGGGAAGGAAAGGTACACTTGGGGAAACCAAAGGTGAAGCCTTGTATCATTGTACTTGTATATATGAGTGCTCGACAAGAGTTGAGCAAGCCTTTCTTATTCTTTTTAATGCCATCTCATTGCATTTTTGCTCTTTTCCTTTCTCCAGTTTTTTGTTTCCTTTCCTCTTATATCGTTTTTTCACTTTTCTCTGTCTCACGTAGTGTGTTGCCTATACGTTCTCGAGTGTTGGTTCCCATTCAGGTAGGCCTTCTAGGTCCAGTGTGTCAAGCATGCAGTGTGGGGGAATAAGGTTCCCCCTCAATTATTAAGGCATTATTGTATTATTTCCCCGTCAATCATTAAGGCATTATTGTAGAATCTTCTATATGTTTCCCATTCCTCGTTATCTGTCAGGACTTTAGGGGTAAAGTAGGCTTGTCATGCTTGTTGATTTCATGGAGGTTGACAAGTAAAAGAAACTGCTTCACACCGTGCAAATCAAAACATGGTGCTAAAATATTTGAGTAAAATCGGTGTTTTATATTGAATGGTATATGATAACAATAGGTGTTACTTGAGATATTGTTCAAGTTAGCAGAATCTATAGTATTTAAGGTTGCAAATTTGCATGAATCCAACATGCATTTTTATTTTATTCTTTTGTTTCGTTTCAAATTTGCTTGTTTTTCCACACTACCCGTCATCGCATGCCACTGTTATAATTGTGGGTGGTTTTCATATTTATGAATTGTCTCTCTTTATTGAGGAGATGTTGTAGTTTCATTTTATTTATTTTGTACAATTTCATGTTCTTATTTCCATGTTTGTTTCTGTTTTGATTTTTTTGGGTTCATTTGATCTGAAAACTTTGGTCTTCTTTTTTACACCATTGGGTTAATGTGATTTCAATGTTAGTCTGCAATTATATTAATTCTTCTCATCAGTAGTTGTGGGACTCCTTTTGGGCCATACCCAGTTCGAAGGAGAAAACAGGCGGGATTCTCTTATTTAACTATCGTCTTTCGTTCTTTATTTATTGAGGTTCTTTCTTTCTTGCTGTCAAAAAGTTGCAGCCCTTTGTCTCTTTGGTATTTCCATGCTCTGTTAGTTTATACTTCAAACTCTGGCTTAGTATGTCTACCAAGGACTTGCCAGTCAGCCATGTACGCAGTCACGCTCTTTACTTTTCTTTTCTATTGTCCGAGTATTCCTCCAATGTACCGACAATTTAGAACTCTTATTCTTTGTTAGGCAGTTTCCTACCAAGTAACAACTGAATATTCGATGTGAAAATTCGTGTTTCTTACATCAAATCTCAGTATCAAAGGAAAGTTCCCGTCTCCTGGATTTGATAGATTAGATGTCCTTTGAACACAAGTGATACTTATTGAATAGTCCTTTCACTTTACTTACCTTAGTTTGAAGTCTTTTACATCTGCCACCTATTTGAAGACACTTTAACGGATGTTGCAAGGTCTGGTCTTATATACAGATGATGTACACTACCTTAATTATTGTAATAATATACATGTTCTTGTTTTGTGATTTTTCAATCTAGAGCAATTTGATATGGATGACCTTTAGATTATTATGGCACTATTCATCTTGAAGTTACTTCGACCATTACATATTGGATAGTTTTTGTGGTCTTCGGGCTTAGGGTGGTCTTACTTCCATCCATGCATTAGGTGGGAGACATTACTTGTGTATTGTTGATGAAGCTGTTGGTATGTGGTAGTGTATGGCATTCATAAGGAGGGCTAGAATTGAAGGTTCATTTGTCACCTTAAAGCCCCTTTCTTGTTTCTTAAAGAGGATTGACATGCCTAATACCTGTTCAGCTGCCCAAGGTCGGTGGCCAGAAGACAGAACTTCTGTAGAATACAAGCTAGACGTTCGAGTTTAGAAGTTTGTCTTGAGTTCATATCTGTAGCTGCATTATATATGGACATACAACTCCAGTGTTTGATATATTAAACTTTTTGTAGTGCCATGTCTTTTTCTTTTACTGCTGTACAAGTTTTTTGTAAGAAAGAAAGTTTACGAATTTGAAATTAGGGGTCAAAGGATGGGAGCAGGTGATAACTGCAGGCAATGTAATTTTTTTATGTGTCGAGGGAGGGGGAGGAACAAAAATCATATATGGCACTTGCTGGAATTTTGTTGATGGTCCATTCTGCTGCATATTTCCAATCGTCTGTTTTACTGTTTAGTTGACTAATATTTTACAGATGTGTGACATTTCCTTGCTTTACATTGCAGTCCTCTTTAAGAAGCTACACACATGGAGCTTTGATTCGAAATGGTAGGCTGGAAAATATGGATCCAGAGATTGGTGGCGAGCAGACAACTTTTGCGGATTCTAGTGAATTTGGGAAGGTAAGGGCAGTCCAATTTAACACCCGAAAAGTTGGATGCAACCAAAATAACGCGGAAGGGCTTGATAAGTTTCCAGTTATTGCTCAAAATGGTGATTTGGATGCTGAAGAGAGCCAGATTGTAACAGAAGACCTCATGACGGCACATCCCTTACAGAGAAAACATGCTTCTGAGTATTCAGCAGTGGCTCACAATGTGAATAGGCGAACGTTTGATGGAGAAAGTGGTTCCGACAGAAACAAGGTAGCAGAAGGATATGACAACCAAAGGATTCTTGTGACGAAGGCAAAAATGGAGAAACGTGGGGAGCGCTTTAAGGAGCCAATCACCCTGAAAAAAGAGCCAGACAAGTTGTCCAAGCCTGAGATCGATCTTGCAGTTGAAACAGCTGAAGCACAGCTACATAGGCCAGCCCGAAAGAGGCGATGGGGCAGTATAGAGGTTGTTTAGGAAGACTTGTGGCTTGAAGTCTTCGACAGGATGACTTGCATGCTAAGGTTTACAACACAAGTCAGCAATTGAGATGAAGAATCAGGTTAGAATTTTATTTTATTTTCCTCTGTCACTGAAATTGAAAGGAAGATTTGATATTTAAATTTACAGACTTTTTTCCCTACATGTAAAAAAATTCATTGGCATAATAATAATCTCCAATGGTGATTCAATTTTGAGGATTTTTACAATTTCACTTCAAACCAATTTTCTGAATTCATACAATCTTATTTCGTTGAAGAAGTGATGGGGCTGATGAATTTTTTGCTCGAATTCGTTTCGGTTTTTAATTTTTTGTTCAGAATGCAGACTCATCACTCATGTCATATAATTCTTGCATGTATGCATATTTTAGCTGGTTCTTTATTTTGTTATGGCATACAGGCTCAAGCTGATTTTGTTCACATTTATGATATTTCCTTGTGAAAATCTTGTAAATGGTTGTGTGTGAGCTACTGTCCTGCTATATGCAGGTTACTCCTTAAAGTTTGATTTTATGACTCATCATGCATTAAATGGTAGAAAAAGGGAATTCTCTTGTAAGTATGGAGTTGGCAAGCATCAAATGCTATCACCAAATTAACCATTTTTTTTTTTTACAAAATTTTTTAAATATTAAAAAAATTATAATAATTAATTTACAAGTGTTAAAAATATGAAAAAAAAATATGCAAACGTTCGTGATCACATCCTCTACGTTGTTACAATGGTTATATGGTCGTTTGGATTTTTAAAACCCTCAAAACTCTCATGAATAGTGTTTTTTTAATAGTTTAAAATTCATAATAATTAATGTACAAGTTTGAAAAATGTAAAAGAAAATAACGCGCGTAATGACAAGCTCTACACTTTTACGATGGTTACATTGTCATTTAGATTTTTAACGCCCTCCAAACTCTTGTGAAAAGTTGTTGGAATGAGTTCAAAATTAATAATAATTAATTTACAAATGTGGACAATGTAAAAAAAAATATACAAATGCTTGTGATGACAAGCTCTACAACTTTCGTGAAGGGGACAACTCCAAAATTCGACACCATAATCTATGAACCTTAGATTTATATTTAACCGTCGATTGTCGTTTACTTTTACGCTCCATGCTTCTCACCTGATTTCATTTTTTCAGATTTTCTTTTTTGAAAACATGATTTTTTACTGGATGCAGAAAGATGAATGGTTCGGAATCTTCGGATTGTTGATATCATTTTCCGATAGTTACAGTTAACTGAAATATGAGTCAATGTTATATAGTTTCTAGAAACTTTATAAACTCCGAGCTATATTTTTATTAACCGTAAAAATCTGAACATGATATCATCGATCTGAACTGTTCATCTTTTTGCATCCACTAAAAGATCATATTTTTAAAAAAGAAAAGCTGAAAAATGGAATATGGTGAGAAACATGGAGCGTAAATATAAACGACAATCGGCAGTTAAATATATAAATTTAGGGTTCATGGATTATGGTGTCGAATTTCGGAGTTGACCCTTTCACAAAAGTTGTAGATCTTGTCATTATGAGCGCGTCGACGAAGACAGTCCATGGAGTTGACTCCGTATGAAAAAATTATGAGCGGACAAAGTTGACCACCATTGATTGTTGACCATCATTGACCAACACTGGTCGACATTGACTATTGACAACGAGGGGAATTCACTTGATGAAAACTTATTTTAGGGCTTAATCATCGTTGGCAACATCGCATCAAGTTCGTAGCAACTTTCGAAATATTTTTTTGACGTAAAATGAATTTATTATGAATATTCTAAGATAAATTCAAATTCAAATATGTTTAGATAACGTTTTTTAACAATTTTAAATTTTGAATATGAGGTTTTATGGATGTTGGGACGAAGACAACGTTGCAACGAGTTTATAGCTAGGAGTTTATAAAGTTTCTAGAAACTATATAACATTGACTCATATTTCAGTTAACTGTAAACCTCGGAACATGATATGAACAATCTGAACCGTTCATCTTTCTGCATCCAGTAAAATATCATGTTTAAAAAAAAAAAAAAAATGAAAAAATGAAATCCGGTGAGAAGCATGGAGCGTAAATGTAAATGACAATCGACGGTTAAATATGAATTTATGGTTTATGGATTATGGTGTTGAATTTCGAAGTTGACCCCCTCACGAAAGTTGTAAAGCTTATCATTACGAGCATTTGTATATTTTTTTTACATTTTCTGTACTTGTAAATTAATTATTATGAATTTGTATTAATTTTGAACTCCTTTCAACAATACTATTCACGAGGGTTTGGAAGGCATTAAAAATCCAAACGACGATGTAACCATCGTAAAAGTGTAGAGCTTGTCATTATGCGCTTTTGTATATTTTTTTTACATTTTTCACACTTGTACATTAATTATTATGAATTTTAAACTACAAAAAATCATATGAGAGTTTCAAGGGTTTTAAAAATCCAAACAACTATGTAACCATCATAACAACGTAGAGGATGTGATCACGAGCGTTTGCATATTTTTTTTTCACATTTTTAACACTTGTAAATTAATTATTATGAATTTTTAATATTTAGAAAATTTTGTAAGAAAAATAAATGGTTGGTGTCTTTTTTTTTGTCAAAAATAAATAGTTAGTTTGGTGATAATATTTGATGCTTACGACCATCGTGGTCAACTCCCTTTTTCTCACATCATACGTTTAATGTGATAAAAGAAATACTAATAGATAATATACGTCTAGTTACATTGAAAAACTGAAGTAAGATACTGTATTTTGATTTCATCCTATCTCACGTGAGCTATCCCAATAAGGTGGCCATATAGAAGTTTCTTGTAGTATAGAATATGCCCTAGAAAAGGAAATTGCATAGAGTTCCCATGCTCGCATGTTTTAGTTTTTTCATCTCTTTTTTTGTTGTTTTTGTCGGATACACAATCTGATCTCTGAAAAACTAACCAATGAGGGGCTTCCACGTAGCATAAAAAATCTGTCCTCATCAAGAACCACAGAAAAAAGAGTGGAAACGTGGCAAAGTGTACACCAGTATACTCAAGTATATGTCGTCTCACTTGAAGGAAACTGGTCTCCGGTGAGTGACCGTTAGTTTTGAGTGCGCTCTTTCCAATTGACTAAAATATCCTTTCGAATATGAAATCTCTTTCAGGCCAAAATCTATAACAAAATTAGTCTCTTGTATAAAAATAAATAAATAATCTCTATTTTTCTTATGTAACTTTAGAAGTAATTGTAATTTATAAAATGACACAATATTGATATCTAAAAAGTAATAGACTAGTGACTAAAAGATAAATACTTCATATAAACTCTACTGAAAATCACATCATTCATTTATTAAGAAAATACTAACTTGTAATGCAAGAATCGTCAATGTTACATCCCGTCCCGGGAATAATATTATTTTATTCCCGGAGGTGCAAAATGACGATTTTGCCCTTGGTTGACCTTTCGGTTGACTTTTGCGTCGTAACTCGTACGACGCATTCACTTGTATTTTCTTGACGTGCTCGTCGATACGAACGCGTAGACGCGAGTCGTACGTCGTTCGGACTCCGAACGAATATTTTACGGGCGTTGATTTTCGACGTTTCCCGTATTTCTATTTTGGATTGTATGGGTTGTTTTGGAGTTATTGGGCTGGGGCCCATTTGGCAGCAGGCAAATCTCAGCCTATCCCACGATTTGTGGGATGTTGTCTGGGCTTTGTCCCATTCAATGTTTATAGTCACCTTTTTTCTTCTTTGATTGCTGGAAAGAAACAAAAACAAAGGCTCAATTCTTTCTCCCTCTCCCCGAGCACTCACTCAACCTCTCTCTCTTTTCTTTTCTGCAAAACCGAGCCACACCCAGAGAATTGTCTTCTCCTCTCTTCTCTGCTGCACCAAAAATAACAAAACAAAAGCTCCACCATTTTTGGTGCACTTCACACCGAGGCCTGTCAATCCTCACCAAACTAAATGGCTGGCCATTTCCCTTCTCCCCGAGGCTTCTCCCTCTTCACTAGCCACCTTGTGGCTGATTTAAATGGCAGACCATATTCCTCAATTTTCTTCTCCTTTATGGTGCCCTGCGGACTGCACAAACCAAACACTTCAAGCAAAGCTTGGAATTGCTATGGACACCCATGGCAGTTCATTAACCTTCTTCGAGCCATTCTTCCTTTGGCCAAGCAACCACAAGTTTCTTCATCATCCAGAAACCTGGGAAGAACCCAGAAACCAAAGAAAACCAGTGGCAACCCGAGGCCATTTTGCTGTCTTCTTCGAGCTCACCTTGAGCCACCTCCCCGTGGCCATCTTCTTCATTTCTCTGGTACCCTGCTCGAACCCAGGACCTACTGGAGTGTGTTGCAGCAACGCGGATCATTTCCAGTTCAAACTTTCAAGCCACCTGAGACAGACAAGGACGATGTGGGTTGGCTGCAATCTGCAGCACAACTTCTCCTTATAACCCAGGAGCTCCCCTGTTGCACTATTGTTGCTGTGTGACCCCGACTTGGCACGATGTGGTTGTCCCTGAAATTGATCTCTTTGACTGCAAATCCTGTGATGTTGAAGCTCAATGATGATGGGGCTGCTGTTCTGAGCCTTAATCCCGAAGCTTTTGCTAACCAGTGGAGACCTCGGGTGTATTGATCAAATGGACATGTTGTGATGGTGGTGTACTGATGAAGGAGATGATGCTGACTGTGTGTGCTGAATGATTTGGGCTGTGCTTGAAGATTTTTGGGCCTTGGTTGTGATGAACAAAGGTGGACAGACTGTATCGGTTTTGGGCTGCTGTTTTGGGCTTGGGTGTATTAATCAAAAATGATCAAGTGGTGATGATTTGTGGGCTGGCTGGTGCATAGGAATTTTGGGCCAATTGCTTGTGGCCCAATTCAGTGGATTTTTGGGGTGCTCTTTTACGGAGTTTTCGTGGGTTGGATTTATTTCGGAAACTTCGGGCTTTGGACGACCCGTGGCGTCGGGAGGACGTGCTTTTGGGCTTCCCGGCAAATCCTTGTGAGTGGGCCCTTTCCCTACTATTAAATTGTTTTATTTTGGGAAATATTATTTGGTTAATTGCCTACGTTACTTGTGATTTTAAATTGGTATTTGACTCATATTTAGTAGACCTCGTATTATTGTGGTATTTACTTGGTTTACTAGCTTAGCTCGGTAATCTTGTTAGGCTTTGAAAATTAGTGGGCTTTGGGCCTATAATTCCATTTGGGAATTTCACCATATTTTGGTGAAATTCCGTATTGGTTTTTACGCGTGTTACTAGTATCGAACCGGCATTATCTTAGGGGTTTTTATACTCGTTTGACGGGCCTTGGGCCGTATTTGGGTGAACCTTGGATGTGGTAAACTTCTACCGTATTTTGGGTTCACCTAGTTTGCCATTAAGTTGGTATTTCTATACCTTGGTACCCATGTGGCGTATTCTTGGTATTTCACGTATTTTAGTTATACGCTTGATATTTCGGGTACGGCCCCGAGATTATCATATATATTGATTAGTTGTGGGCATCCCTAAAAAGGGAGTTTACCCCACTTCGTTTTACCCAAATTTTATTTCCGTAGTATGTTCTCATATGCTCAACTAGGTTGCTTACACGGTGTTTGGTGTACCGTCCGGGGCCAGGACCAGCTTCACGTGATTGTTCACACGCACCTATACGCTCGCTATGGACCCATAGCAGGTGCCAGCCTGTTCTAGGTCGCCTGGGCGACTCGAACTCGTTGTGATGCGCATATGCGCCAGCTTCACGTGATTGTGTACACGAGCGTACTGTTACTTATACACCCAGCCTGTTCATGACAGAATATATCTGTATGAACTTGTGTGTTTGCAATACCTAAACGAGCATCTATCTTGTAGTCTTGGATTGTGGGGCCAGGACCACTTTCACGTGATTGTTCACACGCACCAACGCTCACTATGAATCCATAGTAGGTGCTAGCCTGTTCTAGGTCGTATGGGCGACTCGAACTTGTTGTGATGCGCAGATGCGCCAGCTTCACGTGATTGTGTATATGAGCGTTTATCTTATAGTTTTATATTGTGGTGTTTTCACCGATTTTCACTGATGCCACGGGGGCATTTATTTGGTTTACGGGCTTTCCGTAGATCCTTATTTTACGAACCTTCGGGTAAAGTATTTTCTGCCGAACGGTGACTTTCTGCCCGTTTCGGACGGTAAGTATATTTCCGTACTTGCCCCGTTTTTCTACCTACTATTATAGTACGTTTTCTGAAACGGTTTTCCAACCAACTACTTGATTTTGACGGCGAGGGGTTACTATTGTCAGAAAACAAAGGTTTTACCAAAAATGACTATTATTGGCCCACTCACCCTTTTGTTTTGCGCCCCTCCAGGTTTAGTGGCTGGAGCTGTCTACGTTCGAGGCGGTGGTATGACGAAGGTTTAAATTTATTGGTATTGTAATACTCCGTACTCCGTACTTTGTACGACTTGTATTGTATTAATTCTTCCGCCCGTACATTTGTGTACACATTGATCTCAATTTATTCATGTATTCCTTTATTTCTTCAAATTGGCTTTCGTCACCCTACGTGGTGTCGGCCAGCACACTCGACTTTTGGGTGTCCACGTGTACATCCGGGTCGGGTTGTGTCAGTCAATCTCATTGAAATCTCTCCACCCACAAGAAAAAAATATCATTCATATACCAAACGGGAAAGTTTCTCAAATTGCCACTAAACTTTTATTTGAAATCCAATTTTCTAGATTAACTAAAATTAAATATTGTGCTAGCTGAATTAAAATCTTATACAAAGTTAGAGTTTGTCTAGTATGAAACAAAGCATAATATGCACCAAAATTTGTAGACAATAGATTATTAGTTGTTCATTCACCTAATTCATGTTATGATTCAGTTCACTCTAGAATTTTTGCTAACTCCATTTAAAATCTATTAAACCGTCATGTGCGAAGCACATGCATGCCTAAAAATTGAAGCAATATACCGCCTAATTTAAAATCTTGAAGGAATTTTTTTTCGTAAAATAGAAGTTTATTATCATTCATATGTATTGTTCTAGTCAATTTAAACTACTTATAGGTGTTTTTTTAATCTTTCAATACCAAAGAAGAAATACCTTTTGTATTTTGGTTTTTTGTTTTTTTAATACAAGAGAAATTTTGTAGGGTCCAAAAGTGCGCACGTCCACGGCTATAAGGATATAACGGTAATTATACAAACAGCATTCTTCCTCTACCCGCCTCACATTCGTCGTTTCAACGTGGATCATACAATACAGTTTAATCCGTTAAAACATTACAGTCACAGAGAGATGCACCTTCTCTCTTCTCCCTCCTCCTCAAACCCGCCCAACTTCTCTCTCTTCTCCGCCTCCCAAAACCCTAACCCCCTCTCCAAATTCACCTTCCGAATCCCCAATTTACCCCTCCACTCCTCCCCCTATTCCCTCCCTTCCCCTCCGCCTCCGCGTTGCTCTTCCCGGGACTCCTCCACCCCAGTCCTCGACTCGCTTCCCACAAACGGCACCGTTTCGACCGAGAGCCAACGCAATGCCGTGCTGCCGGGCACAGAGTCCGCGAAACGAGAGCTCGTGGTTCGCCGGCCGGCGATGGAAGTCTCCGGCGAGGGGGAGGGTGGCGGTGCGGAAACTACTGCCCTCGACGCAGGGCTTGCCGAGCTGGCGAAGAAGATGCCGATATTCGAGCCGGAGACTGCCGAATCGGGCGTGAAGGAGAAGCCGTTGGCGGTGAACTTGGACTTGGCGTTGTACAGAGCTAAGATCTTGACCAGAAACTTTCGGTATGCGGAAGCGGAGGAAATACTTGAGAAGGTACGTACGGATATGGAGTTTGGAAAGTGTTTGTGGAAATGCAAGTTTGAATTTTTTTTTGAGTGTTTGATTGGTAATGCTCTGTTTGATTTGTTTTTTGGTTGTGATTTGGTTTGAAAAAGTGTATATATTATTGGCCGGAAGATGGGAGAGCTTATGTGGCATTGGGGAAGGCATTGAGCAAACAATCGAAGATGGCGGAAGCTCGAGCTGTGTATGAGAAGGGGTGCCAAGCTACTCAAGGAGAAAATCCATACATTTGGCAGGTGGGCTTTCTTTGTTTTTTTCAAATTGAACTCTGCAATTTGTTATTCATCTAGGAAAAATTGAAATATAGTAGTCAGGAATTTCATTGATTACGACAAATGGATATTGATTCATGTTAGTTTTCGGGTTTTGTTAAGATGAGCCGCTTACATTCACTACTAAAGATGGAGTTACTGCGTACATTGGTGAATGATTTAGTTGTTGATTCTTTATGGATATGAACAAATCAGGCACTCCGTTGTTTCTTATGCGCGTCGGAAAGAAAGTACCATGTTGGGAACTCATATGTGGGAATAGTTCTTGTTAGGATTGATTGATTGATTGGTTTCATTAATTGAGGTGGTTGTTTACAGTGCTGGGCTGTTTTGGAAACTAAGATGGGAAATACAAGAAGGGCAAGGGAACTATTTGATGCCGCGACGGTTGCTGATAAGGGACACATTGCTGCCTGGCATGGGTGGGGAGTTCTAGAGCTAAAGCAGGGAAATATCAAGAAGGCAAGGCATCTGCTGGCTAAAGGTCTAAAATTTTGTGGTGGGAATGAATACGTATACCAGACACTTGCGTTGCTGGAAGCTAAAGCAAATCGCTATGAGCAGGCTCGGTATTTGTTCAGCCAGGCCACTAGGTGCAATCCTAAAAGCTGTGCCAGTTGGCTTGTAAGTCATCATTTTCTTGCACGCAGGCTTTTCGGTTACAAAGTAACTTTCCATTTCTTTTCTGGTATGTTGAAATATTTTTCTCCTTTTAGTAATTTGTCCAATTCTTATGATGCAGGCATGGGCTCAATTGGAGATGCAACAGGAAAACAACCGTGCTGCCAGGCAACTCTTTGAGGTGATTGTTTATTATTACTATGATCATGCATGACTATCCGTTCCGTTTCATTGTCGATTCCAGTGTTGATTTTGATGTTTCCACCTCTATCTGTAGAAATCGATACAGGCAAGCCCCAAGAATAGATTTGCATGGCATGTTTGGGGAATGTTTGAAATTAATATGGGTAATGTTGACAAGGCAAGAAAACTTTTAAAGATTGGTCACGCACTCAATCCAAGGGATCCAGTTCTCCTTCAGTCCCTTGCTTTATTGGAATATAAAAACTCAACCGCAAATCTTGCTCGGCAGTTGTTCAGGAGAGCATCTGTGTTGGATCCAAGGCATCAACCAGTGTGGACGGTAAGACACTTGTCAGTACAGCGATTTTCTCTGGATCGTAAATCGTAAACCTGACCTCATGCTATTTTACTTGTTGCCTGTATAAAGTGATCGATTACACAGATGATTACATTTCCTTGTTGCAGACCATGATTCTTTTTTTGTCTAAGTTCTTTAATACAACATCATCTTTCTTACCCAAAGAAAAGTAATTACCATCGTTTATGCATTGACCACTTGTCGATAATGACCTGATAGAAATATCTTTGGGATTACAGGCTTGTTTGTGTATACATGCATCATTGTGAATTCAACAGAAAACTAATTCACTGATTGCAAAATCTTCGGGTGTTTAGGCTTGGGGGTGGATGGAATGGAAAGAAGGAAACATAGAGACGGCGAGGAAATTATACCAAAAAGCATTGTCTATCAACTCAACTAGTGAAACTGCTGCACGTTGCCTACAGGTAATGACGGTAATCAGGTGTCTGGTGTCTTTTCTTTACAATGTTCAGACTTCAGTTCTGTCTTACATGAACTTCCTTCGGGTCATTTCTATCATGTAATTTATTAGCAAAAGGATTATTCTCCACAAGGCTCCGGGCAATGACCATCTGTTTCTGTGGCAGGCTTGGGGAGTTCTGGAACAGAGAAATGGTAACCTATCAGCCGCCAGGCGATTATTTAGGTCCTCCCTTAATATAAATTCTCAGAGTTATGTCACATGGATGACATGGGCATCATTAGAGGAAAATCAAGGAAACACTGTACGTGCAGAGGAGATTCGTGACCTCTATTTCCAGCAGGTTTGTAATCACTAATTAGTATAGTTACTGCCGCTTGTATGTGAGAAAGCTACTTGTGTGGGATGCAAGTCTCTGAAGGTGTCAAGCCCTCAATTTAACACTTTTTTTGGTTTCTTGCAACAGCGTATTGAAGTTGTGGATGATGCCTCATGGGTTATGGGATTCTTAGACATCATAGATCCGGCCCTTGAACGTATAAAGAATATCTTGAGGTTGGACCAGAGTTCAAAAGAAATGCGACAGGACGCTCTGCGAACAATAGTTGGAGCAAATGAAAGTAACTTGGATGAAGAGCCGATTGGCCCTTCCTCGAATAGCAATGACATGGAAAGCGAGAGTGGTTTCGATGTGGATGCATTTGTTAGGGAAAAGTTATCTCTAGACCCATCTAAGCTAGAAGTTCAGATGGTAAGCTCGCGGCCTTTTCCGGTAAACGGAAGTAGAGTGTGAGCATTATATATAGTGAGATTTGCTAATGGAGAACCTGTTACATATATGATGATGGAGTGGATCTCCAGAGGATTTTCTAGTACAGAAAAGGTATAGGATTCATGTAACCCTGCAATCTCCCACTGAAATCTGGTTGAGATCATATTAGGCATGAATGGAAGGAAATTAACAAGTATAACCATGCATGTAAATATCAATCAATATTGAATTTTTTGATAGTACATAAACGACTAGGGGGGTGCGGCTTCTCTCCCAATCAATCCTTTCCTAATCTCACCGAGTCTTCTAATCTCAACCCTTCATAAAAATCCCACGGTCCAATTGAATATATTCTCTTTTCTCAATAATATAGGCATTGAAATACATTTTATTTTGCTTTAAAAAAAAACAAATATAATTCTCATGTATGTCTTTACACCTTGCAATTTCTGTTTCATCTTCCCTAAAGCTTCCTTCCCAAATTCAATGCCATGGCCTCTCCCTGGCACCCTCCCTTCTCCCATAATCATCCCATTCTATCATGGGCACCCACCCCTCTCCCACGTTAAAAACCCATGGCCATGAATTGAAAAATCCAGAAATAAAATTTTTGAAAAAATTAAAGATTCGAAAGAACAACTTATAAACCATTTTAAGGATTAGATGCAAGAGTTTATTTCCGCTTAGTAGAAAAAATACGTGAGCTTAATCTAAAACTTATTAATCTTGAACCACGCAGATTTATGTGTTTAATATTGAAAGTGTTTTAAAAGGCCTTGCCTAGGCGCTAGGGTTACCGTTGCGATTAATCCCTAGGCGTTTAAAAAAATAAGAAAGGGCGCGTAGACCTGCCAAGGTGCCCGCCTAGCTCCCATAGACCCGCCTAGATCGCAACTCTCACTTAGACAGAACATAGATAACTTCCATTTTACATTTTAGTTTTTTTCAATAAATTGTAATAGACTTGTTGGATTTGGATACTTCAGAAAAACCTTAGTAATATGTAGTTTTGTTTAATTTAAAAGAATTAAAAAAAAAACCTTAAGGAGAAGGAAAAAGAAAACCCTTCACGTTGATTCTACTGTCCTCTACTCATCCCTTTCCCCTCCTCCTTCCTTCCCCAACCCTTTCACAGTCACCATCTTCCCCACGAAGCTCTCAATCAACAGTCCTACGACCATACGATTCATTTGCACTCTTGTCGTAAACACCTTTAGCAGAAGAAGCGAGCGACAATTTCATCATAAACATGAAAAATAATATCTTCTGTGCGGGAGATATTCCACATTAATTCATGAATGTCATCCAATTTGTTCTCTGAAAACCAAATTAATGAAATATCTCACCTCCCTCACAATTCTATGGAATCAGTCGTGAATATTAGAAAATGATTCTCAATTAAAAGAATATTAGCGACATGGGAAACTGTGGCTGTGAAACAGTGGGGGAAGGAGGGAGGATAGTTTATGCTACTAGGTTTTTTTTTCTTTCACGATCCTTAATTAGTTTTTGATTTTCTTTCTATTTAGTTTTTTTAATTCTTTTAATTGAATAGAAATTCAGATTTTATTAAATGATGTGGCTTTCCACATCAACTGATATAAAATTGTGGTACAAAAAAATGGTAAGAAAAGCATGTTTGTATCTGTAATATTTTTACTCTTGTAATTAATGAAAAAAGAAACCAGTAATGGAAGGAAACCGTCTAAAAAATGGAATTTAACCGCAGAAAAATTCCGGAGGAAAGAATCCACGTGTCTTGGAGTCCAAGTAAGAAAGAAAATCTCCAGAGACCACAATCAAGCTAAACCAAGATTCAGAGCGCTGGTTTCAATACTAATAATCACTGAAGACCAAATCAGGAATGTTTTGAAGGCGGTGGATTATGTGCTAGGTAACCTTCCCTAATTATTGGGAAAAAAACCCTTATATAAAGAATTAACCCTGAACTGTTTGGCTATCCTCTACTACTTTTCATTCTCGAGTAGATTTTCTTTTCTAGCCATCTTTCTTTCAAGCACTTCCAGATTTCAAGTAAGTTTATAATTTTTAAGTATTAGCACTTTTGTTAAGTAGTTGTTTATTTTTTTAATTAAAATTTCTCAGACACTATATATTATTGTTCTTGCAATTTCTTTAATGTTACTCTACATCCATTTGATTACTGCACTTAGTTTTCATGCCCTTTAATTCTTTCTTGTACTATTAGTCACCTCTCATGCATGCACTTTTTCTGTAGTTTAAACTAGCGGATACCTAATAAAACTAAATCCATAAGAAGAAAAAAAAAAACCTAAACCGTTATAAGTCACGAGTTTCTCTTTTCTCATGTCTAGAGAAAGACAAGGTGGCTCAAAGAGAAAAGAGAAGAATTTTAAGAATTTCTTGGAATAAAACAAAGATAGAAAATTTGCTTTTGACCAACCAATATTGTTCCATTAAATGGAGACATTAACAGGGTATAGGCTGCAGGAACTGGAAGACTTGAACAACTTTGATTAGATGTAACAGGCATCATCCCGCAGAAACTCATTGATATTATTTAACTTTTCAATTTTTTAGGGTTTTGCTTTTTGGAGACAGACTTTTCGGATCCCAAATTTCCCTCACAATGTTAATGAAAATATTGATGATGAATGCATAAAAATCCCTTCTCCAAGAATAGAAAGCAAATCTAAATCATATATTTGTCTTTTTTGGCCTCACTCTCCTTAGCCTAAAGCTTTATTAATACTTTGTTCAGTTCTTGTACTTCTATGTTCTCGCCATCCCAACAAATCTTCTGCATCTATATATACATATATATATATATATATATATAATTTTATTGTTAATTAGAATTTGTCAAGCACTTTTGGAAAAAGCCACTTCATGACTCTTTAGAATCCAACTTTGTTTGCAGGTTCTCCATTTTTCGACTAAAGAAAACATCATGGCGTCTTCCCATTTGTGCTTCGCCTACTTTTTCATGACGCTCATGCTTACGTTCTGCAATCTAGATGGAGCACATTCTGGTACTGCAACTCTCATCCCTGCTTATATACACACCTATATATATATATATATATATCCTCATATCAAGATATAAATGTATAAGAGAGTGATTCCATGACCTTTTTTTTCTGATCTGCAGCAACAACTTTGGAATCACAACATGCAAACTCAACCCACAGAAAGCTATTGCAACAAGGTAAATATCAAATAAAAATTCGGTATTGTTATTGAACGTACTTTAAAAACGTCATCTTGCAATCCTCTGTATTATAAATTTCTCATTCGGTAGTCCAGGACAATATAGTAGTTTCATAAGTATGTTGTCTTCACAAATAAATCAGAATTTCAACTTCTCTTGTTTAATTGTAGCTTGCTACGTAATTAATTAGTCTTGATTAACTTTTGTAGCGAGCTGCGGAGACAAAGACATAAGCATCGCACAGAACCAAGTTTCAGCAACTGGGATCCCAAAGTACGCAGTACAGATTGTGAACACCTGTACTTCTGATTGTGCTCCATCACAAATCCATGTCCACTGTGGTCAGTTTGCCTCTTCAGAACTTATACCCTTATCCGTCTTCAAAAGGATCGCAGACGATGATTGCTTGGTGAATGGAGGAGAGCCGTTGAAGGCGAATGATGTCATCAGCTTCACTTACTCCACCACCTTCAAGTTCCCCATTTCTTTTAAGTCTGCCCAGTTTTGCTGAGTCCCAAACACATTCAAGTGATGATATAGATAAACAGTAGTTGCATGTATTGTCTCAGCTTTTAGTTTCCAAACCCTAGCTACTAGCTAGTATTTCATTTCCGTTATGGTTTATATTTTATATAATAATGTTTTTTTTTTATATTAAACTTTTAACTCCAGAGTATATTATGTGTTCTTTTTTAGAAAAAAATATCGCCTCACAAATTGTTTATTGTTCCTTGGTGTTTTTGGTACTATATATTGGTTTTGGAATTAATGAACCTCTGTATTCCCTAGAATGTTATTGTTATTGGCAGCATCTTAAATTGTTCCAGCGCAGCTCTACTTAGTTATTGTATTCAAGGAAAAAAAAATACAAGAGTTCTGCATGAGTAGCAAACTCACTCATATTCCAGCAATATGTTCTCCTTTCCAGCACCTAAATATTTCATCGTTCATTTAACAATGAATTTCTTTAGTATTCAGAAAGTAATTGTTTTTATGGTGAGCCGTGAGCGAGACGCATGGATGTTGGATGGTGTGAAAACTAATTTTTTTTTTTTTCCGAAAGTGTGCAGAGAGAGAGAGACAGAGAGAGTATAACATTATCTATATCTGTAGTTGGAGGATTCTTAGGTACAACTAGGGTATGTCAGGCCCTTATGTAGTAGCCTCTCATCATGTGACATGTCATGTGATGTAAGAGATACTTATAGCTAAAACTGAGTTTTAGCTGTCAAAATATCTTCGGTGTGTCGTGTTTTAATTTTAAGAAGCATATGGTGAAGCAAAAAAAATACATTGTAAATACTAAATAAGTTTTATGATAATTTCTGTATAATTTTGCAAAATCGATTAAAAATTGTAAGTCACATTTTTTATGAAATAAATTATTGTTGAGAGTTTCTGCAAAATCTTTCACGTGCTCAAGAACAACAAAATGGAACCCATAATGTTATGGTTGTAATTAAGCATTCTGAAAATAGTAGACATGCAGTTCAAATATGTGGTGTCCGAGTTTAAAAGCTTCCCTTGTGCTTTACTTTATGCTTCCCCATCTAATTTATTCTTTACAAGTTTAAATGCATACATGAGTTGTGTTGTCATTAATTTTGCAAATTTTCGAATTGGAAAATACATAGATTTCACATGTATAGAGTCATTTATTATCGGTGACAAATTACAATTTGACCGTGTGTACAAACTTTTGGTTTTATGTTTTAATGTGATACAGCCAGTACTTTAATAGCTGCCATATCTATATATAGCCATGAATTTAGTAGGGTTACGTACGAATAACTACCCAATTTTCAGAGTCGATTCCAAATTGGCTTCAACTTTTTAAAACATTCCAAATAACTACCTAAATTTTTTAGAGTCGATTCCAAATTGGCTTCAACTTTTTAAAACATTCCAAATAACTACCTAAAGCTTTGAAAAATAGACACTTGTTAGGTCACCGGCGTTAAGTGATGACGTCATCACTACCGTTAATTGAAGATGTCATTAATGTTAACTGATGGTATGGACAAATATTGAAGCTAATTATCACTAACACGTCATTTTAGAGTTCTGAATCCTCAAATTGACCCATTTTAGCCAAGTTAAATGCTAGTTTTGTCTAATTGAAGCTAATTTTCACTAACACGTCATTTTAGATTTTTGAATCCTCAAATTGACTCCTTTTAGCCAAGTTAAAAGCTAACTTTGTCTAATTAAAAGGTATCAGTTTAGGGATTTGGTTTCTTGCATCAGCGTACTGAAGTCTGAAGTTGTGGATGATGCCCTCATGGGTTATGGGATTCTTAGACATCATAGATCCGGCCCTTGAACGTATAAAGAATATCTTGAGGTTGGACCAGAATTCAAAAGAAATGCGACAGAACGCTCTGCGAACAATAGTTGGAGCCAATGAAAGTAACTTCAATGAAGAGCCAATTGGCCCTTCCTCTAATAGCAATGACATGGAAAGCGAGAGTTGTTTCGATGTGGATGCATTTGTTAAGGCAAAGTTATCTCTAGACCCATCTAAGCTAGAAGTTCAGATGGTAACCTCGCGGCCTTTTCCAGCACACGGAAGTAGAGTGTGAGCATTATATATAGTGAGATTTGCTAATGGAGAACCTGTTACATATATGATGATGGAGTGGATCTCCAGAGGATTTTCTAGTACAGAAAAGGTATAGGATTCATGTAACCCTGCAATCTCCCACTGAAATCTGGTTGAAGTATATATACCGGGGATAAATTAAGAGGCCTCCTTCCTATGGCCTTTGTGATTAATTTGTAGCATGAATTTTGAGGATTCGCTTTGCATATTTCATATCTCTGACTCAAAGCTTGAGTTGGGATTATTCTTGGGGGCCTTTGTAATTTACTGGACAATAAATTGGGCTTTACACAACACAGTTATGCCATCAAAATTGGATTAGTCTCAACTAGTTATCGAATTCATGTAAATATGTTGTTCACACGTCTACGTGAATGGAATCTTTGACTTTCTCCAATATATGACTACCCCTAGATCATAACTAGTTTGTCAATTTCCTTTGTTCTATTGTCATTATGCTGTCAACCAGCACACATGATTCCAATTAGTGATTCTAATTAGTAAACCATGCATTATTGGTGGAGTGTACCACGCTGATGAGATCATATTAGGCATGAACGGAAGGAAATTAACAAGTATAACTATGCATGTAAATCAATCAATATTGAATTAATTAATATAATTAAAATTTAAACAGGAAAAATAATACAAAATATTTTTATTAGAATTAATGTATTTTGGAAAAATCTAATATTTAATTGTAATTAACCACTAGATTCTTGTAAGGTTTGAGATTAAAAGATTATGTAAGATTAGAAGAGAAGCCGCTCCCAAGGGTAGGTTTTAAACTTTTTGGGCGAATTTTTTGATAGGACATATATGACTTTGATTTTTGTAAATTGCGAGTTTGATATCATATTATTATGGCTGATCCATATCTGATTTAGTCCAAATTCAAATTTGACCTATTTTTACTAATTTCCACGCTTTATACTCTCAAATTCAAAATTAATATCTATAACAGTAATGCTACACTTACCCTCTATTTCTACCACAATTTTATGCCATCTTTGGTGGCATCTTAGGTGGACAACCACATCATTTAAAATAAAGTTGTAAAAAGAGAAGGGCATTTTTGGTACTACGAATGTTTTGACAAATTTGCCTTCTCCCTATATATATAGATTTTGGGCTGGGCCTATCATCCCGATCGGGCTTGTGAAACTTACGAGTCTTTAATTTTTTAAAGGGCTTTAGGCCTGGGGGCTTCTGTACGGGCTGAAACCCAAACTGCTCACAGAAGTCTCCGAGTTCACGAGTCCCTTCAAGCCTTTGCTTCTTCAGTTGACTTCGTAATTTTAGGTCATTGCACAGTGCTAAACCTTCAGCACAAATTTCAGCGGTTAATTCACCGTAAGTGTAGATATCATACCTGAGATGTTCAAGGATGGCGACGTAGAGGTACGTTTTTCAAACACAAGGTCTGCTAGAGTAAGTGTTGACTCTTCTAGACGTAGCGTAGACTCGTTTAAGACGGCAAACCCGTCTTTTCTTAGGTCTATTTCGTCCAGAACTGCTAACCCTTTGGATGCAGAACCTGGATCGTCGAAAATGTCTCCAGCTGTCTCTAAAGGTGAAGATGCCGCCCACTTGCGTAGGCTGCCTTTGTTGCCCCGAGCCTCGACCTTCCTCTGCCTCTGCCTATTTAAGGAGTCATTCTCCTCAGTTACGTCGCCATCCTCGAACTGATTAATGTCCGACGGTTCTCTGTTCTGGAGAGGCCTTGTTGGAGCTGCATCCGGCAACATCCATCTTTCAGGCAAGGTGATCTCATTCCACCTTATGAGTTTGGGTACTACAGTGTTTGCCCTGCCAAGGTTAGCTTGAAAAAGAGTTGTTTGACCTTTTCGGTCCATAATCTTAGCTCTAGGGGCCACCGTATTCATTGCTTTGCAGCAAATACGATAGACTACAGCTAAATTCTGTGACCCTTGGTCCATATCATAACCTTGTGTATGTATAAATAGGGAGAAGGCAAATTTGTCAAAACATTCGTAGTACCAAAAATGCCCTTCTCTTTTTACAACTTTTATATAAAACAATTTAAATCAATTTTTGAACTTTTTTAAAATCATAAACTGTATATTAATTTTTTTTAATAAAATTAAAATATCCAAAAAATAATAAAAAATAAACATAAGTGGCAACAATTGGATATGACAATGGCATATAGCTTGTACAATTTAGTACACGTGGTTTTCTTTGAGAATGTTTTTCACCAAGGTCCACTGCACTAGTTTAATTTAAAAGAACTGAAAAACAAACCTTAAGGAGAAGGAAAAAGAAAACCCTTCACGTTGATTCTACCGTCCTGTACTCATCCCTTTCCCCTCCTCCTTCCTTCCCCAACCCTTTCACAGTCACCGTCTTCCCCACGAAGCTCTCAATCAACAGTCCTACCACACGATTCATTGGCACTCTTGTCGTAAACACCTTTAGCAGAAGAAGCGAGCGACAATTTCATCATAAACATGAAAAACGAATATCTTCTGTGCGGAAGATATTCCACATTAATTCATGAATGTCATCCAATTTGTTCTCTGAAAACCAAATTAATGAAATATCTCACCTCCCTCACAATTCTATGGAATCAGTCGTGAATATTAGAAAATGATTCTTAATTAAAGGAATATTAGGGACATGGGAAACGGTGGCTGTGGAACATTGGGGGAAGGAGGGTGGGGAGTTTACGCTACTAGTTTTTTTTTTTGTTTTTTTCACGATCCTTAATTAGTTTTTGGTTTTCTTTCTTTTTTTTTTTTCCTCTTTGGTTTTTTTAATTATTTTAATTGAATAGAAATTCAGATTATGTTAAATGATGTGGCTTTCCACATCAGCTGCCACATAAGGTGGTATAAAATTGTGGTACAAAACGATGGTGAAAATAGCATTTATGTATCTGTAATATTTTTACTCTTGTAATTAATGAAAAAAAAAAACCAGTAATGGAAGGAAACCGCCTTAAAAGTGGAATTAAACCGCCAAAAAATTCCGGAGGAAAGTATCCACGTGTCTTGGAGTCCAAGTAAGAAAGCAAATCTCCAGAGTTGACCACAATCATACCAAATCAAGATTCAGATCAGCGCCGGATTCAATACTAAGAATCACTGAAGACCGAACCAGGAATGTTTTGAAGGCGGTGGATTATGTGCTAAGTAATGTTCCCTAATTCTTGGGAAAAAAACCTTATATAAACCAAAGATTAACCCTGAACTGGTTGGCTATCCTCTACTACTTTTCGTTCTCGAGTAGATTTTCTTTTCTAGCCATCTTTCTTTCAAGCACTTCCAGATTTCAAGTAAGTTTATAATTTTTAAGTGTTAGCACTTTTGTTAAGTAGTTGTTTGTTTTTTTAAGGGTTCTTTAGATATAGGCCCTTGTAACTCTTGTTTTTCAAATTTAAACTCATCTATCTTTAAACATTCAAATAAAACCCAAAATTCAAACTTGTTGACATGTGGGAAAATAAGTAACCTATTATTACAAATTATTTACAACTTACAATACCCTATTATGTTAATGAAGCAATTTAACATTTTAAAATTCAAATAGATAGGTGCACTATTTGTGGGAGTGAAAAATTGTATTCTTTCAAGAGTTGACTTCACAATTATAAATTTATTATATGTAAATAATTTACCTATACTTTTTATGTAAAATATAGTTAAATTAATTTTTAATCAAATAACATATATATAAATTTATATGTACTAATTAATTTACCTATATATAAATTTATTTATGATTAGCACGTTATTTATTTTTGTAGGTAAATTATTTTGCATTTATTATTATTTTATATGCAAATAATTGACCTATATTTTTATGTAAAATACAGGTAAATTAATTTTGAACCAAATAAAATTTCTTTATTTTGTAGGTAAATTATATTGCATGAATTTTTACATATATTAGACATGTTTTTTTTATTATACATGTGTGTGTGTAAAATAATTTACCAACATTTATATGTAAAATATAATTTTCGTGACATTAATTAAGCATGTATTATTACATATATTAGGCATGCTTTATTGTTATTATATATAAGGCAATGAATTTGTAACATTAATGTTTTCTTTCTTTTTTTTCGTTTTGGAAAGTCATTAATTCTTCCTTACTACCTGTATGAAATTAATTGTGCACATCAAACATTCAAATATGGGTATTTTAGGCATCCAAAAAATTTAAAATGTGTAAAATGAATTTGCTTATGTGGAGTCTAGTCAATGAGTTATATTTGAGTAAAAAACTTATGTCGGATTTTATATAGAGAAAATTTAAATTTCAAGGGCTAAAGTCATATTTTTAGTGTTTTTAATTAAAGTTTCTTGCATTAATTATATTATTGTTCTTGCAATTTCTCTTTTATGTTACTCTCGATCCATTTGATTCCTACACTTAGTTTTCATGCCCTTTAATTCTTTCGTACTATTAGTCGCTTCTCGTGCATGCACTTCGTTTTTCCTTCAGAGTTTAAAAATAGCGGATATCCTAATAAAACTAAATCCATATATAAGAAGAAAAAAACTGAAAATATGACTTTAGCTCTTGAAATTTAATTTTCTCAATATAAACCCCGACATGTTTTTTACTCGAATATAACCCATTGACTAGACTCCACATAAGCAAATTCATTAATTATGTTTGACTTACACATTTTTTAAATTTTTGGATGCCTAAAATACCCATATTTGAATGTTTGATGTACACAATTAATTCCATACAGTAGTAAGGGAGAATTAATGACTTCAAAACGAAAAAAGAAAAAATATTAATGTTACAAATTCATTGCCTTATATATAATAACAATAAAACATGCCTAATATATGTAATAATACATGCTTAATTAATGTCACAAAATTATATTTACATATAAATGTAGGTAAATTATTTTACACACACACATGTATAACAAAAAAAAACATGTCTAATATATGTAAAAATTGTGCAATATAATTTACCTACAAAATAAAGAAATGTTATTTGTCTAAAATTAATTTACTCAGATATTTTTACATAAAAATATAGGTCAATTATTTGCATATAAAATAATAAATGCAAAATAATTTACCTACAAAATAAATAACGTGCTAATCATAAATAAATTTATATATAGGTAAATTAATTAGTACATATAAATTTATATATATGTTATTACTTAAAAATAATTTAACTATATTTACATAAAAGTATATATAGGTAAATTATTTGCATACCATAAATTTATAATTGTGAAGTCAACTCTTGAAAGAATACAATTTTTCACTCCCACAAATAGTGCACCTACTATTTGAATTTTAAAATGTTAAATTGCTTCATTAACATAATTAGGGTATTGTGGCATAAGTTGTAAATAATTTGTAATAATAGGTTACTTATTTTCCCACATGTCAACAAATTTGAATTTTGGGTTTTATTTAAATGTTTAAAGATAGATGAGTTTAAGTTTGGAAAACAAGAGTTACAAGGCCCTATATCTAAAGAACCCAAAAAACCCTAAACCGTTATAATAAGTCACGAGTTTACCTTTTCATGTCTAGAGAAAGATAAGGTGGCTCAAAGAGAAAAGAGAAGAATTTAAAGAATTTTTTGGAATAAAAACAAATATATAGAAAATTTGGTTTTTGACCAACCAATATTGTTCCATTAAATGAAGACATTAACAGGGTATTGGCTGCAGGAACTGGCATCTTGAAGACTTGAACAACTTTGATTATTTAGGGTTTTGCTTTTTGAGACAGACTTTGGATCCCAAATTTCCCTCACAATGTTAATGAAAATATTGATGATGAATGCATAAAAACCTTCTCCAAGAATAGAAGCAAATCTAAATCATATATT
The DNA here is from genome assembly GCA_018257905.1 of Gillenia trifoliata. NCBI lineage: Eukaryota > Viridiplantae > Streptophyta > Magnoliopsida > Rosales > Rosaceae > Gillenia > Gillenia trifoliata. The sequence goes on along the minus strand of CM031083.1, from coordinate 10,777,155 downwards.
TGTCTTTTTTGGCCTCACTCTCCTTAGCCTACAGCCCATTAATACTTAGTTCAGTTCTTGTACTTCTCTATGTTCTCTCCATCCTAACAAATCTTCTGCATCTATATATATGGTTTTATTGTTAATTGGACTCTGTCAAGCACTTTTGGAAAAAGCCGCTTCATGACTCTTTAGAATCCAACTTTGTTTTGCAGGTTCTCCTTTTGACAAAAGAAAACATCATGGCCTCTTTTCCCATTTGTGTGCCTCTGCCTACTTTTTCATGACGCTCATGCTTACATTCTGCAATCCAGATGGAGCACATTCTGTTACTGCAACTCTCGTCTCTGGTACTGCAATCCAGATGGAGCACATTCTTGGAACTACCCGGATTAGTCGAACTACTTGGTGGTGGCGTTGGTCTCTTTAACTAAAAATCTTTCATAAGCCACTATTAACCACAATGAAAATACAAACCCCCTATCAATTAATCAACAAATTTAAATTAATAATCAATCTTAAGCATCACAAATATTCTCTTAACTACAAAATCACAATTAACAATACATTCATCATATTCCACAAAATTATAATTCAAATAAGCATAAATTCATAATCACCAATTTATTATCCAAAACCTTAAAACTAATAAGAGATATTCAAATGAAAACAATTAAGCCATATGAAACAAATAATGAAATTTTGTATAAAAATTTGAAATTAAGGAATAAGAATTTAGGTTAAATTATACATACTTTGTGTAGCGTTCTTGCCTAAATTGCCTTGTTCATGAGCGGGTCTTAGAGATGTTGGCGCCTGAGATTGGAGGAAGGAAGGGGGATGAAAAATTTGAGTGAATGATGAATTTGAGGTGAAAATGGGGTGCCGGTTTGGATCGAAAATGGTTGTTGGTCAGCCGCACACGGATGAAAGGGTTCCAATTTGGGGTTTGTATTTAAAAAAACCACATGTCGTTGCGTTGAGGCAGAAGATAAGCCGTATGTCGTTTTCTTTTTTTTTTTTTATTTTTGAGAAACAAAGGGACCAAACGACGCCGTTTTGGTCCAACATTTAAAAAAAAAAAACCGCCCTCTTCCTCTGCGAACGGCAAGCCCAGCGCTTCTTCCTTGCGACGGCAACGCCTAAGAAGCCTGTGCCAAAGCCGCCGCCCCGCCCGAAAAACGAGCAACCCCCACAGCTTCCGGGTGGGCAAATTGATTTCGTGGCTCAAATTTTTTGTTTTGGGTGGGCAAATGCCTTGCCACACCTATGGATCCGCCACCGCTCCTACATATATATCCTCGTGATCAAGATATAAAATGTATAAGAGAGTGATTCCATGACCTTTTTTTCTTATCTGCAGCAACAACTTTGGAATCACAACATGCAAACTCAACCCACAGAAAGCTATTGTAACAAGGTAAATATCAAAATAAAAATTCGGTATTGTTATTGATAATTTCCAAAATGTCATCTTGCAACTCCGTATTATAAATTTCTCATTCGGTAGTCCAAGACAATATAGTGGTTTCATATATGTTGTCTTCACAAATAAATCGAATTTCAACTTCGTTTAATTGTTGTCGTTTACGTAATTAAAATGGGAAATTTGGAAAAAATAAACCAAAATTTGAACTCATATAGAATTATAGCCACTTTTAGTTTATGCATAATTATAACCAAAAGTTGATATAAAAGTACCGAAATACCCTTTAATGATTAAAAACTTGGATAACCTAAGAGTTATTATTCGTTAGTTAGTTTGAGGGTGATTTGCAAAAATGAGCCACAAATTTTCAATTCTTGCATTTTACACTCATGTAGCTCCGAATTGCACCGATGACAGTCTCCGTCATTTTCACCCGTCTAATTAGACGTTATGCATGATTATAAGATAGACTATTCAATAATATTTTTAAGCACTCGTTGACCATCAATTTCTTTAAAATGATTAAAAAGTAAAGTACTAAATATTGAAATTGACGGTCAACAAGTGCTTAAAATGTGGGTCAAGTCTATGTTACGTCACCACTTCGCGTCTAATTAGACGGTGAAATTGACGAAGATGTTAAATTGATGCAATTCAAAAACCACGGGTGTAAAATGCAAAAATTAAACCTTGTGGTTATTTGCAAATCACCCCCAAACCTTGTGGGTGATTTGTAAAATGCAAAAACACCAAATTCTCATTTTAATTTTGCTTTTTTGGCTTTATTGAGAAAACTCATTTTTTGGTGGTATATTAGTACTTTTATATTAACTTTTGGTTATACTATCGAAACTTAAAAAAGTGGCTATAATTTATATGGGGTTCAAATTTTGGTTATTTTTCCAAATTTCCCTAATTAATTAGTCTTGATTAAATTTTTGTAGCGAGCTGCGGTGACAAAGACATAAGCATCTCACAGAACCAAGTTTCAGCAACAACTGGGATCCCAAAGTACGCAGTACAGATTGTGAACACTCTGTACTTCTGATTGTGCTCCATCACAAATCCATGTCCACTGTGGTCAGTTTGCCTCTTCAGAACTTATACCCTTATCCGTCTTCAAAAGGATCGCAGACGATGATTGCTTGGTGAATGGAGGGAGAGCCGTTGAAGGCGAATGATGTCATCAGCTTCACTTACTCCACCACCTTCAAGTTCCCCATTTCTTTTAAGTCTGCCCAGTTTTGCTGAGTCCCAAACATTATTCAAGTGATGATATAGATAAACAGTTGCATGTATTGTCTCACCTTTTTCCAAACCCTAGCTACTAGCTACTATTTCATTTCCAGTTATGTGTTATTTTTTAGAAAAATGTCCTCACAAATTGTTTATTGTTCCTTAGGTGTTTTTGGTACTATATATTGGTTTTGGAATTAATGAACCCTCTGTATTCCCTAGAATGTTATTGTTAATGGCAGCATCCTAAATTGTTCCAGCAGCAGCTCTACTTAGTTATTGTATGTAAGAAAAAAAAATACAAGAGTTCTGCATGAGTAGCAAACTCACTCATATTCCAGCAATATGTTCTCCTTTCCAGTACCTAATATTTCGTCGTTCATTTAGGAATGAACTAATTATGCCCGCTGCTGTCAAGGGGTTGAAAATTTGATTGACAAATTTTACACAGGCACTTTGTGGGATTTTAGTGTTGAAAACCATTGCATTTCATTTCTGCAAACATGTTATTTGATATCAGACCGTAATTTGGTAATTTGCATTTTAAAAGTGATAAAGACAATAATATTGTTTGTATACTTGTTGAAAGAACAGTTTTTTCATTATCAAAAGGGAAAATTTCTACAGCAAAAGGTGGACTTCTAAGTCCCAACTATATTTACAATCATAAAGGATGGATTTATGAGTCCCAATGTGAACAAAAATGGCAAAATTCTAAGTTTCGTGCTATATACGTACTTAAAAAATTGCCCACATTAACATTAACAACTTATGTACAACAAAAATGATTCATTTTTCTTTCGTTCTTGTTGGAAACATGGCAAAAGAGTGAACAATGGTGAAGATTGCCCACTTGAGTTGATTCCACTACCATTTCACCGCAATCTCACATGAATGAAAACAATGATTCTCGCATCTACCAAAATTCAACAAATTTCTCAAATTCGCCACCTTCTAAGGTGAACTTCAATGAAATTGACAAACTTTGAATATCCTATAACTCAAGTAGAATATCTTAATCTAAAGAAAACAACAATCCTTTAATGACAATGATTCAAAAGTCAAAGAAGCCAATTGATAGAATGGCTTGACTAAGCTCACGACTTACACCTAAAATTGTTACCGAAACATTGGATTTTTGCTTCAAAATTGACATGTTAAAATTCAATCTCACCGTCACAAAACATCATTACCAAATAGTAAATTAAGTTAGCTCAAGTAATCTCGTATAAATTATGAAATCTTTCAATACTACCACTACGCATTTACTAAAATAAATTGTCAAAACCACTATTATTATGTATTTAGTAAAATCAACATGCAAAATTCATCCAAAATGTAAAACATCCGAAATCATATGTTTGGATAGAACTTAGAATCCCCATAACATGATTGATGGCCCAATTCGCATTAGTGGCAATTTTCTCCCTTAATCTAAAGAAACACAATTAGCAAAGATTATTAGTAAATAAATGAAGTAAAAAGGTCGAAAAACCTTAGACACTTGAAAACACTACCAAATTGATAATGTAATTGTAATGCCACATTCGCATTGCACTAAATCACTAATCATTTCGCCTAACAAATTGAGACTTACAACCTCTACTTGGCCATTCTCATGGAATCCAAAAATCACCTATTACGATAAACATAATTTGTTGTGACTTTTCAATTTTGTAGTTTATATGGTGTTTGGCATTATCATCGCGCAAAATAATCTTATTCTCGAGATATATATATATATATATATATATATATATATATATGCGCATATACAACTTATCTACCAAAGACATTCAAACACTAATTACAATAATCAAATATATTGCATTGCGAAACACTCAAAAGAAACTTATTTGAAGAAAAAAAAAAGTAAAAGTTCAAAGCCCAAACCGCAAACTAATACATAAACACATACCGAATACAATCTAAACCAATGATAAAATGTATTAATCAAAAGGCAAACCGAATTTATAGAAATGAGAAAATGAACCAACCTCGTTCCGAGCACGGGCCAAAGGATCAAATCGCTAGCCACTCCCTTGATTCTAGATAACGCTGTGCCTTCGAAAACCCACTTCCTTCCAAAGAGGCTTAGATACACTATCCCAATTAGCAAAAGCACAATTAAACAAAGTAAACACAAATTTGGAGCAATTATTACGTAAATAGTAATCACAAAAAAATAAATAAATAACTCGCCGCATATATGTAGTCCCAAAGGCATGGGCGAAGCATGACCTTCTGGAAGCATGCATGTCCAAAAACGTATAAGTAAATGTAACACCATTCGAACAATCATAGGCTAAAAATTTATATTAATATATATGATAGAAGAAATTTATATTAATAATTTGTATATTAATATAAATTATACCAAAGGGACTAAAACTTCTACTTAAAAAAATTATTCAAGGAAACGGTAATTTATTGGTTTTTGTTGTTCTTGGTTTTATATCAATCATGATTTTCCAATACAAATACTTTAAACCAAACATGATTTAGCTAGATCAAGCATAAACAAAGCCAACATGATTATGCCATGAGAACTAACAGCATCAAAGTAAGCAAAAAAAAACTTAAAGAACACGTACTATACACTCATTTGGCCGCAAATGGTGCAATAAAATGGAGATAATCCACACCGCTCATTCTCCATCCTAAAACCCCAAAATCAATCCATTTTCCGATCCTAATTAACACAATGGATAAGAAACACAAAACACATGGATCGACGATCGAAATGTGTCATGGTGAAATTGGATTTGGCTCGCAGGTTTTGCTTGGATTCTGAAGTGGAAAAGGAGAAAGTTGAATCAAAGGATGCGTGGTTACCTCGCCTGATTCTCGATTAGTGACAACCCCGAGGTCGCCACCTGGATCGTCCAAAAATTCGCCGGAAAAGTCGAACCCGACTGGCTTGGTCGTTCTAGGGCTTTGGCTGCGAGTTTGCCAAAACGGAGGGTTGGATTTGCAAAGAAGACAAAAACCGTAGTGGTCTGCGGTCTGGATTCTCTGAAGAACCGCAGCGACGCAAAATTGGAAAGGAAAGGAAAGGAAATAAAAAGGCAGTGTCAGAGTTGTAATAAACGAAACTCAGCGAGGGCAAAATTGGAGAGTAAACAGTGCTATGAACAGTGTTTTCCCAACTGAAGTTTAGTATATATAATTTCTTTAGCATTCAAAAAGTAATTGTTTTTATGGCGAGCTGTGAGCGAGACGCATGGATGTTGGATGGTGTGAAAACTAATTGTTTTTTTTTCTTTTTCCGAAAGTGTGCATAGAGAGAGAGAGTATAACATTATCTATATTTGTAGTTGGAGAATTCTTAGGTACAACTAGGGTATATCAGGCCCTTAGTAGTAGCCTCTCATCATGTGACATATGTCACGTGATGTAAGAGATACTTATAGTCAAAATTGAGTTCCAACTGTCAAAACATCTCTGGTATGTCGTGCTTTAATTTTAAGAAGCATATGGTGACGCGAAAAAAATACCTCTTAAATACTAAATAGGTTTTATGACTGTGTGTATATATGAGGTATTCTAATTTGGAAAGTACATAGTTTTCACCTGTCCTTGTCATTCCTCATTGGTGAAAAATTACAATTTGACTGTGTGTATAAACATTTGGTTTTATGTTTTAATGCATGTGTTATCACTAGTAGAAAAAAGTACTTGGGCGACAAAAAAAATTTCGTCGCCAAAAATTCGTCGCTCAAAGTCCGTCGACCAAGGCTTTGGGCGACGAATGTATTCTTTCGTCGCCCAAAAGCAACTTTAGGCGACGAAAATATTTCGTTCGCCCATATCAACCTTTAGGCGACGAAAATATTTCGTCGCCTAAAGATGCATTTGGGCGATGAAAGAAATACATTTGTCGCCCTAAGTTTGGTTACACTTAAAAGTGACGAAATATATGTCGCCCAAAATATTTAATTTTTTAATTTTTTAATTTTTTAATTTTTTAATTTTTTAATTTTTTAATTTTTTGATTTTTTAATTTTTTAATTTTTTAATATAATGAATTAATTGGTATTTAAAAGACAATAAAATATAATAAACAATGTAAAAAAATAAATTATATTATATAAATAAATGTACGTACAAAATATTCAATTGAAAATAAATTATAATCCTAAAATGAAATGCCGGCAATCCTCTTTTGATATAGACTCTTCATCAAGATCCTCGTCCTCCTTATGAGGGCTAAAGAAGTTGAAAAAGCTTGGACAATCTTCAGTTTTGGTCACGGGTTTCGCATTCTTCGATCCCTTTCTTGGCTTCTTCTTCAAAAAGCTTTTGTGTCAAGCTTTTACATAATCATCACCAAATGAGTTGTTCATGTTGAAATGGGAACTAACAGGCACAAGATCATCAACAAAGCAAGATTATAAAACTAATGACCTGAAAGAATGCGGTTTACTTCCATGAGAATCACAGACACACTAGCAGTGCATGAGAACATGCAAAAATAGAAGTGTAATTGCACACCAAGAAGAAAGCCAGAAAATTCTATCATTTACTACAAACAACACAATGGCCATGAGACCCAAATATATTATTCAATTTTCACTTTCTGATACTAAAGAAATCTAATATGATATAGTTGCCAAGAAGATTAGAAATCCTAAATTGCATAGTCAAATTCCTTTCAGCTTCATATAATTAATTTCACTTTAAATGGAACCACAACAAACCGTAACGTATTGATATCTTATACATTATAACAGGACAAACAGATTTTCTTTGCGTCATTTACCATGGTCATGTACAACTTCTTTTCCAGTTCCAACTCATCAGAAGGCAAAAGAATAAGAAGCTGAAAACCAAATCTCAGAGAAAAACAACCACTAACATTATAGTTGTTTAACCAGGAAGCATCTGTTACATGTTTATGATTAATGAGGATCAACCAGGAGCATACAATATAGGATCTTGCCGGGTGTTTAGGGTAATATTGTACTACTCTTCTATTTCTGCAACTTAACTAACCAGTACACATAAATATATTAAGTTGATGCACTGATTTAGGGTTGAAACATCAAACTAATGATTTAGGGTTGATACACATAAACATATTTGCTTTTTCTTCTGTTTTTTGAGATGAGTAAAGCAATTCTTTATATAACAGATACAGAACAAACTAGATACAGAACACTTCATCTGAAAAAATCAAGCAAACCCAGACAGAATCAAAGGCAAGCAGTCAGATACTTTACCAAAACAGAACCACCCAATAATCTAAAGGCTGCAAATTTCATGGTTAAATCCTCGAAGTAAATAATTCTCTAGTTTGTTCTCAAAGAAATTGTATGACTTGTATCTGAAACTTAGGTTATACTTATCCATCAAGTTGTCAGGGTTGGGTACAGAAATTTCAGAATACTACTTATGGGTGATGAAATTTAAAGGCAGACCAACCTGTATCTCCCTCAGAGCCTGAACACGCTTCCTGACTGTGGGTGACAAAGTTTCCAAGACGTCGGTATGCTGTCCAGCTAGGCTCTGAATCTTATCCTGCAAAGAACACCAAAAGTAAGTAAACTGAACAAAATTACCAATAAGAAAAGAGGACTCCTGGAACCTACGTGCCTACCTAGCAACCGAAGTACAAACGGCAGACCACAGTAAAAAGTGATTAAAGTTTCAAAGAAACCCAAGCAAAAAACTCCATCTTTTCGATTATTTTCGGTTTCCAGAGCTTAAGCTCAATTCATTCACAATCCAAACAACCTGAAGCCTTTATAAAAACTTGTTTTTATTTTCTCTACCGAAACTTTAACTTTATCAATATGGTCATCATCATCAGAAATACAAAAACAGATTCAATTGAAAGAAAAAAGAAAATAAATTTGCATAGGAGACTTGCCTTGAGGGCATTCACAAGACCAGCACGATCCTCTGCACTCAGAGCTGCAGACAAAAATCGAACAAACAGTTCAAATTCAAAGTAAACACTCAAAGTTCACCACAAAAACTTCAAATTCTCGCATCCCGAGACTCCAAAAAAACCCAGTTTGGGAGTGGGCAATCCCCCGTGTCTGCAGGCAATTGAATAAGTTCTTGAAGAGATTGTTGAATACCCATGAAATTCCATTTAGAAATCCCCCTGAAATACCCATGAAATTCCATTTAGATCTGGTACACGCAAATCGAATGATGTTTGGTTTATCGAACCCCTAATACCCAATGAATAACAAATCTAAACGAAGAGACAAAACCACCATGGAACCATCTCGAGAAGGTTCAAAAAATCGAATGAAGACAGAAATTGGACTGTAAAAAAGCGAGAGAGTAGTTCGAAGAAAAAATCCCAAACTTGGTGGCCCAAACTGAAAACTCTAGTGGTGATGCGGAACCCAATTGCTATGCCAAGACTAAATCGGCGCAAGATCTTGCTATGATGGAGTTGGGGTTGGTTTCGAGAGGAAGGAGCTGGGGTTGCTTCGACAGGGAGCAGTCTGCAGATAGAGCAAGAAGAAAGAAAAAAGAAAGGAGAAAACGCACAGGTTCAAAAAGTAAACCCAAAGCCTTTAGGCGACGAACTATTTTCGTCGCTCAAAGTCATCATTTCGTCGCGCTAAATTTTATTAAAAATTTCAAAATCAGCCCAAAATTTTTGGCGGTTAAATTTTAGGTTTGGGGTGACGAATTTTTTAATTTCGTCGCCCAAAGACACTTTAGGCGACGAATATTAATTTCGTCGCCCAAATTAAGAGATGTGCGAAAAATTAACTTACAGTGAAAAATTCATAATAAGTAATTGAGAAAGGGGAAAAATTTGCAAAAAAATATACAAATGCTCAGAACGAGAAGGCCTGCAACTTTCGTTTAGGGGTCATCTCCAAAATCGAACACTAGAAATTTTGAAGCCTATATTATTTTTTAACCGTCGATTAACGTTTACGTTTATGCTAAGTTATTATATCCGTAATTTATTTTTTTCATCTCGGTTCTTTTTTGAAAACATGATCTTTTACTGAATACAATAAGATGAACGGTTCAGATTGTTTATATTATGTCCCAAAATTTACAGTTTAGTGAAATTTGCGTATGACGTTATAAAGTTTATAGAAACTATATAACATCATCACAATTTTCAGTAAACTGTAACTATGGAGACATTCTAACAACAATCTGAACCGTTCATCTTATTGAATTTAGTAAAAGATCATGTTTTCAAAAAAGAACCGGCATGAAAAAAATAAATTACGGATATAATAATCGAGGGTAAACGTAAACGTTAATCGACAGTTAAAAAATATTATAGGCTTCATGGTTTCTAGTGTTTGATTTTGGAGATGACCCCTAAACGAAAGTTGTAGGCCTTCTCGTTACGAGCGTTTGTACATTTTTTACAAATCTTTTCCCCTTCTCAATTACTTATTATGAATTTTTCACTGTAAATTAATTTTTCATACAACTCTTAATTTGTAAACGTACATAGATACTTATTTCTTTAAATCTGAACTGTTGAATATGTAGACCTCTTCTTCAAGATCATTTTGTACAAAAATTACTTCATTCAGACATGAATAAGTCATTCTTTAGAAGATAAAAAAACGAACGGTGTACAGTAAATTTCTTACATTTAGGCGACGAACAAATTATTCGTCGCCCAAAGCAGGGTTAAGGCGACGAACAATTTAGTCGTCACCTAAAGTGTCGTCCCCAAAACATCAAAATGTTTAGGCGACGAAACATTATTTGTCGCCTAAAGTATCTTTGGGCGACGAACTTTTTATTTCGTCGCCCAAAAAGTAAAAAGGTTTAGGCGACGATTTTTTTTGTCGCGCAAAAGTTTGGCACCACATTCTCTATTTGTCGCCATTTTTTCCATTTTTTGGGCGACGAATAAATTTATTCGTCGCCCATTGAAATTTTAGGCAACGAATGATTTGGTCGCCTAAAGTTTTTGTCATCTGAAGTTTTGTTTAGGTGACGAAATAAGTCGTCGCCTTAAGTTCTTTAAGGCGACGAAATAGGGCGTCGCCTAAAGTTTCATCGCCTAAACACAACTTTAGGCGACGAAATTTTTCGTCGCTCAAAGTGATTTTGGGTGACAAAAAATTATTCGTCGCCCAAGCTGTTTTTTCTACTAGTGTATATTCGTACATAGATTTAAGGCTAGATGGTAAGTAGCCAGTACTTTAATAGCTACCATATCTATATATAGCTATGAATTTAGTAGGGTTAAGTACAAATAACTACTTAATGTTTTGAAAAATAGACACTTGTTAGGTCACCAACGTTAAGTGATGACGTCATCACTAACTTTAATTGACGATGTCATTAATGTTAAGTGATGGTATGGATAAATATTGAAACCAATTTTCACTAACACGTGTGTCATTTTAGAGTTTTGAATGCTTAAATTGACTCCCTTTAAACAAGTTAAATTCTAGCTTTGTCTAATTGAAGCTAATTTTCACTAACACGTCATTTTTAGAGTTTTGAATCCTCAAATTGACCCATTTCAGCCAAGTTAGAATGCTAGCTTTGTCTAATGATCTTATTTTCACTAACACGCCATTTTAGAGTTCTGAATCCTCAAATTGACACTTTTTAGCCAAGTGAAATGCTACCTTTGTCTAGTTAAAAGGAATCGGTTTGGGGATTTTGAGTTGTATAAATGACGTGAGAGTGAAATCTCGCTTCAATACTTGTCAAGGTCATCACTTAACGTTGGTGACCTAACGGATGTCCAATTTTAAAACATTAGATATTTATTTGGAATGTTTTAAAATGTTGGGACCAATTTAGAATTACTCCTAAAGATTGAGTAGTTATATGGACTTAACCCAATTTAGTATCAACTGCAAATATTTACTTTTTATTTTTTGGTTAACAGGTGCAAATATTATTTGATTTTGAAGATTGGAACAATTTTTTTCCCACATTCTTTTCCTTCAGATACAGAAACCAAAACAAGATCTCACAAAGGCTTCAACCTAATTAGCGCAAAGTGTCCTGGAATATAGCATGCATGCGTATCCCCCAAAAAATTTCTGTGATAGTTTCAATTCTGTCTTATCATATCTACCAAGGTGAAAAACTAAATTGAAGAGGCATAATAATATTAATACACAGCCTACAAAATAAAAATCCTAGCCAGAAAAAAATATATGAAAAAGATGGAGGCAACTGAGATTCGTAGTTACATGACTTGCCCTCTCATCTACTTCGAGAAATACTCTCGTTTAACCAGAGACGCCAGGCGGAAAATATCTATTGGACTGTTGGTACGCTTCCATTGGGCAAGGGACGCCATTGGAACTTTGTATTGGTTGTAAGAGAAAATCTCTCCTCATCTTCCTCTTGGATTCACTATTTGTGAAAAAACTGCACTTGTGTTTAAGTCATTGATCGTAGCCTCACTTGCAGCGCTCTCTTCCTCAATTGTCAGTGTGGCATTGTGCATAGCATAAGCATCATTTGCTTTATCTTGAGCAACAACTGCTTCTCCATCAGGATTTTCATGCAGTTGAAGAGCAAACTCAAGGTTCCAAAGCACGTCCCCCATCGAAGGGCGTTCAAGTCCATGATCAGCTAAGCACTTCTCAGCTGTCTCTGCAAACTTTTTAAGACACTCGGGATTAATAGGCGGCCCTGACTTGAGATGTGGGTCAATAATTTCGTCAAGAATTCCCTTTTTTCGACAATGTATTGCCCAATCTGCAAGACTAACTTGTTCCTTTGGCAATGAAGCATTGAGAGCCGGCCTTGCACACAAGACCTCAAACAAGACTACCCCAAAAGAGTAAACATCAGATTTTTCGGTCAATTGTTGCCTGCGAAAATATTCGGGGTCCAAGTACCCAAAGCTTCCCTTCACCATTGTACTAACATGGGTTTGGTGAAGATTAGGACCTGTTTTTGATAGCCCGAAATCGGATACTTTAGCTACCCAGTTCTCATCCAATAGAATGTTTGTGGTTTTCACATCTCTATGGATGATTGTGTACCTTGCACCAGTGTGAAGATAATGCAATCCTCTAGCAGCTCCAATGCTAATTTCCAACCTTTGCTTCCATGACAAGGGAGGATTTTTGCTCTTGTACAAATGCTCCCTTAGAGTCCCATTAGCCATGTAATCATAAACCAGAATCATCTCGCCGTCCTCTTCGCAAAAACCAATTAAAGAGACTAAATGCCTGTGCCTGAGCTTTGAAAGCATCTCGATTTCAGTTTGGAACTCGTGAACACCTTGCTCCGAAGATGGATTTGATCTCTTAATAGCTACTTTGGTGCCTCCATCAATAATGCCTTTGTAAACCTTCCCAAATCCTCCAACCCCAATAACTTGAGATTCTTCGAAATTCTTGGTGCCATGTTTGATCTCAGGCAATGAGAAATGCCTGCAAAGACCCGCAGCCAGGCTCGAAAGGTGGCTGCTTCCGGTGTTACTCTTGCCCGAAATAGTTGATGTGTTAGAGTTACCATAAAGAGGCAACCAATTGCCCATCCCGGGATCCATTCCATTCTTTCTCTTCTTCTTTATGTACACAGCAATGCACAATGCTGCAACCGCAGCCGCGCCACCAGCAGCCCCGCCAGCTATTCCAATTACTTCACCCTTGCTCTTGGACCCCCCTGGGGGAGAAAAAGTACTTGCCGCAGCAGCCTCAGCGTCTTGAAGCATCTTAGACGGCACAGGATTAGGACCGGCTAAATTCCCATGCGTGTCATTCAGCTTAAAGATCTCCAAACCATTGAGAATCGAATCATAGTACTCGGGTTTCTCCGACACAGATGGATGCAATGCCACCCATATTTCTTCATCACCATCTCTGTCATTAACAAAAGTTGCATAATCCTTGTAAACCGGCACTCCTATGGACCCTGACCAAGCAATAACATCCGCTGTCTGCTGCGCTGTTTGGTTGTTGAGAAAAATATCAAACACCCTCTGATTAATCCTAGTGAGTTGAAGCTCACAGAAATGTAACCTAACAACATATGTGAAATTTGCATCAACGGTGAAAACCCAGGTGAGATTGTAGTTCTGATTGATTTTTGAATTAGGCCCCATCGATCGCGCCGTGCCATACACATTGGGAGGAGCAATGTACTCCGGCAGATTACTAGGGTATTTGATGCTAACATTTTTCTCAGCCTCAAATGTGACCCCAAATGCTGCACCGAACAAGTACGGCGAATCATCGTACCACGTTCTTGTCAGCCCCGAATCATTTCTTGTCGGAATAAACTGTCCGCCGACATTAAGCCTAAACATTGTCTGAAGGGAAGAGCTTTGGATATCGACGGTTTGGTCCTGAAACCCGACCATGTTCGCTGGCTGAAACATATCGGCCGGCATTGAAATTACCTCAATGCCATTGACAAAAGCATAAGACTTATCATGTTGCGACGAGGGTACGAATGTAATGTTGAGATTGCCTGATTGGGCGGGAACGAGTGAGAATTCTCTCATGATGTAGGCCTGCGTGAGAGCTTGGGTTGTAATGGCGGCGCTGAAATTGCAAAGGAGAGAAAACCCGTTTGCGATCACGTCGAAATACGAGTTCGAAGCGTCGAGGCCGTCGTAGGAAGACGGATAAAAATGGAGCCTGACCAGAAGTCGCTGCCTTGGGGAAACAAAGAACTTGTAGGATGCTGCAGAGTTTAAAATTCTTGCAGACATGTACGGGATTTGGGAAGGCAGAGAAGGGTCTTGGTATTGCGCCATCGCGGTCTTTGAATTCTCCGAGGAGGAAAGAAACCGGGAATCCGGTTCCCATCTGCGGCCGTCGGAGTCGGTGCCGCCGCTCGAAGAGCCGCAAGCAATGACGTAAGATTCAGAGTCAGTGTCTTTGCTGAGAACATGAATGGCGTTTAAGAAGAAGGATAATATGATCAGAGAAAATAAAATGTGGGTTTTGGAGATCATAGCTGGAAAGAGAACCCCTTTTGATGGAAGATTCAGGAACTGAAAGGTGAGGGAGGAAGATGATCGATGTGGGACAAAGGAAAAAAAAAATAGTACAGGAGAACAAAGAACAAAAATGAGAGAAAATGTTTTCCTGTACAAGAAATGGACTTCTCTGGGGTTCAATTCAATTATAATAGTTTGACTGAACCTAAATCTGCTTTTTTTTGCTTCATTGGAAGGTAAAGATTGAAAATTTACCTGGGATTTTCAGGAGGAAGCAAGAATTACTAATCAAACTGTGTTCTGCTATAATTTTTTTCTGTATTTTTCTTTCATTTTTTTTTTCGTTATTTTTTTGTGTGGGAGGTTTTTTGGCCAGGGTCCAAGGGGAACGTTAGGATAGGAGGTGGTTACTGGTTGGAGAGTAACGGGATAAAGAGAGAGAAACGGTAAATGCTCTTAGGCATTGACTGCCTTGGCGTTTCTTTAGGTTAGGTTTGAGTGGTGATACATTCACTAATTTGATCTATTTGGGAGAGCTAAGACATGATTTAAATCTTAATATCGAATTTGGTGCCGTTCTTTTAATGTATGTCTTTCTTTCTTTTTCACTTGAAATTAGTATAAAAGTACCATAGCTAGTATATAATCACATATAAGCATGGAATGCTTGTAAGCATTTTAGCCGGATCCATATTTTGGGGTCGCATCTTATTTTTACTGGCACCAATTTTCATAGATATTTTCTTTATTTTTTTATTGTAGGATAGAGCGTACCCAATTTAAAACTTGAGAGTTAAAACGTAACATCAAAGTTGTCACTTAGTACTGCAGTCTAGTGGTATTCCTCTTCACTTGTAAGTGAGAGGTTTTAAAATCTGAACCGTTCAATATGTAGAGCTCTTCTTCAAGATCAACCTTGAAAAAAATTACTTCATTCATAAATGAATAAGTCATTCTTTAGTAGCTCAAAAGAAGAATGACTTAGAATTAATTTCATACTTTAGGCGACCAATTTTACCATTTGTGCCACGAATAGTGTATGTTTAGGCGACGACCACATTATTCGTCACGCAAACGTTGAAAATGTTGAGTGGTTCGGTTTTAATTTTAAGCTTTTGCGCAACAAAAAGCTTAAAAATTTCATCGCGCAAAATCAAAAAAATTTGGGAGATTTTGCGCGGTGCCAAAATTTTTTAGATTTTGTGCGGCGAATTTTTTAAGCTTTTCATCATCCAAAACCTAAAAAGTTTGGCGGTCCACAAAATTTTGGCCTGGGTTTTAAACTTTTTAAGTCCTCTTGAGTAACAAAACCCCCCATTCGTCGTGCAAAGCTTTGTGTCTTAAATCCAAACCCGAGCCTTTTCTTCTTGTTTCTTCTTCTTCCTTCTTCTTCAATCCCAGGTCTGCAACTCTCACTCTCTTTCTCACTCTATCTCCATCCCTCTCTCACTCTATCTTCGTCTCTCTCTCACTCTACCCCTGTCTCTCTCTCACTCTCATGTCGTCCCTCTCTCACTGTTACTCTCCTTCCAACCCAAATCTGGCCAAATCGCTGCCTCTCAATCGATTTATCACACTCCCTCTGAAAAATTAAGGTAATTCCTTCACCCAATTTCTTTTTTTTTTCTTCAATTAATTTGGGAATTGCATGTTAGGGTTAATAAGGGTTTAAGAGGTGGGGTGGTTCAAGGGTTTTAGGTGGCGGGGGTGGGGTGGTTCGAAGGTTTTAGGAATATAGGAATTTTATTTAATTTTGTTTAATTTGTATGTTTTGTTTATTTTTTTTTTGTTTTAATTATGTTTGTAATTTTTGAATTTTATGTTTTGTTTATGTTTGTAATTTTTTATTTTTATGTTTTGTTTATTTTTTTGTTTATATTATGTTTGTAATTTTGTTTAATTTTATAGATGTCACGTTTGATTTCTACACATCGTCAGTCAGTTGCTAGTACACCTCCCGCAAAGCCGATTTCGGCTGGCAGTGCTCTATCTTTTGTGGAGCCTACATCGATTACATCAGATCCTTTGGTTACTTATGATGCGCCTGCGTCATCCACTACTTCGGTGATGCATCCATCGGTGAGCGTTGGTCGGGCTCACCGGCGACATCATGCAGACGACCAGCCATCTCAGACTCCCGCGATATTTATAGTCGAGAGAGATGGATCGCAGACAGGTAATAAGCAAATTTTTTCAATCTCTTATTTTATTTTATTTTATTTTATTGCATATTAAAAATATTTGTTGATGTTCATAATTGATTGCATGCTGTAAATATTGGTTTGATGTGTTTAATATATGATTATAATTGTTGAAAATGTTGGCTGGATATGGATATATGTTGTATTATTGTTTGCAGATTATGGAAAATGTTATACTTTTAGGGGAGGTTCTATCGATTTTTCGGTAGAATTGTAAGTTAGTTTTAACTATGAATATATTTTTTTTTGCAGGGAAGAAAAAGACCCGAGGGCCTTGTAGACAACTCAAGTCTGCGAAGGTCACATGTGAATCGAATGACTTAATCACCATCACTTATGATCCCCGACACTGTGATACTTCTACGTTTGACCAGCACAGCACCATGGTCCATAACATAAGGTCCATAGTGCGGACCCATTGCCCTATGCAATGGGAAACATGGACAAAAGTCTCGGAGGAGACGAAGAAGTTAATATCGCATGAGCTGTCGGTGAGTGTATTCAATTTTTAATAGTACTTTTTATAATTAAGTCTATTGTTATTAATATTTTAATAATATTTTTTTATATTTGCAGGTAAGCTTTTATACTAACGACCTTGATGCCGACTGGAATATGTACAATGAGGAGCTCTTCACGAAGAGGTACGTTGAGTGAAAGAGTGACCTCCATCACCATTTTGAGTCTTTTCTAGACGCGGAGACTGCTCTCGCCAAAGGATGCCCTAAGGAATTGTTGAAGTGGCCAAAGGATTGGGAATGGTTGTGTAAACATTTTCAGGAGCCTAAATTTTTGGTAAGTATAATAATATTTTTATAATCTTATTTGAATATACATATATATATATATGCACTAATAAATTTTGGGTTGAACATAAGAGATCTCGAGCCAACAAGATGAATAGGTCGAAAAAGAAACTTCTCCACCACTCCGGTTCAAAACCCTTCTCCTATAGATTGGAGAAGCGACGAGAGGTAAAAGTATATTCTATTTTTAAATTTTAATATAAATGTAAATATAAATTTAAATTTTAAAATTCTTTGATTATTTCTTTAACATTTTTTTATGACGGTGCAAAGTTTTCAGAGATCATGTTCAATGAAGTTTACGTTCGATCCGGAGATGAGATGGATGAGCAACTCCATGTACTTTTATCTAACTGTTTCTTTCCTTTCATTTATAATTATTAAAAATATTAATATGTATTTTTTTTAAAGGCTACTTCTCTAAGAAGTGGCATCGCAGCTTCTCCCCAAGGCCCCTATCGAGCAGGTGACTCCAACTGAGGATGCAAGTCTTCAGTTATTGACTGAGATGCTAGACTAGACCCTTAGTCGTAGGCCTGGCAGGGTTTACCAGGGGATAAGGAATGCGCAACTTCGTGACACGGGTGCCTCATCTTCCAAAAACAATTCGGGAGAGGTCAACTCGTTGAAGGTAGAAATTCAGGACCTCGTGCGGCAACTTGCGGCTCAGGGAAGCCAGATGAGTTAGATCTTACAGGCCCTCCAATTGTCCGGCATTACATTACAGATGCCATCATTCGATTTCCAGCCACCCCACTTAGCAGATTCTCATCTGCCACCTCTGTAGTCATTTTGTATTAGGATAGTATAATATTTTTTTATTTTTTGTACGTACATTTCTATATATAATATAAATAGCTTTTGTACATTGTTTATTATATTTTTCTGTGTGTTTTAAATACCAAATCATCAAATTAATTGAAATATCTAATTCAATAAAAATTAAATAATTAATTAAAATTAATTGTAAAAAATTAATAAATATTGTGCGCGACGAAATTATATCGTCACCTAAAACTTAAATCTAGTCCAATTTTCATTGCCTAAACGTTAGAGTAAAGACTTATTTATAAATAAAATAAACACACAAAAAACACAAAAATCAAATATGAGAGGTTAATTTTCGTCGCTTAAACTCTAGGGCAATGAATATATGTCATCGCCTAAACCCTAGGGCAATAAAGGCCAATCGCAACCTTAATGTTTTTGCGACGAAGAGTCTTCGTCGCCTATATTTTAGTGCAACGAAGTATTTTGTCGCTATAAGTTTAGAGAGACGGATTATTTTGTCGTTTTTTTAGACCCAAAATTCGTCTTGCAATATGCTTTGAGCGATGATTACATTTTCTTCATCACTATAATGCTTGCTTCTCAACCTTTGGGCGACTACAATATTTTTGTCGTCCAAATTTTTAAGCGACGAATTTTATCTTTACACGACGAATTGTATCTTTACACGACGAATTGGGTTTTATCGCACAAGTACTTTTTTTGTACTAGTGCAACGACAAGGTCACCCGGCTCACCCTAATGTTGTAGCCCTGAAAAAAATATGGTCTCTTAATATTCCTCCTAAGGTTAAGGTTTTTGCTTGGTTATTACTTAGAGGTAGACTCAAAACTCGTCACAGACTGCATATGCACAATTCTAATATTAACCCTCTCTGTCCTTTTTGTCATACGGCCCCTGAATCTATTGATCGTATTTTGGCTAGCCGCTCTTTTGCTTCAAATGTTTGGCATTTGGCTTCCTGTGGTATTTCTCCTCCTCATTCTTCTCCTTTTTTGGATTGGTTGTCTAACCCATCTTCATGGCAGCTCCCTGTGCTTAATAAAAAAGTTATTTATTTCTCTACAGTGCTCATAGTGTGCTGGCAAATCAGGACGGCCAGGAGTCATTGCATTTTCAGGAATTTAATTCCCCATCATTTCAAAACTTTTAAGGCTCCTCAAGCTTACTGGATAAGTTTGAAATTGGATTGTGATCGTGGTTCTAGTTCTAATCACTCACCCCCATATAACATCAGGTGGTTGTCACCCCCGGCTCCTTCGGTTAAACTCAATTTTGATGGTTCAATGCAAAATAATTCTGCAGCGTTGGGTTTCATCATTCAGCCTCAGTTTGGGAGTGAGGTGCTTAAAAAAAAAGCTGGGGTGAAAAAAAGATGGGGTGCTTTTAAGTGTTTGGTAAATTTTTGAAAAGCAGCTTTTTTTTTTAAGCTAAGGTGAAAAAAAGCCTAATTTTCAAAGAGAAGCTGAAGCTGCAAATAGCAGCTTTCAAAAACAGCTGCAGCTTCTCTGTCAAAAACACGGATGAACAGTATGAACTTTTCAATAATCCAAAATTGCCCGAGCTCCTCACTCTCTTCTCCTCCCCCTCCTCCTCTTCACTTCTCACCAGAATCCAAACACACTCATATCCTCTGCTCCAGAAACCAACCTTTGTGAAACCCCAGACGTCCCCCAAATTCTCAAGCTTTACCAGAATCTATGGCTACCCATTTGGAATTTATTCAAAAGAAACAAAACCAATGTGCCTGATTCGAGATTCGAACTCGAAGATCGGCCATTTGAGCAAAACCGGCGAATTCCCATCTGGGTTTGGGAAAAACCCCAGATCCCAAATCCGCAAAGCCGCTTCTGAATCCAATCCAGTAGGAGAAACTAAAGCCGCAGTCTCAAAGTCCAAGGCCACCACCGCCCAGCTCGCGCTTATTTTTGGGCTATGGATTTTTAACTTTGGGGATGGGAGAGGGAAAAAGGGGTGGGAAGAGCAAAGGGATGAGGGTATAGGTGTCGGGAAAAACAATTGGGGATGGAGGGTGGGGAAAAATTAATTGGGGAAGGTGATATGGTTTGTGGAAAAAAGTAATTGGGGAAAAAAATTAGGGTTTGTGGAGGAAACAAGAAAATTAACTCTTTATTTGTAATTTATCTTTATTTGTTAAGAAAATTAAATTAATAGCACATTTAGTATTATATTCTTTTTGGTCATTTCACATAGTCACAGCTGTTTTACATAAAAGTTTACCAAACACTATCATACTGCTTTTTTTTCCAAAAGCACTTTTACAAAAAAGTTTACCAAACACTTTGCTGGCTTTATTTCACAGCCGCTTATTCTCACAGCAGCTTTTTTTCAAAGCACAGCAATACCAAACTAGCCCTCAGAATCATGACGGGCAGCCTTTGGTGATTGAGCAGAAGATGATGAAGCGGAGATTCAAAATTTACCTGTAGTCTGACGACGTGCGAGTATTGGTGGTGCCCACACACACTTTCTTCTGTTAAAAGCTAGATAAAAAAAATAGAAAACTAAACCTTAAAGAAGATGAAAGTTTAGATTAAGGGTCGGAGTTGTTGTGCTTTAAATGCCATAACTTGTAAAATAAGCAGTGTATTTTATTTTTACCAAACACTTTTTAACTTTTTAACTTTAGTGAAGCAGTTTTTAGTGAAGAAAAAACAATATCAAACGAGCCTAAACTTGGTACAAGATTAAAAATTGAGTTTAGTCCCTTGGTTCCGTTTAAATGTCAACATTTATATTCCATGTCATTTATTTATTTATTGGTAATTTCATGATTTTTCTTTTTCTAAGTCTACCTACCCTTGCATCCATTAATTCATTTTTATGAAAGATATTGTAGGATATTAATACTATTTGAAATTCAAATAAATTTTTATTTATTTATTGACATTTTGCATCAATAATTTATGGTTGTAACTTGTAAGTAACATACAAGGAAAAAAATTATAGAAGAGACATTGTATAAGAGAATCAAATTTCTACTCTAATTCATTATAATATGTTTTGGTACAGATATTTAGGTACACTAACTAATTATAAATATATTTCGATACAAACATTTAGGTACACAAATTTATTATAATATAGTTCGGTACAGACATTTCGGTACAAACATTTAGGTACACTAACTCATTATAATATATCTCGGTACAAACATTTCTGTATATTTAAGTATTTACATATTTTTCTTATTTGTCACAAATTATTTTTTAATGTTTTCTCATTAGGTTTATTTATAATTGGAAGAACTAAAATGTGCATATTAATAAATTTAAAATTTGAATGTGGAGACACTAAATAAAAATACACATTAAATAACAAAAATAGAATACGAATTTTAATAAAAATACACTTCAAAGTATTAAAATCAATATGTAATCTAACACCAGATTTTTCTTATAATTTTAATCTTTTTCAAAGAATAATGTTCAAAAACCCCTAAAAAAACTTGTAAAGACAACTTTGACATTTTCTCAAAGTGTAATGGCATTTTTGGACTTTTGCAATTAAAACATAGGAGTAGTTTTGGAACTGAAAAAAATTCATTAAAGGGAGCCAAGTGCTTCCCGTGTTTTTGATAGGCAACACTTCTAAGAGGAAGCACCTAAGGTTTGTTCGATGCCTTTGTGTGGAACACAAGTAAGGAACATTCGTTGGCTATTCGCAGGATATCACCGTCTCGCTATTGGGGTTTCAGCAGGCTTCATTTCTATTCCTTTGGAGGAATTTTCATGAGGCCTTTGTGTTGGTGGATTGTCAGGCGTGCCACTATTAGCTTTTGCCAATAGAATGATATGTTATTAGATCGGATTAAATTATGTTATAAACACGTTAGTTACTTGCGCCACAAGTAATATAACTTTCTTACAAAGGATTGGGGCTTATCAGATAGTCTCTTTGTTAGGTTCTTTTTAATGTCTTTCTTGTTAAGGACTTTTAATTGTCTCTCGATGTTATACCAGAGACTGCTAAGATAGGGTTTGTTATAAACTGGTTATAGCAAAACACGCCACTCTTTCGCATACATGAGAAAAGTAAAGACTGAAATTAAATACTGGAATGTAAATACAGAAAATAAAGACTTGAATGTAAAGACATAATATAAAGACATAATGTAAATACTGATATGTAAAGACAAAATGTAAAAACTGATATTGAAAGACTTTATATAGATAAAAGTACAACAATCCTACATATAAAGGTCATATGTGATTGACAAAACTCCCATCGGATTGGATATAGGTCCATTAGGATGGTCTTAATGCTGCTTCCTTGTAAAGGGAAATAATCAAAGACCTTCTGGCCTAAGATTGATAAATCGATACTATCAAATGGAAGGGATTTGATTGCAGAGCTAATTCACTATTCCTTAAAGAGGCTAGGAGGTATGATCCTAGAATTCTAATTCTTGGTCTCAAAGTCACGAACTACACAAGTAATGTGAATGAGATGACAACAGATAGGGATGAAATCGGTAGGTTGAAAGAGGATTGAGGGGTTTCCTCAGTAGGTTGTTTTCTGAACTTAAGAGTTACGTTTTTGATTGTTTGAGTGTCCTTCTGCTTGAACTCTTTCTTTGTTTATATAGACCAATTGGAGTCTATACAGTAGCTGCCAAATCTTCGCATGTGGCTGTCTTGAAAACTCTGCGAGGTAAGGCTTAATCCTGAAGGTATGAATAATATCTTTGATCAGCCTACTCCTACTGAGAGAGTTCTTTACATATAGAATATTTCCCTCCAAAATGTCAAGTGCTTTGCATTTAATGCTGACAGTGGAGAGAGAAATGTAGGCTTTCTTCTTTTTACTTACTGAACTGGGTTGGGCCTTTTTCTTTGAGGCCCAAACCATTATCAAAACAAGGCTCCAGCCAAGTGGATATTTTTAGTGTAAACAAGGTGCTTCTCAAAAATTCACTCCAAGTGCTTCTACTTCTAACCCAAAGCACTTTTAAAATTTTTGACAAACAACTAATTTTCAAAATAGAAGTGCTTTTACTCATTTGAAAGCGCTTTTAGCTCTCCAAAAGCACCTGTCAAATGAGTCCTTAGTCCCCGTGTTTTTAATTTGGCCGATTTAGTCCTTATATTTTACACCGTTAGTCAATGTGATCCATTCCGTTAAATTATTGTTAAAACTTCATTTTAAATTATTAAGAACTCTACTTATTTAAGAAATAGTTTGACGAAAAAAAATTATTTAAGAAACATGAAAAACTCAATTTAAAAAATATATATAAAAAAATAATTCAAAGTTTGGATATGCAACAATCAAAAAACATCCTAAACCACGATTGTGGGAAGGAAAATCGGGGAAGGGGTGCAGATTGATGCGATGAAGGTAGTAGGGTGAAGATTTTCGAGAGAGAGAGTGTGGGTGGCTGTTGGGCCTGTTCATGGTTGTAGGGGTTGGGGATCGAGGGTGAAGATTAGAGAGAGAAAGTTAGGTGGCTGCTACGGCGATTCATGGTGGTTTGTTGGGGTGTTGGCTTGGATGCGTTCGACAGTGGTGATGGCTGGGAGGAGTTCAAATTTTCTTTTTTCTTTTGAATTCTTCTTTTCTTCTTATCTTTTATTATTAATTTTTTATCAATCCGAAACATTTTTATAAACTTCTTACAGTAATCTTGTTTACACTAAAAAGATCCATTGGCCCAGAACTTGGTTTTGGTAGTGGGTTGGGCCTAAAAGAGGAAGGGCCCAACCCAGATAAGTAAACAAAAGAAGAAAGCATGTATCTCTCTCTCCACTGACAGCATTAAATGCAAATCACTCTGCATTTTGGAGGGAATAAGGCTATGTATAAAAAACTCTCTCGGTGAGAGTAAACTGATCAGAGATATTATTCATTCCTTCCTAATTAAGCCTTACTTCACAGAGTCTTCAAAGACGGTCGCATAGGGATTTGACAGCTACGGTATACACTCCTACCGGTTTATATAAACGAAGGAAAGATTCAAAGATGAGGACACTCAAACAATCAAAAAACAGAACTCTTAAGCTCAGAAAGCAACCTGCTGAGGAAATCCCTCAACCCTCTTTCAGATATAGATTTTATCTCTATCTGTTGTCATCTCATTCACACTACTTATGTAGTTCGTGACTTTGAGAATCAAATATTAGAACCCTAGGATCATACTCCCTAACCTCTCTGAGGAATAGTGAATTAGCTCTGCAATCAAATCCCTTCCATTTGATAGTATCGATTACCAATCTTAGGCCAAAATGTCTTTAATTATTTCCCTTTACAAGGAAGCAGCTTTCAGACCATCCCGATGGATCTATATCCAATCCGATGGGAGTTTTATCAATCTAAAATGACCATTACATGTAATATTATTGCGCCTTTATCTACATAAAGTCTTTCAATATCAGTTCTTACTTTATGTCTTTACTTTCAAGTCTTTACTCTCTGTATTTACATTCAAGTATTTCAATTTCTATCTTTACATTATGTTTTTAATTTCAATCTTTACTTTTCTCATGTATGCAAATGAGTGGTGTGCTTTGTTATAACCAGTTTATAATAAACCCCGTCTTAGCAGTCTATGGTATAACATCGAGAGATATTTAAAAGTCCTTAACAAGCAAGGCAATAAAAAGAACCTAACAAAGAGGCTATCCGATAAGCCCCAATCTTTTGCAAGGAAGTTATATTACTTGTGGCGCAAGTATCTAACACATTTATTAACATAACTTAACCAAATCTAACAACATATTATTCTATTGGCAGAAGCCAATAGTGGCACGCCTGACAACCACACCAACATAAAGGCCTCATAAGGATTCCTCCAAAGGAATAAAAGTGAAGTCTGCTGGAACGCCAGTAGAAAGAATGTGATATCCAGCGGTTAGCCATCATATTGTTCTTTGCTTGTGTCCTATAAAAGGGCAACGAACAAATCTGGATGAAAATGACTAAATTGACTAAGTTAAACACGTACGGGGACTAAATCGGCCAAATTGAACTACATTGCCCAAAAAGGTAGAATTGAAATTAGGAACAACTGAAATTAGGAAGAATTGGACTTTGTTTTCTTTTGTTATGTTATTCACATGTCTTACGCGTATAAACATGCATGCATTTGAGAAAAGCCTCGTCAAAGATACGAGACCCCATAAGCTGCATTTAGCAAGAAAGTTGTATCGTCCCACCATGTGTTCGCGCAGCCTTTTGCGGAGGTGCAGGCTCGGAATATATCGAGTCGGCCTGGTCGCTGGTCCCGAACCTTTCTACTTGGCACCTGATCCGACAGGCTCAGCTCCTATCCCTTCAGAGGGATGTTCGCGAGGCCTTGTGTTGTCTTAGGTGTTTGTCAGGCGTGCCACTATTGGCTCTGCCAATAGAAAGATGTGTTGTTTGTTAGATACTTGCGCCACAAGTAATATGACCTCCGTTCGTCGGATTGGCGCCTTATATATATATATATATATATATATATATATATATATGAACTGTTAGGTTCGTTATTTGCCTTGCTTATTAAGGACTTTTATTCTCTTGATGTTATACCAGAGATAGTTTGAGATTGGATTTAGGTATAACTTGTTATAGCCAAGAACCTCCCACGCTCAAACGTACATAAAAATAAAGACAGATAAGTAAATACTGTAAGTAAATACTGTAAGTAAAAGCTGAATATAAAGACTTAAAGTAAAAGCTGAATATAAAGACTTGTAATTAAAAGCTGAATATAAAGACTTGTAATTAAAAGCTGAATATAAAGACTTGTAATTAAAGGACTGAATGTAAATGACATTAATTAAAGGTAATATCCATTTTATTACATTTCATGTTCGTCAAAGCCTGAATAACAGCCTGTCGGGATGGTTTTAGTTCCATCGGGATGGTCTATTAAGCTTATCGGGAAGGGTTTAGGATATTGGTTCCTAAGGAAAAACAAATCAAAGACCCTCTGGTCCAAGATTCAAATCAATACTATCGCCAAATAGGTTGGATAGCAGAGCAAAACACTACTCCTCGTGGGGAGTTTTGGATGTATGATCCTGGTGACTGGCCTTTGAACTTCTCAAAGTCGCAAGCTACACGAGTAGTGCGAATGAGAGTTTCAGATAAAGATGAAGATCTTTTATCTGTGAAAGAGCTTGAGGGGTTTCCTCAGAGGTTTCTTCCTGTTTGGGTTGAACGTGTGAGTTCTGTTTTGATTTGGTTTGAGTGTCTATATTTCTGCATCTTCTCCTTGTTTATATAGGCCAGCAAGGGATCTACGTCATCTCTGCCACTGTCCTCTGTTGGGAAGAAGAAGAACATCACTTGGTCTGATCAGCCTACTCCCACTGAGAAAGGGTTCTTTATTCGTAGTCTGTTTCCCTCCAATTTGCCCAGTGGTTTGCATTAAATGCTGTTCAGACTCCTTTCTGTTTTACTTTACTAGTTTGGGCTGGGTCTTTGGGTTAGGCCCAATCCAATACTCAATTATAAGTCATGGCTCAAAAGATATATGGACAGCTGGACGCCCCACGTGGCTGCTGTCAACTCAATTGGTCATTGTCATCTGGATTCAGCCATCCTCTGAATGCCCTTTTCCATGCCGCCAATATCTTTGCATTGAATGTTCTTTATCCAGGTAGGCATAGGTACTTGAGCACTCTAATAGAGCAGATATTTCCCTTTCCTTCTTTAGTTTCTTCATATTTGGACTGGGCCTTTCCCTTTAGGCTCAGCCCACTAATTGGTAATCCCAACTAAGTCTTTCAAATCCAAAGGGTATTTTTCAGTGTAAACAGTTGCCCCCTTAAACTTACTGAAGCCGTTTGTATTCTCGGTTTTAGTCAAGTTTAACTCCTCGAGAACTCTGTTTTCAGATTTTCGAATCTGTAATCCTTATCCAAATCTTGGAAATGACCATCAAATAAAGGCGCCATAACTGGCCTGGTCAAATCCAAAATCCCTTGGTAATCCCCCGTATCCTCGAGACTCTTCAGAATACCCTCTATTTATACTTGTGTCTTCTGAGTTACAGAACCAATACTAGCAACACCATTCTTGGTATCATCTAATATCCAGTCCTTTCCTCCTCATCCTTCATCCTTAGTGATGAAAGGGAATCCTCCATCCATGTCATTAGTCCTGCATAATCCTTACAAAAATGAGAACATGCCCTTAAGGCTTGTTCTCATCGATTGTTTTTCATATCCTCATACACCTTTGTTACCAATGACTGGTTTACTAATGGGGATTCCACCATGCCCCGTCCTTGCCATAAGTCTGGAGTTTGTGCGTAATCTCTTGGGGATCCTTTGTAAACTTCTCTCGGATCCCCAAGGCCATTTATCCTCTGGCCTCCATTCCTTCCTCTCCTCACTTTCCTTGATCTCAGGAATGAGATGAGTCGGGATGGGATTCTCCAGTACTCCAGCCCTTCCGCTCTAATTCCTCTGTCTGTCGTACAAGAACGATGCTCCAGAGTTGTGAGAGCGGGATGGCATCAGGCGTTCCAGGCCCTTCATATGAGGAGTTAATAGGATCAATATTCATGCAGATCCTATTAACGTTGTTGTCTTTCTTCACTAAGGAGGAAGATGATGAAGAAATCAAGACCCAGAAGCCTGCACCTAGCTGATGATGTAAAAGTTTCC
The DNA here is from genome assembly GCA_018257905.1 of Gillenia trifoliata. Lineage (NCBI taxonomy): Eukaryota > Viridiplantae > Streptophyta > Magnoliopsida > Rosales > Rosaceae > Gillenia > Gillenia trifoliata. The sequence continues at coordinate 10,749,217 of CM031083.1, read as the reverse complement.
CCAGTAGCTTCTATGTTGTAATTAGGGCTGTATACTTATCAATGAACTTTCTCCTTCTCAGTTTATTGTCGGGTTGTAAGAACAATTTCTATCCTATAATAAAACAAGTTTATTTTTCTATCCTATTTGTTCAAACAAGATCTCCCAAAAATAATCTAATTGTTTTACTAATTCACTGATTTCGACCAACATCCCTAACACACCATCGGGTTGAAAATACCAGATCTACCCTTTTTTAACTTACCCTAGCCGTTTTAAGGTCGGCTAGCCTAAATTAAAACTGTTCGCCTTTTTCTCGGACTTCGTGTATTTATGTCAAGCGCCATTTCTTGGCGCACTAACATTAATTAAAACGTTTCTTCTTCCCACGATCTTCGAGAAAAGTAACGGGGACCCACAACTGTCTTAACTGTGCACAGTATAAATTGCACTCCTTTTTCCATTTCTGGACATCTATTTTCTTTTCAAAACTCAGAAGATTTTCAGAAAAATATCAAACTCGAGCACCCAATCCGAACTCCTACCTTCAAAATCCATCTCTCTCCCAAACTCTCTCTCGAAAACCTAACCATGGCCCCTTCTAAGGAACCCCAATATGTTACAGGCGAACGCCTTGCCGATCTCAAAAAGAAATGGGCGGCGGCCCTTCAGGCCTGCCCTCCAAACACTTATACCCAATCAGTTCTTACTCCACTCCACGGTGCCTACACCATCGGCCCTTGCTGGTTATCTCCCAGCATTCCTCCAGTTATCGATCGGGTTGACATGAAGCCCTGGACATGCCCCCACCCATTTATGCGTACCCTGGAGAACACCTCCTGGAAAATGGTGGAAAGGGGTTTTCCATCCCCATACGTGTATGGAGCTGAATCCGATCGACGGAATATGGGCCTCACATGGTCTGATTGGGTCGATAAGTTAGCACCTCACTTCGGGGATCAATGGCGCAGCAACGGCATCTATTATCTGATCCAGATGACCAAGATTCCCCAGGCAGCGGATCTCGGCTTGGTTTTCTCTGCCGCTATGTACTGGAACACCACCACCAACACCTTTGATTTTAGGTGTGGCCCAATGTCCCCCACAGTCTTGGACATGGCCCAGTTATTTGGTCTTCGCCCATCGGGAAGGGTGGTGGATATCACAGGAGACCGGAGTGACGCCTACATCCAGACTGCCCAAGCCAAAGAAGCAACCCGCTCACAACTCTTCAAGGTTGAACCCGAACCCAACTTCAGCGATCACACTGCCTTTGGCAGTTATCCAAGGTATTATGCTGATCGGTTTGCACAAGACCCTGCTCGGGAACATGTCCATTTCCTGGTCTATTTCCTGAGCAGGTTTCTTATTCCAAACGCATCAAAATGCGTTAAGTCGGAATGGTTCCCCTTGGCGTCTGCTCTCCATTCTTTCAATGACCTGGCCATGGGTCCCTTTGTCTTGGCTCATATATATCATATGATGCACAAGATGACCTGCCCCAAGCCATTGTTTTTGAACTTCAACGGGCCCACCTGGATGCTGCAGATATGGCTCCAGTGGTACTTTCCCGATCTTAGGGCTCCGGGCATCAGCTTTAGGGATGACATTGTCCCTGCACTCGAACTGAAGGCTTCAGCGGCAATGAATCTCCCATCCGCCGCCTACATGTTTTATTTTGGCGAGTGCAAGACGAGAACAACAAGCGAGTGGGCAGTATCTGCTACCAGGACCTATCCTTGGTTTGCAGATAGATCCTTTCTTGAAGGTTTGGGAGCTGACCAAACCTTTGCCCGCCATTTCTTCAGTTGCATCTACCCCAGGGACCTTTCCTGGGGAGTGGGTCGTGCATCCCGACACACCCACGGAGTGGAGGTCTATCATCCTAACTTCCTCTGCCGCCAGTTTGGTTTGCTTCAAACCATCCCGGGACTATTGTTCGATAGCCTGAATGGGGCGACCTCCTTCCGAGTTAAGAAGCCATCCGATGCCCAAGTAGTTGGAGCTAGGAGGAACCTGTTCATCATCCAGAAGGCTTGGGTTAAACCCGATACCTTCAACGTTCAATGCACCCAGGCCTTTGACACTTGGTGGGAGGTCCAATTCGCCGAACGGTTTCCCGAACACCCCCTCCAAGCCAACCGTCGCCTCTTTCAACACTTCGACATCGGGGGTGAAATGAGTGCTGACTACCAGAGGAAGCTATCTCGGGATTTGGTCATCAAGAATCGGAAGGTTCTTATTGGTAAGTTCCTGATCCTATCCATGATCAAATTAGTTTCATCCCGTTTATCGGGATGACCCTTTTTTTCTGGTTAATTGACCATCTCCTTTTATTTTTTCAGTTGGCATTCCTCCTTATGACAGTAACAACACCGAAAATGTCTTTGGAGATGACTATGAGGAGGAAGTCCAACAAGTAGTCCTGCCCCCAGTTGGTCCATCCCAATCTTCCAGAAAGGGTAAGGAAAGGATTGGGGAAGCAAGAACTAAAAGCCGTGAAGACCGACCCTCGGCCCCAATCCGACAAAACATTCAGCGGGAACCCGAGGTTCCATCTTCAACTCCTTCTCCTGCAAGTCCAATTGCTGAAGCAACTGTGGCATCTCCTCCCTCCAGTAAGTCTTTCCTCTTTCAGACAAACCATCAATGGTTTCCTTAGTTTTTTTTACTAACTTTTTGATCCTGCCTTTACAGATAGGCCATCAAAACGGAAACGACGAACCATTGGAGAGGAGGATACATCAGAAGGGTCAACTGCTGCCCCCAGGGAAACAACTCCTCAGGTATTGGCCTAATCCTTTAAAGGATATACCAATCCGATTATTTTCCTTGTCTGACCAAACACTTAACCGGTTTAATTCTGATGTAGGATGATAGTCTTCCGGACCCATTTGTGGTTCCCGAAGCAATTCAGGCTCGAGATCCTCTCTTCCCTGAGGATTTCATGGGCATTGACACCAATGTCCCTACACCCTTGGCTGTAGAGAGGCCACCTGCTGGAGCTGCCCTTTCTTTACCAGAAAAGCTTCTCCAAATGGAAAGGCGCCTGGAAATCTATAGTGCCCGCTTCCTCGGAGAATCAGCCGTTCCAGGTGTCTCGGCTGAACCTTCCCATACTGGCTTCTCTCCTCAAAGGAAAAAACATAAGAGTAGAAGCCATAGGGAAGCTAGCCCTCCTGTGCCAGAGGTAAACATTTAACCCGATCAATCTTCATTTGTTAGTATTCTTGTAGCTCAAGCTTCGGGTTGATAATTTACTTGTTCCTTTAGGTTCCTGTCGAGTCAGCCGGGGAAGGAGAACCAGTTTCAGAGACTGCAGGAACTTCTCCTCAGCCAGTATCTTCCCCGCCTGAAAATCTGGAGCTAGCCTTGGTCCTTGTGGAAGAAGAACCTCCAGTCCTTCCCTCAAGTCCTCAAGTGTCTCCTGTTGGTCGGGTTGCCACACCACCAAGTCCAGTGGTTCAACCCGATGCTCAGGCCATAATTCCTGAAGAAACGGGAAGGACTGTGCTCATCCCGACCATCAGTGGTTGGGATATGTCAACCTCCTCAGAGCAGCAAATAGTTGAAGAGGTATATTGAACTACTCTTCTCTATTATTTTCTATCTCGAGAAGCTTTCCTTTTAATGCTTAATACATGTGGTCTCCCTTTGTCAGGTTGAACCTTCTCCAACTGCCTCAAGTGCTGCTGAGGTCCTAACGTCCTTTGGAGGAACTCAACCAGTTGAGGTTGCAGGGCCATCAGTGGCCATTACTCAAGAAGGCCTCTCTTCTGGGTCTAGACCTTCAATCCTCCTCCAGCTAGCCCAGTTAAAAAGGTTGAGCAGTGGACCTCCTCCCAAGACTCCCCAACGAGATATTGAAGATGCTAAGAACACGGTGAAATCTTGGGTTGGTCAAAACTTTGACATGGATGCAGTGGCCGAATCAGCCCAACAAATCCAAGATGCCATCAATCTATTGGCACAAGTCGGTTTGCTTCCTAAATCCGATCATAGTTCCCTTCTTTCTTGCTTGACCATTATTGGTCAAGCACATCGAGATTTTGAGGAGGCAACCAACAAGGCACGGGCAGCTCAGTCCTTCATCAGCTCTCACTCCGAGAGATCTTCCCAACTTCATTCCTCAGTGGAAGAATGCTCTATAATCGGTGATGAACTGGCTACCGTATCGGATAAGCTGGAGGCTCTGCAGGCCGAAGTCAATCTCTTGAAGGCCCAACAATCAGAATTGGAGGAGCGTTTGAGGGTCAAACTTGAAGTCGTATCTCCTCTTCAAGTTCAAATTCAAGAGATGACTGCTCAGCTGAAGGAGAAAGGAAGTGAAGCCCATAGGCCAAAGATATTGGAAGCCAGAATTAGGGCAGAGTTTGAACAATGTAAACTTTTAGTTCGCTCTCTAGATTTTGGCTTTCCTTCTTTATAGTGTGTTTGTTTGTAGATATGAAGAACAATTCTCGTTTTATAATAAAAATAAGTTTATTCTCCTATCTTGACATTGTTTACAAAATCGTAACAAACCCGTTAGTCGGATTGTTCCAAATAAATATCTCTAACATCCCATAGAGTTGGGAAATATTTCTTCAGAAACTTTCCATTGATGGAATGTTGTTGCTGAACTCCTTCTACCGATCTCAGCTTGTATGCCCCCTTCCCGATTACTTGATCAATCAAGAAGGGTCCTTCCCAGGTCGGGCTCCACTTTCCAAACCCTTTAACTTGGGTTCCAAATGGTAGAATGGCCTTCCATACCAACTCATCGGGTTGGAAAGTCTTTCCCTTGACCTTTTTATTATACGCCCTAGCTACGGACTGCTTGCCTGCTAAGATTTTGTTCAAAGCCTCCATCCGATTCTCATCTAGATTCTCCACCTCCTGGCACATAGCCTGTAAATATTCATCTGAGTGTAAACCATATTGGTTTTGAACTCTCAGAGACATTACATTGATTTCCATCGGGAGCACTGCATCTTGGCCATAAGTTAGAGCAAACGGTGTAGTCCCTGTACCAGACCTTTTAGAGGTCCGATAGGCCCACAAAGTATCTCCCAACTTCTCATGCCATTTCCTTGGATTATCATCAGTCATTCTCTTGATGATGTTTACCAAGACTTTGTTGCTTGCTTCGGCCTGGCCATTAGATTGTGGATAGTAAGGGCTGGATTGTATGAGTTTAATTTTAAACTCTTCTGCAAATTCCATCGTTTCCTTAGATATGAAGGACGGACCTCTATCAGTTACGATAGTTTCTGGTATCCCATATCTGTGCAAAATCTTGCTTTTTATGAACTTGATGACTTCTGCAGAAGTGATCTTCTTGACAGCCACGGCCTCTACCCACTTGGTGAAATAGTCCGTAGCTACTATAATGAAAGTATGCCCCTTGGACGAAGGAGGATAGATCTGTCCAATGAAATCCATGGCCCAGCCCCTGAAGGGCCATGGCCTTACTACTGGGTTCATCGGAATGGCTGGAACATGCTGAAGAGGTCCATGCTTCTGGCACTCTTCGCATCCTTTGGCATAATCCTGGCAATCTTTTTCCATTCTTGGCCAAAAATAGCCATACCTTCGGATTAGCCAACGCATTTTGACTCCAACCTGATGAGCACCACATACTCCTTCGTGGACTTCAGCCATTATTTTCATGGACTCAATATTTCCCAAACATCGTAGTAGAAACCCATATGGTGTTTTCCTTACTAGAGCTTGGTCCCATATTGAATAGTTTGAAGCTTGAGTCCTAAGCTTCCTTTCCGTCTGTATTGATGGATTGTTAAGATATTTCAACAGTGGAACCCTCCAATCTTCAACCTCGGGTTCGATAATCATAACATCCATTTCAAATTCTCTATCGAATACAGAAGGAAGTGACCTTGTTTGAACCTCAACCCATTCATTGGATTGGCCAAACTGAACTTGCACTCCAGAGGCAATTTGGGCCATATCATTGGCAGCCAAATTCTCCTCTCTAGGGATGTATTCTGCCGTAATACAGTCCTCCCAGGTTTTTATCAAGAATCCGACGGCACTCATATAACTAGCCATCACCAAATTTTTGCATTTATATTCTCCAGTAAGTTGGTTGATGACTAACTCGGAATCTCTGAATATATCCACGCTTGGTGCCCCCAGTTCCATTAGTATTTCCAATCCGATTATGAGTGCTTCATATTCGGCTCGGTTATTAGTCAGGCCATCAAAATCCAGGTGAAATGAATAACGATAATGATCGCCTTTAGGGCTAACCAATACTATTCCTGCACCCGAGGCTCTATTCGTGCAGGATCCATCAAAGAACAGCTTCCAAGGTGTAAGCCATAAACTGGCTATATTCTTGGAAATCTCAAAAGAAGCATCCTTTTCCTTTCGGATTAGCAGACTGGATACTGCTGCTTCCGATATCTTAGGAGGTTGCTCTTTCAATACTATCGGATTGCTTGGATGGGATGCCAAAAAGTCTGCAATAGCTTGTCCTTTAATAGCCTTCTGAGGCACATATTGGAAGCAGAATTCTGACAGAGCCAACATCCATTTTCCAATCCGACCAGCCATCATTGGCTTGGATAACATGTATTTGACCACATCCGTATTGGCAATTATGTGGACTGTGTATGGCAACATGTAATGCCTAAGTTTGACCGATGTAAAATACAAAGCTAAGCACAGCTTCTCGATTGGGGTGTATCTGGTTTCCACATCAGTCAGACTTCTGCTTAAGTAGTAAACCGCCTGCTCCTTGCCTTCCTCATTGTCTTGGGCTAGGAGACTGCCAATAGACTCCTCCGAAGCTGATATGTACAGCTTAAGAAGTTTCCCTTTCTTTGGTGGCATCAAAACAGGTGGTTTACTCATGTACTGCTTAATCTCATCAAAAGCCTTCTGGTGACCGACTTCCCATCTGAACTTTTCCGTTTCTTTGAGCTTTAGCAGCGGAGATAGAGGCTTAAGCTTTCCAACCAAATTCGCAATAAACCTTCTCAAGAAATTAATCTTTCCAAGCAACATTTGAAGCTCCTTTTTATTTCTTGGCGAGGGTTCATCTATGATTGCCTTGGCTTTATTCTTATCTACCTCTATTCCTCTTTGATGAACCAAAAATCCTAAGAAGTTGCCTGCCCTTACTCCAAAGGCACATTTCTTCGGGTTCATCCTTAACTTGTGCAACCTCATCCTTTCTAGCACTTGTCTCAAATCTGCTAGGTGTTCTATATCGGTTTTAGACTTGACTACTACATCATCGATATAGACTTCTAAATTATGACCGATGAGGTCGTGGAAGATAGCATTCATGGCTCTTTGGTATGTAGCTCCGGCATTTTTCAATCCGAAGGGCATGACTACATATTCAAAAGCTCCAACATGGCCAGGACATCTAAAGGCAGTTTTATGGATATCTGCTTCAGCCATTCTGATTTGATTATAACCAGCATTTCCATCCATGAAGGATAGAATCATATGATTGGCTGTTGCATCGATAGACATATCTGACATAGGCATCGGATAAAAATCTTTAGGAGTAGCATCGTTAATATTTCTATAATCGACACAAACTCTTATTGCCTTAGTCAAAACCTTTATTACAGGTACAATATTAGCCAGCCATTCCACATATTTGGCTGGTCTAATAAATTTTGCCTTTAACAATCTCTTTATCTCTTCATGGACTTTTTCTTCTATTTCCTTAGACATTCGTCTTGCTGCTTGCTGGACTGGCTTGTATCCTTCTTTGATTGGCATTCTATGCTCCACCAAAGCTGGATCTAACCCTGGCATCTCATCATAATGCCATGCAAAACAGTCCTTGAATTCTGTTAGCAGCTTGATCAGCTCTACCCGATACTCACTGGACAGCAGGGTACTGATTCGTATTGGTCTTGGATCATCTTCGGTCCCCAACTCAATGGTTTCTAAGGGATCTTGGACTTCTGGCAATGGTTGATCTGGTTCACTTGAAACGAACTCTGATATATCAAAGCTTGGCTCAAGCTCATCAGGCCAATCCAAATCATAAGTATACTCAGCTGCCTGTGCTTCAGTCTCGATGGCTGATATGTCTAAGGCTTTCATGACATCTTCCGTGATTATTGAGGCGCTAGCGTGATTTCCATCCTCTTCCCTGGATGAAATCCTTTTAAGTGCCCGCCTATCTTTTCCGTACTCTCCCAGCCTTTGGATCAGTGATCGGATAGCCATCACTCGATCTCTATTTTTGTTGACTGTCCCTATCATAAAGATCGGAGGCTAGGGATCAAGAATGGTCGGTCCCATTCTTCCTGGGTCATTGATACACCCGATTCCAAGAGCTTTCGAGCCGTCACCTGTGTAGGGCGGCCGTCTTTATCAGCTCCTGTGCATCGGAATGCCCCCATGTACGGATTATAGAAGTTTGCCTCTGAAATGCTGGCTGTCGGGAAGACTGGTCGTGGATCAGCCTGTACCAGCTCCCAGAACCCTTCCGAACCTTCTGAAGGTTCTTCATGGTAAATGGCAATCTGTTGGTGTAGTGTGGAAGGTATGCATAAAGACTTATGTATCCAGTCTCTTCCCAGTAAAGCACTATACACAGAAGTACTTTCCACAACAAAGAAGACCACCATAATCTTCTTCGATCCCAAGTCAACCTCCAAGGGTGCAACACCATAGGTTTTGGTAATGCCCCCAGAGAAGTTGGACACCGAGCTCTCTGTAGGCATCAAATCTGCTTGGGTCAGATTTAGCCTTTTCAGCATTTTCACCGGCAGAACGTTGACTGAAGCCCCTCCATCAATCATTACCCTTGGAAAGGGAACTCCTTCCACATGAGCTGTTATATAGATGGGCCTCATATGCGCAGCCATTTTTTGGTTTGGCCTTGCAAAGATCATCTGATCGTCATAAATCCGCCATGATTTGTTTAAGATTCCATCCGAAGATTGAGGCTCGACACTCAAATCTTCTTCTTGCCCTTCAGACACAGTGATTAATGATATAGAAGGATCACTTGAGATGTAATCTCCCTCAAGTGTTCCCACCTGATCGGGTTCAGCATGGAAGGCTGAAGACAGGACAAAAACCATATTGATGACCAAGTTGGGAGTCTCATCATTGGTTTCACATTCTTCCTCACCTTCCCGACCCGCTTGTCTGGCCTCATTGTCAGTAGTTAAACTCCTCAGCCACTGTTCTGATTCCTCTTCTTCAATGGCCCTCTGGAATGCTTCCTCATTAGCTTGTATTGGAAGCATCTCGTCGGGGTCGGAGCCATAGTCTAACAACTGTTCAGGTTCAGTAGTGACTTCGTCAATCATATCCACTGACCCAAAATGGATTCCCACATCCATGGCTCTCGATTGTGAAGACTCTCCAGCCTCCACCTCCATCGGTTTCACCCCGATTGTGTCGACATGGACACCATCCACTGGTTTCTCATACTCCATCGGGTTGGATTTCTGCCCCTTAACAGGGACATAGGTTTGCACTACCCTTGCCTTCTGAGTAGTTACCACTTTAGCCTTGGCCCTCTGATCAGCAATCGGTTTGGCCTTGGCTGTCGGAACCGTTGGCGTCGGTTTAGCATTGGCCTGGCTGGTGGAGGCCTCTGAGGTATTGGTCTGAGACCGCATATGTGCTCCATACCTTCTCTGTATCTTCCTCTTAGCTGTTCTAGACAGCTCTTCTTCAGCCCGGTCGTTCTTTCCGGCTCTGTACCATCTTCCATCCACCTCGACTAGCTTTTCCACCTTAGTCGGGATGGGGGTTTTCACCGCCTCCTTAGGGATTTTCACCCTCAGGACTTCTCTTGGGCGCGTGAGTCGTTCTTGTACCGGCCTTGGAACCCATCGTCTGGTTTCCGAAGTCTATGGTAGCCTGCTCGATGATTGGGGAACATCCTGCTGAGCTCTTCTCTTGATGCCCCCAATCCGCTCAAAAATGCTACTTCGGGGAGGTGCTCCTCGAGGGCTATATGGACCATAATTTCTAGCTGGACTCTTCATTTCTTTGAGTCTCAGCCCTTCTTGTTTCCGGAGCAGGTCCTGGTTTATTACTGACCCAGGAGCAGGAATCTGGAGTTCGCACTCGCATTTACACTTGCTGCACAGCACAACTCCTCCCTTGATGAACGCCTTAGGTCTGTCGGGTTGAGATTCAATTCTCACATCCCGACTGGCGCTCGCAGAACTCTTCCCCTTCCCGAGATCTAAAGTTTCCTTCCTTTGGCCACTTCTTGGCCAATTTAAGTTTACCATATTTACTGGAACCTCTGGAAAGGGCTCGGTTTCTACCATCATAGTGGCTTGGGGCTTCTCCAAGACCAACTTCCCCTTGTTGATCATCTCTTGGATCCAATCCCGGAATGACACGCAATTCACGGTACTGTGATTCCAAGAGCCATGGGGTTTGCAATATTTCTTCCCTTTTAGTTCCTCAGGCTTGGGTATCCTTTTTGCTGGATCCAGCCTGATGCACCTGTTCTTTACTAATTCGTCGAAGATCTCGGACGTTTTAGTAAGGTCAAACGTATAGCTCTGGAACTTAGGGGGCTTGTTGGGAATATAGCCTCCCGCTTCTAAGGCAGCCCTTTGGTCCTTTACTGGTTTCACCAACCCTTTAATGATCATTGGGGTGGTTGGTGGAACCATCTCGACCGCAGATATCTCCAGCTCTTCGAAAACATCACCTGAACTATCAGAATGCTCGATAAATTCAAAATCCAGGTGATTTACAGAAGGCTTCCTGAAGTAAGGCACTTTGGAAGAGTGCTTGTGCTGGGATTCTTCTGCCAACAGCCTCTCATATTTAGTAGCAGCCACTACGATTTCCTGCAGGTCGTTGAACTTGACATCTCCAAACTTTTTACGTAAGGAGATCTTCAACGCCCTTTGAGCTATGACCACAGATTGGTCATTGCTAATGGGAAACTTACACTTCATCTTGGTCTGTTTGAACCTCATGACGAAGTCTTCCGTGGTTTCATGGTCAGACTGCTTGACTTCCACCAGGTCATTAATTGTGACTTCTGGCTCCATCCTGTAAAATTGATCATGGAAGGCTGCTTCCATCTGGTCCCAACTTCGGATAGAATTGGGTGCCAAATGAGAATACCAATGCGATGCCATCCCGACTAATGAATTTCCGAATAAACGGAGTTTGAAGTTGGGATTGTCCTCGAATGCCACGCATTGATTGGAGTACTTCCTAATGTGCTCCAAAGATGATGCCGATGAATCTTCCCCATTGTAAGTAGGGAAGTTAGGAACCTTGAAGTTCATCGGGAAGGGGTTCAGTTCGTCAATATAGGCCGGATACGGTTTCTGATATACCGGCCTTTGATTGGTGGCCACTTCTGGCCTGACACCCCTGAGAATTAGCCGTCTCAACTCGGCTATCTCGTTTCTCAACCCTGCATTATCGCCTTCTTCAGGCAATAACACCAGGTCGGGATCTTCTTGTCCATAGTGGAGACCTCCCTGACTTCCGTCTGAACTATGCTCAATATCAGGATTCCTCCACGTATTGGGGTTAAAGCCTCCCCTTCCAGCCATATGTGGCTTTTGTGGTTGCGCTCTTCCCCATCCTGCTCTCTGAGTGAAAGCAGGTCTTCCCTTCTGAGGGAAACCGCCAGGAAATTTTTCAGGCTCCGTCTTCTTAGGAATATATTTCCCCGGCTTTCCCTTCTGAGCTCCGCTAGTTGTGCCGTCTACAGGATTCAGAAACAGGCTTTCCCCGGTCACTAGCGAAGTGTTGGGCATTTCCAACCTTTCCTCAGATGAAAGGTCCTGTGCCATCGGATTAGGGGTGACGAATCCCTTGCTCCCTTCTTCCAACCTGCCCTTGAGAGGTAGACTCTCTGCTGGAAGTATAAATGGCTTGAACGACTCCATTCCACCCATGTTCAATACTGGCTTCTCAGACGATCCTTTCAATCCAGTCAGTTGATTAGAAAGGACTGAAAAACCCTGGTCAATCTTGCTTTGGACATTGTTGGACGAAGTACACAGATTTCTGATATCTGTTCTGTTATCCAAAGCAATTCTCTCCATGGTCTTCATCATCTGGATCATGGAGGACTGGAGTTCCTCCATGCTACTCTTGGGCGTCTGGCTGGAGGCTTGGGTCTCAGGTGAAGTCTGACCTAAGTCTGTCGGGATAGACGTGGCGTCTTTTCCCGTCATCTGAAGCTGTGGTTGAGAGAATAAGCTTCCTTTGTCCTTTCTTTTATGCTTGGGCATAAAACGTCAAGAAAGAGATCCCACCGGGCGTGCCAAAAATATGTTCGCGCAGCCTTTTGCGGAGGTGCAGGCTCGGAATATATCGAGTCGGCCCGGTCGCTGGTCCCGAACCTTTCTACTTGGCACCTGATCCGACAGGCTCAGCTCCTATCCCTTCAGAGGGATGTTCGCGAGGCCTTGTGTTGTCTTAGGTGTTTGTCAGGCGTGCCACTATTGGCTCTGCCAATAGAAAGATCTGTTGTTTGTTAGATACTTGCGCCACAAGTAATATGACCTCCGTTCGTCGGATTGGCGCCTTATATATATATATATATATATATATATATATATATGAACTGTTAGGTTCGTTATTTGCCTTGCTTATTAAGGACTTTTATTCTCTTGATGTTATACCAGAGATAGTTTGAGATGGGATTTAGGTATAACTTGTTATAGCCAAGAACCTCCCACGCTCAAACGTACATAAAAATAAAGACAGATAAGTAAATACTGTAAGTAAAAGCTGAATATAAAGACTTAAAGTAAAAGCTGAATATAAAGACTTGTAATTAAAAGCTGAATATAAAGACTTGTAATTAAAAGCTGAATATAAAGACTTGTAATTAAAGGACTGAATGTAAATGACATTAATTAAAGGTAATATCCATTTTATTACATTTCATGTTCGTCAAAGCCTGAATAACAGCCTGTCGGGATGGTTTTAGTTCCATCGGGATGGTCTATTAAGCTTATCGGGAAGGGTTTAGGATATTGGTTCCTAAGGAAAAACAAATCAAAGACCCTCTGGTCCAAGATTCAAATCAATACTATCGCCAAATAGGTTGGATAGCAGAGCAAAACACTACTCCTCGTGGGGAGTTTTGGATGTATGATCCTGGTGACTGGCCTTTGAACTTCTCAAAGTCGCAAGCTACACGAGTAGTGCGAATGAGAGTTTCAGATAAAGATGAAGATCTTTTATCTGTGAAAGAGCTTGAGGGGTTTCCTCAGAGGTTTCTTCCTGTTTGGGTTGAACGTGTGAGTTCTGTTTTGATTTGGTTTGAGTGTCTATATTTCTGCATCTTCTCCTTGTTTATATAGGCCAGCAAGGGATCTACGTCATCTCTGCCACTGTCCTCTGTTGGGAAGAAGAAGAACATCACTTGGTCTGATCAGCCTACTCCCACTGAGAAAGGGTTCTTTATTCGTAGTCTGTTTCCCTCCAATTTGCCCAGTGGTTTGCATTAAATGCTGTTCAGACTCCTTTCTGTTTTACTTTACTAGTTTGGGCTGGGTCTTTGGGTTAGGCCCAATCCAATACTCAATTATAAGTCATGGCTCAAAAGATATATGGACAGCTGGACGCCCCACGTGGCTGCTGTCAACTCAATTGGTCATTGTCATCTGGATTCAGCCATCCTCTGAATGCCCTTTTCCATGCCGCCAATATCTTTGCATTGAATGTTCTTTATCCAGGTAGGCATAGGTACTTGAGCACTCTAATAGAGCAGATATTTCCCTTTCCTTCTTTAGTTTCTTCATATTTGGACTGGGCCTTTCCCTTTAGGCTCAGCCCACTAATTGGTAATCCCAACTAAGTCTTTCAAATCCAAAGGGTATTTTTCAGTGTAAACACCATGTTCTTGCGAGTCCCGAGTCGTTGATTGCCGGAAATATACTTGTTCATAACGTACGTATTATTTGTATACAAAAAATATTAGGAAGACTATATTTATATATAAGTATTTGTTAAAAATATAAGAGCTTTTTACTAATCCTCTTTCTTAGATTCTTTCTCGCATTAGCCATTCTGATAAATGCCCTCAACGTGAGCACAATTGTATCTCTTGTAGGAGGAGTATAACAACTTTTATCGTCTGTTTTTAAGAGATACTGACCGCCGCCGCAGCCATCACTGCCACCACCTTAACCAATAGTTATTATGAATTCTATAGTGCTCTCATACGGACCAGTGACAACTGTGTTTAGCGAACACATTTCTGTAACCAAAGTGCCATTTCCACTAGGTCCCCCACTACACTTAATACTGTAAGTTTATGTCCAGAAATCCAGCGGACAAAAATATTTTAAATAGAAAAATAAATTTCAACCCAATTTTATTAGTAGATTTTTGAAAAAATCTACACATCCTTTGATTATCTTTCTATATTAAAAATTTACCATAGTCAGCTGATAATGTCAATTAATTGCTAGGGTTTTCATTTTTCATCTTCTTTCATGCCTATTTTACTCTCTATGATTTTTTTATTATGTTTTGTCAACCATCATTTTTTTTCTAATTTAATGTTATTTATGTGGAAAATTTTGATTTTTAACTTAGAAATTAATATATTTGAGTCTTATATATATATTGGTAATATGGATGAGTTTGATACTGAATGTGTAGGTTAACACATCCCGATCCTGACACGCCAGGTGCCTGGAAGTACTGGCCGACACGTGTTAAGTGACGAGAGCCAATTATGCAAGTGATTGAGAAAAGTGAGTAAATTTAGAGTTGGAAGTAGAAGTAAAGAGTGCGGTGATGGGTAAAACTCATTATTACAGGTGCATAACAATCAGAGCATAGTAAATAGTGCAGAGAATATAAATATTCGCACTCTCGTGAGAATGGATATACAAAAACTAAACTAAAGGTAGGAATGAATCATACTTAGTCCGGAGAAGCTGTCAGAACCACTAACTAGCCGAAGAGTGCCTCATCTCACTGGTACTCAAGCCCACCACTAAGTTCTGGAGGGGCACAAAACATAAAAGGTGAGTGGGTCAAAAAGTAAGTTTGATAAAACTTTTGTTTTCAAGAGCATACTATCCCCTCGCTGGAAAACATGTATAGTTTCTGAAAATACGTTATACTCCCCGATATGATCCTCAAAAATACTATAAAAATAGTAATATGGGTACTCTCCAAAAATCAGTGGTAAAACCATACTAGACTGCTCGAAAACAAAACTAAATGCTCACCCATATGTAAACACACAAGCCCAAGTAGATAAGCTACAAGGACAAGCTAGGTATAAAAGAATACGCTGAGTACTACAATGACGCGAGTCATAACGCTAATCGTTGTGCGCAAAGTGCCTCACACACAAGTTCTAGTTGCCTAGTGCAACCTAGAACAAGCTAGTACCTACAATGGATCCAAAATTGCGTAGCGGTACTGGGTGTGAACCTTCAAACGTCAAGGCTAGTCCTGGCCCTGGGATTGAGTACTGATACCTGGGTGTTCTACATCTACTGATAAGCAACAGTAAAAGAAATGCATGGCAAATATAATACGGATGTTCTACCTACAATGTCACATCCCGGACCGACTCCGCCGTAGCATGATATTGTCCGCTTTGGGCCACGCCCTCACGGTTTTGTTTCTGGGAACTCACGAGCAACTTCTCAGTGGGTCACCCATCCTGGGATTGCTCTAGCCCAAACTGGCTTAACTTCGGAGTTCCGATGGAATCCAAAGCCAGTGAGCTCCCAAAAGGCCTCGTACTAAATGGAGGTGGGCATGTACCTATAAGGCACATCACCCTTTTCCGTTGGTCGTTGTGGGATGTCACAATCCTCCGAGGTGTCGGCCAACATGCCTCGATTTTGGTACCCTTTCGGGATATCTAGGTCGGGATGTGTCATACAACAATCACATATTATATAAGTCATGCTAACAATTTAAAGACAAGTGTGAAAACCATACATAAATATATTTTTATCAAAACAAAGACCCACTCACTCACCTGTAAGTAGCCAAGTCGTAGCCTCCCTATCCTAGGTATCCCCGGTAGTCCTCTGGATAAGTCTCACATATATCAGATATCACTATAATAATGATTAAACTAATAAAGGTTACTAATTAAACTAATTACGATACCTATCCTTTGTTTGCTCAATTCGGAGGTCCGAAACACTCCGAAAAATATCACACATACTGCCCCTAGGTAGTACGCGTCATCACGAGTCGCCTCGCGTCAACGGAAGTTGAACAGTGCCCCACGCGCCAGTCAACAGTCAACGATCAAATAACACCGTTAGTTGATGCCGTCTGCAACTAGCCGAAAAATTGCCAGTTTATGGAAAATTTTCAAACGTTCATAACTTCTTCATTTCTTAGCCAAATTTCACGTTCTTTATGTCAAAATGAAGCTAAAGATAAATAGAATGGCGATATATTTTCGGTTTTGTCGAAAAATCTTAGGAAATGACCTATATTTTCCTCGAAAAATTGATGCTACTGTAGCTCTTCGATCTACGTCAAAACTCCACTAAATCAAGCAAATGACATGTGAAAATTCATCTATTCAATTAGAGGAATCCAATGGTAGTAGTTAGACACCTCACCTCAATCTGGAATGGTGAGAATATTCAGTGTGTGTTTTCTGTTGAACGGCTGGGAGTTTGAACAAACAGTTAGCACCGATGAGTTCAAGGCGTCGAGTCGAACAAGGTGGTGACTTTAGATCATCTCGGTTCTTTGGTTTTTCGACGATGTGCACTGTGCACAGTCGGTGAGGGAGAGAGAAAGTGACAGAGAGAGAGAAAGAGAGATTTTGGTTTTGGAGGAACTATGCACCCACCAAAAACAGTAAAAATTACACAGTCCCGTGTACAAAATAACACGCATGTGTCCAAAATATCCCCTCGGAAACTATTTTACAATAAAGTTTGACAAGATGTTACATAGGTAATGTGGATGGGTTTGAAACCGAATGTGTAAGTAATGTGGATGAGTTTGATAACGAATGTGTAGGTAATGTGGATGAGTTTAATACCTAATGTGTTGGTAATGTGGGTATATAGGATTGGATACCTATTGCAAAGGTAATGTTGATGATAAATTTTATTCTACGTCAACACTAGATTTTATGATGCACAAATTGTTTCCTATGAATTCATGTTTTTATGGCAGCATGTGCAAGCTTTCTACATTTAAAATGTATAATTTGATCAAATAATGCATTTAATCAAGATATTAAAATTCTTTTTCTTATTTATTTAAAAGGGTATATTCATCACTAACAAAATATTTAACCCTAAACTAATAAATTCAATAAACATTAAATTATCAAAACATTTAATTTGAGTTTTTTTTTAAATATAATGGGTTAACTAGGTCTAAATCAAAAGTTTAAATGATGCACGCCCCTTATAAAGACTCCTCTCTATCTAGCATTTCATTTCAGGATCACAAGTTACTTTTTTATTCAGATTGGCAAAGACCTTTACAAGCTCTCCCTTGCGCTCTTTTCTATCCAGAGTCAAGACTTCAATAGCAAGGTATGTATCAACATCATCGGCAGTAACAATATAGCTTGGCTGAGTTGCTCGATCAATATAATGAACAGAACCGTCGTCGAGATGGCGTGCCCACAGAAAATTGCAACTGGTTGTTCCATTGATAGAGTAGCCGCACGCGTCAAGTTTCTGTCCCGGAAAAGCTTTCCCTGCGATTTGGAGGCCCTCTATAACGGGCAATATTGTATTATCATCTGAAATCTCTTCAATGTGCCCGTTTGAAGTTTCCCTCCATTTTTTAACTTGAACTGAAATCTCTTGAACAATATTATGATTAAGTTGAGGTTCAGATTCATCCCTGCAAGACACGTATTTATAAGAAACTTTAATTATGAATGATCTTTTCCATAAATGTTTAAGAAGGGAAAAGAATATGAACACGTGACAACAACTAGGGGTGGGCAAACGGGTCTTGGACCCGCAGTTAAGGCGGGTCGAAAAAAGTTGAAAGCAGAACGGGGCGGGCCGGGTCCATGAATTGTGCGGTGCGGGGCGGGGCCAAAAAAATATATAACGGGCCCCCGGCCCAGACCGAATATAATGAATCTAAAAGTGAGATTAAATCAACACCGTTGATTATCAGAGCAACGCTTTACTCCTTTCTTCTTCCTCTGCAATCCAATTCCAGTGCGTTCCACTTCCATCTATTTCCGCCTCCCAACGCTTTACTCCTTCATCGAATTCTAGCCCTCTCATTTCTCCCATCTTCTAGACTTCCACATAAACAGCACAGCAGAAGGGCAATTTTCCCTCCAAATCGAAGCGTTAAGGCAAAGAGGGCTGCTCGGAGGGTTTCACTTGGAGTCCAATCTGCTTCTTCGCGAGCCGCGACAACCTGCTCGGAGGGTTTCACTTGGACCCAATCTCTCTTCTTCCTTTCAGGTGATTTCTTAATTTTCCGATTTTGCTCCTGATTTTTAATGATTTTGGAGATGATTGTAGAAGCCCCATATTCTTCTAGAATTAATACAACCAAGATAGCTGCTTGTCGCATAGGAAACATATGAAATATGCTGTAACTCACGAAGTTTGGGAAAAGAACAAGAAGAAATTTCTCTTATGTTAATTGAATCTTTTAAGCTTTCAGGAGGCATAGAAAGATGTTATATAAGTTGGCTGCTACGACATTATACATGATAATCAATAAATTATCATTGTGAGGAATACAATAAGTTTCTAAAACTGTTCCTGAATTCTCTTTCAGTATTGATCTAATTATTTAATTAAATGATTTTATAGGAGGATGGGAAAATTATAAAGACAGGTGACATCTCCTTAGCAGAAGTACTAGAGAAGGAAGGGTACAAAGCAATTTCTTAAGCATAACAACATGAAAAAAGGTACTGCTCTTTCTTTCTCACTCTCTTAAACCTCATAACATCTTTCATTGCCTGTATACTAATAATCTAGTGGAACCACCAATGCTAATATTGTAGGTGTGGACCATTAATTTAATTTCTCTTCTCAAATAAAATTAAATAAATAAATATAGCTTCTACAGTAATGCATTTATTATCAACCAGACTTAATTTGTCCTTGGATCACATTTATTTGCCTTTTTGTATATAATTGCTTTGATTCATGTGGTCATGCCATCATGGTATGTAAACAGAAAGGCATCATACATGATTAATTTGTTATGTTTTAAAATGTCCCTTTTTTCCCCTTAAATTAAGTGAATTTCAGCGTGCTATTTAGAATAGGAGATGATCTTCCATGTTGGTAAAAAATTGCTCCTTATGAGTTTAATAATTCGTGGGTTACCATGTTTATTTTTTGCTGCCCCATTTGCATCCGTGCATTTGTAATGAATTGTTACATGAGGTGAATGATCCAATAAAGAAAGTGACCACAGGCCAGGTTTAGAGTTCTGTGTCTATTTAACAACACAAGAAAAGAAGGATGGCATACTCAATTAATATATATATATATATATATATTTTTTCCAGATTCTATGATGAATGATGTTGGATGGAAAGCTTGAAATTCGTAATGATGTAATCTGTATATTATTTTGGATGTTATTAAGTTTATTTTGGAATATGGATGTTATTAAGTTTATTTTGAAATTTGGATGTTATTAAGTTATTCTGGATGTTATTTTGATGTTTGAATTGAATTGGATGTCTATATTTGATGAGGTTTGGAATTTGGATGGCTACTGCCTTTTTTTGAGTTGGATTTGGAATTTTGGATTGCACTTGCAGGCAGCAGCTTGCTTACTGCCTTTTTTTTAGTTCAGCAGCAGCTTGCTGCCTTTTGGTTGAGTTGGAATTTTAGATTGCTGGCAGCAGCTTGCTTACTGCCTTTTTTTTAGTGCAACAGCAGCTTGCTGCCTTTTGGTTGAGTTGGTTGAGTTGGATTTGGATTGCAGGTAGTGCAGCAGCTTGCTGCTTGCTGCCTTTTTTTTCTTTTTTTTTTAACAAATTGGACCCGTGGACCCGTAGGACCCGGCCCGTTTCAAACGGTCCGGGTTAGGTTCAGTTCCACTCCTAAGAATTTGACAATCCGCCCCGCCCCGTCCCGTTTCAAATACAAATGGGTCCAGTCCGATTCCTCCATTTTTGGGCCCGGCCCGGCCCGTGCCCACCCCTAACAACAACAACAACAAAAATTAGAATTTACTTTCAGTTTTCGGTTTTAAAAAAAAATTGAAAAATTGAAAACTATTTTCTTGACTTTTTAGTTTTCAGTTTTCAAAACTAAACAAAATTTCAGTTTTTAAAAATGTGAAGACTAAAAATTGAAAACGAAATGTGTGCCATTTTAGTTTTAAGATTTATGAGATTAGGTTTTTAACAAGAGTACTTATGAAATGAAATGGGTTTAACTTATAAAATTTTAAAAGCTTTTAAAACATGATCTGGTGAACTTATTACTATGGGTGAACTTAACTTAAAGTTGGGTGCCAATAAAAGCACCCAAAAATTAATATGCTAATATCACAAACTAATACACAAGTTATAAGAAAAAACAATCACAGACACTAAAATTTTGTGATTGTGTTAAAGTTACAATAGTAGTGTTAGTAAAGAGATTAAATGTCTCAAGACTTCAAACGCAACAAAAGGATATTTAGGGGTGTATTGAATTGGGATTTTGAGGGATTTTAATGAAACATTGTTTGGCTTTCATTTTTACTAACACAATCAATTGTTAGCTTATATTTAGGGTGAAACCCTCAGTCAAAATTTAGAATTAAAACCAGTGAATCAAAGAATTGGAGTATAATTACAAGGTGTCCATTCCGGAAAATCACCCAACACTTCAAAACCCTAGCTAGGCAGTGTTTGCCAATAAACTCCTGGCTGCAGCGTCTGCCTTAAGAAGCATCTTAGAGGGCACAGGATTTGGACCCGCCAAGTTCCCGCGCGTGTCATTAACCTTAAAAATTTCCAGTCCATTAAGTATGGCATCATAGTACTGTGGATGCGTCTCCAGATTCGGATGCAAACCCACCCAAAGAAGATCATCACCGTCTCTGTCGTTCACATGAGTGGCATAATCCTTGTAAATCGGGATTCCGATTCCCCCGGCCCACTGGATCACATCCGCCGTCTCCTCCGCCGTTTGGTTGTTGAGAAATATATCGAAGGTTCTCTGATTCACCATCGTGTTTTGAAAGTCGCAGAAATGGAACCGAACGACGTAGGTGAAATTTGCGTCCACCTGAAAAACCCAAGTGAGATTGTATTTCTCGTTGACTTGAGGGTTCGGCCCCATCGATCTAGCAGTTTTGTACACGGTTAGAGGAGCAATATATTCAGGGACGTCGTTCGTGTGTTCGATGGTGACATTGTCAGGAGCCTCGATTGATACCCCGAGAAAAGCCCCATCGAAATACGAGGCCCCGTAAGCTGCATTTAGTAGGTATGGTGAGTCGTCCCACCATGTTCGTGCGAGTCCCGAGTCCTTGATTGCGGGAATGTACTCCCCTCCGACGCATAGCCTGTACATTGTCTGGAGGGACGAGTTTTGGACGTCGATCGTTTGGCCTAGGAATCCTATCAAGTCGGTCGGCTTGAAGATTTCCTCCATCGGGATCACCTCCACTGAGTTCACGAAAGCGAACGTCTTTTCGAGTTTCGGGGAAGGCGTGAACGTGATGTTGAGAGTGCCGGACTCGACAGGGACGATTGAGTACTCTCTTATGATGTAGGCCTGCGTGAGGGCCAAAGCTGTGATGAAAGGACTGAAATTTTTAAGCAGGGTGAGCCCGTTGGCGGAGACGTCGAAAACCCCGTTGGAGGAATCTACGGAGTCATAGGTGGTCGGGTAGAATTGGAACCTGACCAACAGGCGTTTGCTTGATGGGACAGAGAACTTGTACGATGTTGCAGAGTTTATGATTCTTACTGTCATGAATGGGACTTTGGACGGCAGGGCAGGGTCTTGGTACTCGGCTTTCGCAGTCTTCGTGTTGTCGGAGGAGGTGAGGTACTTGGAATCCGTTGTCCATTTCCGACCATCCGAATCCGTTTCCCCGCCGGAAGATGAGCCGCAGGAAAGTATATGGGACTCTGAGTCGGAGCCTTCGCTTCGAACACGAATGGTGTTTGATGAGAACAACAATAACAAAACCAGAGGAAACAAAATGTGGGATTTGTAGATCATTGCTGGAAAGAGAAACCCTTTTGAGAGGGGATTTGAGAGGTCGTGGTGAGGGAGGAAAAAGGTCTATTGTGTTAAGAGTACAGGAAAACTTGGAAACATGGGAAAAAATGGGTGAAAAAGCTAATCTGATGTTTGTTTTCCTGTACAAGAAATTTGATTTTTTTTTTTATAATGTTTCTACTTCTATCAAATTGGAATGTGGTGTTATTGCTAAAATTCAAAGAATAAATTTTACCTGGGGAATTCTAAGAAGTGATGCAAGAATTACAAATCCAACATTGTTTGGCTTTCATTTTTACTGTATCTTTGTTTGCTTTTTCTTTGGAAATTGCTTGTGTGTGTTTTTTGTCCCAGGGGTGTAGGGGAAGTTAAGATAGGAGGTCATTATCGGTTGGAGAATAACGGTAAGACAGAGAAACCGCTAAATTGTCATTCGCATTGACTGAGTCCCAGATGATATTTTGGGTTTGTAGATGCTTTTTGCATATATAGGTCTATATATTTTCAAATGCCTCATCATATTTGAAATATTTTTTCTTGCCACCCAACCAAATTTTGTGTTTTACCTAAAATACGGTAGAGAATTTGGGCTAAAATCGATTTTTCTGTATTCTAAATATATTTTTAATTAGGAAAAATTGTTAATACATAATCTGAATATACTGAAAAATAGCAGTGAAAAATAATTATAACAAAAGCAACAAAAAAAAATCAAACGAATTGCAATTATTGGCTAAATAAAAAACCAAACACATAATTACTAAATCCAATCAATTACAAATAAAAATGGAACTAAAAACGTTAAATAAAACAATTAAAGACAGGAATTAATACATTACCATAAATAATGAACCAAATATGTGATTGCTTGTTATGAAGGGTTAAAAAGGTATGAAAAAGAAGGTTAAATTTTGACTAACTCTAATCTAAAAGAAAAGTTTTCTTACGTGGAATGTTAGTCAAAGCGTTTAATTTGAAGATTTACAAATTTTAGATTTTACCTAAAATACGCTAAAAAATTTGGGCTAAAATCAACTTTTTTAAAATAAATATATAAACGGATCATCGATGACACCTAAATTTTTGCGCACATATTATTGATACATTACCATACATGAACCTCACAAATTTTTAAGTACATTCATTTTTTTTTTTGTTTATTACAACTGAAAAGAAAAATACTACTAATTAAAGTAAGTGTACTAGGTTGTAACAATGCATAAACAAATCATATTTTATGAATATGATACAGATTTTGAATTGTACAAAGATAAACTAAGAATGCTAATAGTAAATTCCAAATAAATATATAATTTCTTATGAATCTCATAATTGAAGGGTTCGCGTTGAGGCGCCCTTACCGAAGCACATGAGTTTCTCTCCAACCAAGAGGTCAATCACAACATGACACATGTCAACACCAGAGAAAGCTCCTAGAATCCCACATCGACCGCGGACGAAAACAAGGGACTCTTCTCAACTATAAAAGAAGATCATTCTCCTACAATTAAGCTCTCATGATCTTAGACCCTCTAATCCCTTTGTAGGACTCACTAATGATGATTATGCCTAATCCCATGT
The DNA here is from genome assembly GCA_018257905.1 of Gillenia trifoliata. NCBI lineage: Eukaryota > Viridiplantae > Streptophyta > Magnoliopsida > Rosales > Rosaceae > Gillenia > Gillenia trifoliata. The sequence goes on along the minus strand of CM031083.1, from coordinate 10,725,542 downwards.
ATCATGTAAACTCTACATTATTAATGAGAACTCTTCTACCTTCGTGGACGTAACCCAACTTAGGGTGAACCACGTACATCTCGTGTTTGCTTCTCATCTCTATCACATCATACATTATCTCCACTCGATGACCTGAACAATCTAGCGAAGGTCATCTCACCTTGACACTTTACGTTGTTCCAAAGTCCACTCGATTTTGTGCATCAACAAGTGCCAATAGTATTTTCCTGATTTTTTTTATATTTTAATTGATCCTCAAATTTTTTTTTTATGTCTCATAATGACCCCAAATCCCTTGACATTTTGCTTCGAATCTTGGACCGATTTACTCTCTAAACTTTCAATTTGATTTTAAGTCATTCTAAATTTTTAATTCATGGCAATGGCCTACAACCATCAATTTTATCACAATTTTACAGCTAAAATAAAACAAGTAATTCTAGAGGCACTGCTAAATTTTTCTCTAGTATTATTTTTGATGGATTAGTATAGCATGCTTTTTAGAATATTGAGAAGAAAAAATTTTGTTTATTCTGTGAGCATGGATATCCCATAAAAGTGAGAAATGTAAATGCAATGGGGTTAAAGTAATTTACATTCAAACTAGGCCCAAAGATGAAACTCCACCCACTCAAACACTCGTTTCACCCGATTTTCTCTAAAGTCGTATGCGACTGATCAAATAGTAGTTTTCTCTCTAAAGTTGTATAAGGCTAGTTGAAAAGTAGTTTTTCTCCACGTATTATTGATACATTACCACACTCGCCTTACAAAAGTTTACAATTTTTATCAATTTTTATTAACATGAGGAGGGATTTAATTTTATTTTTAATACAATGATATATTTAAATTAGAGGTGGTTAATTGGACTAAGCCCCACAATAAACCAGCTATAAAAATTTCAATATCTACATAAAATGGGGAGCAAATCCAAGTTCTCAAACCACTAAGGTCATCTCCAATAATTTGGTCATATTTAGTCACCATTTCTAAATATAGCACACTTAAAATATAATTTTTTAAAGAATAGTGCAGAGCTATAATTTTTCATCTCCAATGGTACATGGGCTACATTTTATTTCTCTCAATATTTTATTACTTTTTACCATATTGGAGAATATTATAGTACAACGTTCACACAAAAACTACTATGTGTTGTTTAAATCAATTAAACTACTACTTGTACCTATTTAAATATAATTTTTGGAACACATTGTTTTTTTTTTTTAAAGATGTATATTGAAAATATCTATCTTTAGAGACAAATATTTTAAATATGACCCGTGTAAGATTGAGAACTATTTAACAAGATTTCATATATTTTTTTAGTTTAAAATCTGTTTTTACGTTTTTAAAATTATAAAAAAAAAAATGATCTTAGCTTTTGGATTGAAACAACCATGTCATCTTATGGACAAAATTGCGGGTGAATGATAAAACATGCAACTTGTAGCACAGAATTGCTGCTATGTGATGTCTCATACAGCTTTTTCACTTCATGGGATCCATGAATAGTGGTAGCACACTCCTACCAAAAGGGCCAAATGTAGCAAGCCCCTAAGGAATTGGCCCTTGAATCTTTTCAGGTAGATTCTTTTTGACCCTCCATTGAAGATGGATTTTGAAGAAAAAGACGCTAAATTTGGGATTTGGCCCTCCATAGAGAAGGCCTAACATCCCGTGACCTAATGACCATACATGCACGAGGGAGCTTTCCCTCCAAGGATTGAAACAAGCATATAAGCTCATATTACTCAACCAAAATAAGGGAGGTGAGTCACACTCAATTCACTTTGCATATTTAACTTAAACTCTTGCTGATTTCAGAATTCGAGTGCAGATACACACCATCTGACTTCTCAAGGTAACTACAAAGTTACTAGTTGAAGAATTAGGGGACCCAATTTTTTCCACTACAACACCCCACCCCATTATTTCTTCTATTTCTGTCCTAATCTCCTTGTTTTCCATCAATCACTATGGTTTCATCTCTCTTTTCTAAACCAAATCTTGATTTCTCAACCATTTTTCATAAAAAAAAAATCTTTATTGTATCCTTTAACGTACACTGTTTGTCTCGTGCACACAAAATTTTGCATAGTGTGTATCAAAATTATCACGAGATATAGTACAGCAGGCCAGTACAATAATAAGGCATATTTGAACTAGGGAAAATCTCGGCACATTTGTCTTTTTGCATGAAAAGCAGAACTACTTCATCACCAAACCTTGCATTCTCCAAAAGCAAACCTAAAAACAAGACCATGTCCAGTCCCATCTCCAAAGTTTTCTTCCTCAGCTTCACCATAGCTCTCCTGTACGTAGCCTACACCATCCCAAGGCTCCAACCAAAGCAAACCAACCTACTCTTCTACATGCACGAGAACTTAACGCGCCATTACAAGTCAGCAACCATCGTGGCCGAAAGAAGTGTGTCCGCCTCCAATATCCTCCACTTCGGAACAATCGTAGCCATCGATGACCCGATAACTGTAGGGCCCAGTATTGAGTCAGAAGAGATTGGAAGGGCCCAAGGATTCTACATACATTCTGCTGTGGATGGGACGGCCTTACATTTGGTGTTTTCTGTGGTATTCACTGGAGGACAGTATAATGGAAGTGCTTTGGAAATCCAAGGATCTGACATTCGTTTTATGAATGAAATGGAGTTTGGAATTGCTTCTGGGACTGGATATTTTCGTTTTGTTAAGGGGTTTGGGGTTATGATGATCGAGTCGACGAATATAGATACTATGAGAACTGTTCTTAAGATCAATGTAACAGTGAAGCACTTTTAGCGGCAGTATAACTTTTTTCATCAATGATGAAGATGAAGGTAATTTTTAATACATTTGATTGAATTGAACTCTTTATCTTATTACAATTTTAACGTATGCCTCTTACCCTAAACTTAAAGATTAAGATTTTATTATAAATATATGTAACATAGACAATTTCAGTAGTATCTAATAACAACCATGAATTAAATCATTCTCTCCCACATCCCATTATTTCTTCTTCTATATATCCTCATCTCCTCTTAACCATTTTGCAACTAATGCGACCAAAGAAAAAAGTATTTTGCAAATAAATCTTTAACGTACTGTTTGTCCCATGCACACATAATTTTGCATAGTGTATCAGTATTCACTATTCAGTAAGATCACAAGATATAGTATAAACAGTACAATGATAAGACAACAAAAATTTGAACCAAGGAAAATGAAATCTTGGCACATTTGTCATCTTTCAAAGAAAAGGATTCCAATTTCTACCAATGCATCTTCACACACTGCTTCTATAGAATAACAGAACTTCGATTATCGCCAAACCTTTCATTCTCCAAAAGAAAAACCATAAAAACAAGATCATGTCCACTCCCATCTCCAATTTCTTCTTCCTCAGCTTCACTATAGCTCTCCTCTACATATCCAACTCCTACACCATCCCAAGGCTCCAACCAAAGCAAATCAACCTACTCTTCTACATGCACGACTACTTCACGGGCCTGACAAGTCCGGTGAAGAAGATGTGTTAACAAGAACAAGTCACATGATGAATGTCACTGATTAACTCATTAAGCCACCAAGGATTCTCAAGTCTTAAAATTGATAGCATGAATGAGGACTTTAGAATCCCGTTCAACCTCAAGCGTCTGATTCTGTCTACGAACAACGTTAAGCCATCAAGGAGAGTTTGCCCTTCAACAATCAAAACATTAGTATCAACAGTATTCTTCGCTCCCGCATATACTAGAGCTTCACAGTCATTTCAATTTAAGAAACCTAAGGTTGCTTGATTGGAGTGAATAATCGAACCATCAAAATTAAGCTTAAAAGAAGAGAGATTCGTATTGTTCCTTTTACAAGCTTTAACAATGACGCTAGATTCAGTATGGTGATACACATTTTTGTCAAGATGATACGGACAAATTAGACCTAACAAATCAAAATAAGCACACGCAAAATAGTCATGATAACAAAACATTATTTTCAATACTTTGGAGTCTCAATAATAATCTCTCATAACCATAAGAATATCAAAATTTGTATACTCACCTAAAACTCAATCCAATTGATTGAATTGAATGGTCTAATACATTACGCCATATTCATAAAATTATATCCATGCACATAATCGTTATTTATTTTTCATTGTGAAAATAACTACATTTCTTATTAATAATTTAAAGAAACAATTGGATTGGGCCAAAAAATTTAGACTAAGCTTTGGTGGGGTGCGCCAGGCCCGAGCAGTAGCCCAACGCTTGGGCGACCCGGGAGAGCCCCAATAGCTAGCTTTTGTGGTGAGCCCTTCTCTTGTAGAAATTAGTTTAATAGCATGTGAATCATTGGCTCACGTATCAAATATTTAACTGATAAGAACAATTATTATATTTGATCTTAGCCAAAAGGCCTATTTTCAGTTGGTCAATGTGGGACTCTAATACACTATCTCGAAGTACTTGTTTTGTTTTCTGTCCTTCAACGCAAGCACACTTAAAGCCTCTCCGCAGCCTGCTCTCTCCCCAAAAGCCAGAAACCGAACAGCAAATGGATTAGCTAATAAAGATCAAACAATCTTTTGGGTCTGGAATTTTAACAACACCTCTAAGATTATCCCAGAAAAAAAAATATAGAAAAAAATTAGTGAAAATATATGGCTCAACTTACTCTCTTGGGAAATATGATGAAAACCCCAAATTGCCTCTAACAGATTAACAACTTCGTAGGATATTTTTCAAACCGCCAAAATTCTGCTACAATTATCCGTTAATGGATATCTGAGATGATGGCTTTGAGCTTCTTTTGCAGTGCTTCAATTTCTCCTCACCACCAACACCAAGGTCTCTTCTCTCCTCTCTCTCTCTCTCTCTCTCTCTAACAGTTACTTTTTGTGCTAAAAATTTCAGCCAAAGTGAAGGTTTCAAGCAGCAAAGGCCTTGAAGAAGTGAAGAATCTCATAAAAACTGTTGGGATTCCATCAAAAACCTCCTCTCCAGCAAAGTCTCTTGAAAATGGCAACTGGGTCAAGCTCATATGCGGCGCAAGCTTCGAGGATGTGGTTGATATCAGGAATCTTTCTCTGGTTTACACTCTTGCAGGAGGTAATTAATTAAAATTTAACTGATTTTTTGCTGACTAAGTGAGATTAGAGATTGGATTAATTGAGGTTAATTTGTTGATGAACTGTTGCAGTTGATTGCATAGACTGTGCAGCGGATGTGTCAGTGGTGAGTGCAGTGAACGAGGGGATTGATGCTGCAATTGCTATTTTTCCCCTTCCGAGGCCTTGGGTGATGATCAGCGTTAATGATGACGAAGATCTTCACTTTCGCAAGGCCGGTATGTAAGCGCTTTCTTCTTTACTTTATTTAGCATGATAGGCATTGCCATGAGATTGTGAGGATGTGAAGTAAAAGTTCCGCGTCGGGGAGTTAAAGAGACCTTGCAAGGAGTGAAATTTGCATACTTTTATGTGGTTTGGTAGAACTCGTAGCCTAATTAAGCTTATGTTTTGTAATTTTATGTATCATCATAACTTGTGATTTTAAAATCTTGACGCAGCTGTCGCAAACACGATGCTTTCTTGGTTTGATTTCATTTACCTGCTGCAACATTTTATGTCTAACCGAACTAACTACCATCATATAAGCAGAGTTTGATCCAGAGGATTGTCCACTCGACTGTTCAAGGCCTTGTGAGAGAGTTTGTCCCGCTGATGCAATATCGTTGGGGGCTGAAAAATCAACAGGACAATTCTTTTATGGAACCAATATACCTGATACATTTAAGGTTTGTGTTTTCTTTATTTTCTTACCATATTAATGTTATGAAGCTTCTCTACATCTTTGTACATGTTGTTCAATTTCATCAAGGATCACCTTCGAAAACTTTTAATTGAATTTGCAGGGTGGAGTTCTAACAGAACGCTGCTATGGCTGTGGCCGTTGCATTCCAGTATGCCCCTATGATAAAATAAGTATGTACCACACTGACAAAACAGTATGCAAAATTTTATACGTATTCTGCGTAAGTTTTAATCATCTGTGTAGTGTTAGATACAGTTCACATTGAACTAAAAAATTGAAACTTTTTTGGTGAGTAGAATACATGAAGTTCAATATCGTACATCTAAATATAAGCTTGACATATAAAAGAAGTATAACAAACAAATGACAGTTTTCAGGGAGCCATGTCAAAATTTTAGAAGGAAACATTATATGACAATGTGTAGGCAGATTGATCCTTTTTAACAAAACCGCACAAATTGATATATAGGAGTGTCCTCGTACATAAGAGATGCTTATGCAACTTCCGAACTTCTCAGAAGAAATGATGTTGATGCTGTAGAGATTCATACGACTGGAAGGTACAGTTTCTTTAATAACTGAAGTAAGCATGGACATTAAGCTGATTGAGGGAAGAACTTTTACTGCTTCCATGGATGTTCTATGCACTTTAAGCTAATTGAGTTCAAAACTTCAATATTAATTCAAGTGTAGGCAATCATACTTTACTAAGCCTTAATTTCTGTAGGCGGATTGCTCCATTTAAAGAACTTTGGGATGGTTTGGGGGATTCGGTTAAGCATCTGCGACTAGCAGCAGTAAGTGTGTCACCTACTCCTGCTGTTTAAATTTCACAGGGACTATTTAGTCCTAAAACTAGTCGAGTGTCTTTTAGAAGATTTCTTGGGAGTTCTGCGATAATTTTCAACATTTCCAGGTTAGCTTACCTGATAATGGGGAGTCAACTGTATCGTCGATGAATGCTATGTACTCAGTTATGGAACCTGATCTGTGTTGCTTCAACCTATGGCAGGTGTGGCTCCTGTTATTTTTAAGAGATATCATCACAACCTAAATCAGTTATTTTGGCATTCTACCTTTATAAATAACCGCCTGTGAACTGCAGTTGGATGGCCGCCCCATGAGTGGAGATATTGGTCGAGGTGCCACAAGAGAATCGATTGCTTTTGCTCTTCGTCTGGCTGCTATAAAAGAAAGGCCTCGCGGTTTGTACTTAAGCTGCTATGCCGCTCGAGGATATCATTTTTGTATTTCATCTATAGTTTTGTTTAATCCCTTGACATGGCAGGTTTTCTTCAATTGGCGGGTGGCACCAATGCTCACACCGTTGATGGGTTGAGGAAAGTCGGACTTTTTCAAACGACATGCTTCCCAAGTAAACATTGCCCCTCCCATTTTGTCAAGAACTCCTTTTCTTTTACCATTTGTTCATATTTCGGTATTCTTTCCCATTTCTCACAGCAAACTCAAGGGACGATAAGTTAACAACTGAATCACCCGGTTCACGGCATGCTATGATTGGCGGTGTTGCTTACGGTGGCTATGCACGAAAGGTCGGTCTCATTTTATTCACAGCCAACCGTCTACCTTCGTAACATATCAATTCCATTTTTCGCCATTTGCTTAAATGCTTTGCAAGAAAATTTGTTCCGGCTGCTAGACACAATGTACTTTTGGCAATGTTTTAAACATTCGTGACGGGGTTATTTTTTCGTTCAGATTGTCGGAAGAATTCTGAGCTGTATGCAATCACAGCACGGCGTCGCCAGTATCGAGGATTATCCAGAGCATCTCCTTCAGGCACTTAGAGAGGCCCTTTCTTTGGTTGGAACTGTCAAATGTTACAATCCATTTCCAATATATACTTGAGCAATAGGCTAGCATTTGGCTTCTACATTCCAATTTTTTTAGAAGGTCATCTGCAGATCGAATTCACTTTGTCGAAATTACGTGTTGAATTGTAATTTGCCCCTTTGAACAATATTGAGTTAAAATTATTATACAGATTGAATTTACTGGATTAAGTCAAAATTTTTACATTATATAAACAACCCAAGGAAAGCAAACATTACCTAGTTAATGAATTAAATTAAACAAAACGTAAATTTCTATTTAGGTTGGGCCTCTAAGTTTAGACTGGATTTGGTGGGGCCAGCCCGAACAATAGTGCAACGTTTGGCGGCATCGCGAGGATCCCAGCAGCAAGCTAATGTAATGGACCCTCCTCTAAAGAAATTAATTTAATATCGTGTGGACCATTGGCCCACGTATCAGATATTAAACTGATAAGAACAGATACTACACTTGATCTACCAAAAGGCCGAGAAGTATGCTTATTCTCCTATTGGGCCAGCCCTTTTATACTCATCTTTGCTCTCCCCATTTCTTCAGCTGGTCAGACGTGGACTCCACCCATACTTTCTTGCAGTTGTCTCTAACTTTGCACTCTAACACAATTTCATCTTATCACTCTCAGACCTATAAAAACTACATCTTATCACCAAAATCCAGGATTAAAACAGGAAATGTGATGATCGATGAGATCAACTCGTCCTCTTTCTGGCTGCATCTTGGAGCCTGGCAATTCTCCTCCGTGGCTCCGGTTCGAACGATAGAGCTCGAAACAAGAAACTAGATGGGTAAGTGCAATCTGCAATGCTTCTCACCACTGAAGAGATTGAAGAATGCCATGGTTGAACCATACCGCATGATATCATAACATTCCAATCTGATGTGTAATCTAATAGTATATGCTTATTTCGTTACACCAAACATGACTATATTGTGTAGCATATAATTAAGAATAATTAGTTAATTACTAGGTCAAGTTAGACTCCAAATCGACTTGACTAAAATTTGTGGTGGACTCAGCAACTTATTCTTTGAATATTTTTTTAGAGAGATCACATTTCTATTATTTTTCTAATAAAGGTGAGACATACTTGTATCGATAGTTCTACCTTTATTGTAAGACGTAGTAATAAATGTTGGTCCCAAGAATATGACAAATTATTATATGGTACTAAAAAAATGTTGACACCTTTATGTGACGAGCAATTTCAAGTCACTCATTATGCTCCAAGTTAATTTGGGTTGAGTTCACTCAATTTGTTATATGAATAGTTATACCACATCTATGTTACACTTTGCCACTGTGGTGGGCAAAAACCGAAGAACCAAACCGAATCGAACTAAGGTCCAAAAATTGAAGAAACTGAGTTGACCAAAACCAGAAAACTAAACCGAGAACCGAAAGAGAACTCACAACTGGCTTTCTACTCCTATTTTGAATCCCTGTAGAAATCCGTGATCAACCGATGCATTATTTAATATATTATTTATTTTATTACGGTCAATTTTTAATTGGTTGAAGGGTAGATTCTATTATACTAGAGTTGAACTCTGTACACTGAATAAATCTTAAGGAATTTAGGTTTGGGATTGGGGTATCTAGAGAAAGGCAGGAGCTCTCTCATTTCTCCTCCGCTCCTCTTAGTCGATGCCTGAACATCACAACAACACGCCACCACCACCATGTCATCTTTGGATTCTCGATAGTCTTTCTTCCTTTTGATATTTGGGTTCTTCTTCTTCTCATTTTTCCTATGATTTCTAGGTTCCCTACTTTGTCTCATTCTTCCTTCGATTTCCTCAAGACTCGCTCATTTTTCCTTATGATTTTGATGCCTTTTGTGGAACACAAGTAAGAACATACGTTGGCTATCTCACAGATATCACCGTCTCTCTATTGGGATTCACAGGCTTCACTTCTATCCCTTTGGAGGATTTCTCAAAGCGAGGCCTTTATGTTAGTGTATTGTCGTGTATGCCACTATTGGCTTATGCCAATGTAATGATATGTTGTTAGATCACGCTAAATTATGTTATAAACGCGGTTAGATACTTGCGCCACAAGTAATATAACTTTCTTTACAAAGGATTGGGCTTATCTGACAGCCTCTTCTGCTAGGTTCTTTTATTGCCTTACTTGTTAAAGACTTTAATCGCTTCTCGATGTTTATACCAACAGACCCGCTAAAATGGGGTTTGTTATAACCCATTATAGACAAAACACTCAACTCTTATGCATTTCATGAGAAAAGTAAAGACTAATATTGAAAGACAATTAAAGTACGTAAAATGAAGACAGTAAAGTAAATACAAAAATAAAGACCCGGGAGCATGTAAAGACTTAAGGTAAAGACTCGATATTGAAAGACTTTTATATAGATAAAGGTACAAATAACCTGCTATATATGGCCGTGTGTAATTGGTAAGACTCCGATCGAATTGAATATAGATCCACCTGATGTCCCGATGCTACTTCCTTGTAAAGCGGAAATAATCAAAGACACGACCTAAGATTGGTAAATCAATACTACCAAAATGGAAGGGATTTGATTGCGTAGCTAATTCATTATCTCAAAGATTTTAGAGGTATGATCTCAGGAATTCTAATCCTTGATCTCAAAGTCACAACCATACAAGTAGTGTGAATGAGACGAACACAGATGAAGAGTTTTATCCTATTGAAATAAACTAAATGATATGTAGGTCGAAAGGGGTTGAGGGATTTCCTCAATAGGTTGTCTTATGAACTTAAGAGTTCTGCTTTTTTTATTGTTTGAGTGTCTTTTGTGCTTAAACTTTTCCTTTGTTTATATGCACTAATCGAGTCTGGCTACTACTGTTGTCAAGCTGCACATGTGACCGTCTTGAATACTCCTGAGTGTGCGCTTAGTCCGAAAGTATTGATAATATATCCGATCAAATTCTACCCCACGAGAGAGTTTTATCCTATAGAATATTTCCTCCAAATGTCGAGTGCTTTGCATTTAATGATGATGGTGGAGAGTCTCTGTAGGCTTTCTTTCTTTTACTTACATCGAGTCAAGTCAGCTATTTTCTTTAGGCCCAAACCATTACCATAATAAGACTTCCGTCCAAGCAATATTTAGTAAACATTGACCCTTAAACTTAAATGTCATTACACGTTTTAGCGTTTAAACTCTTCAAGATACCCACCATCATCTTTGAATCCGCGAGAAATGTCCACTTTCTTCCCCGGCGCATTAATCACTTTAGTGTAAACTGCCTCCACTAATCATTATTTTTAGGTACGATCAAGAGCCATAAACTCATTTCAAATTAATTGTGAGGGAAACTCTAACCTTTATATTTACCGGCTCAAATGGGTAGATTATCTTGGCGAAGCAAAACTCTCATATATCCAGAATGCAAATCAAACTCACTTTCTACTAATCCTTTGCAAATCGTGATTTCTCCTTTTGCCAAATTTGCAAGATAGCCCCAAAAAGAGAACCCTAATACTGCTTCCTGAGAGTTTCTCAATCAACATAAACCAGAGGTGGAACTAGCTCTGAAGCTTGGCTCCTAACATCTACTCGCAGCGCTTTCGCACTTTCACGTGGAGCACATACCTGATTAACATCATCATTTTCTTGATGATATTTACCAGACCTGGCAGCATGAGCTACCCATCGGATCGCGGATAATATGATTTGACTCGCATCAATCGATCTGAATTTTCCGCAAAAATCCCGCCTCTTTAGATATAAAGGATGGTTCCCTATCAGCCATTTATAGTTTCTCGGTATCTCATATCTCATAAGATCTATTTATAAATTTAAGACCTGTATAGATTTTTATGTTCACTGTCACCCATTTGCAAAGTAGCATGTGGCTACAATGATGAAAGTATGTCCTTTGGCAGAGAGAGGATATATTTGTCCAATGAAAATCCATCGCCCAACCCCCTAAAGGGCCATGGGCTCCCATCACGTGATCTATCGATGGTATTTATATGCTAAAGAGGGACATGTTTCCGGCAATTCACATCCTCTAGCATAACCTGGCAATCATTTTCCATTTTGGCCAAAAATAATGTGACGCTTGACAATCCAACGCATTTTAATCTCAACTTCTGATGAGCACCACAAATCCCTTCATGCCTCTACCATTATTCTCATGGATTCATTTAGTTCCCAAAACATCTTAGTAGAAACCTACAAACTATCTGTGTTTTTACTAGATCTTTATCTCAGTGAATAATTCAAAGCCTCGAGTCATTAGTTTCTCTCTCGTCTACATTGGACATGTTGTTAAGATAGCTTATAAGTGGGACTCTCCAATCTCCATCTTTGGTCTATATTTGGCCATATCCATTTCTAAACTCCCTCACAACACAGAGGAAGAGTCCTCGCTTGACCTCAACCAGCTTCATTAGCCCGACTCAAACTGACTTGTACCCCATATATGCAATTTGGGTCATGTTATTAAAGAATTTAATTCTCTCTCCTGTGGGAATGTGTCCGCAGTGATACAATCCTCCTGTGTCTATGCATTGGCAATTCGACAACACACATATAGCTAGTCATCACCAAATTTTTGCATTTATACTTCCCCATGAGTCGATTGATAACTAGCTCAATCACCATATATGTCTACCCTTTGTGCCCCCAACCATCAATAATAATTCCAACTGACAGATGAGTGTTTCATACTTGGCTCGATTGTTAGTCATGTCAAAACCGTATTGAACGAAAATGATGATGTCGCCTTCTGACCAACGAGTACTATCCCTCGGCGCCTAAATGATGATGCTCACACATCAAAGTCCGTATTGCTTATATATACCTTATCAAAATTATGTTTGCAAAAATTATGAAACAACAACGTCAAGAAAATAAAATAAATAAATAAACAAGGTAGGATAATCACATACCGTGGAGATTTCACTCCTCCACCACATATCATAGGGAAATGAAAGTTTAAAAAAATTATTTTAGAATACCTCTCCTACCCAGAGTTTACAATACCATTGTTTGCAACCATCGTTAATACCTTATAACCTAACAAGAAGAAAAAAACTTAAATAACCTATGCTAGCAAGAACAACATGGCATTTGTTTATGCATACACACTAATAAGTGATAATCCTCTACCTTTGTTAAAGATCAACATCAAGTGCAAGATGTAAAGTAATCTTGGAAAGATATCGCTTGGCCTCAAGAGTACCCATATCATTGACATTCATTGCGCTAGGCATTTAAAAGCCCAACAACTTGGCCCGAGTCTAAAACCGAATATCAAAACCAAAACCGAACCGAGGCATATAAAACCAAACCGTCCGCTTTTCAAAAATTCAGCTTTTGAAACCAAATTGCAAAGTACAATCTATGAAATATGCTTCGTATTAAACGATTGGCTCTCTGCTTATAACCCAATATTCAAAATTAAATAAATAGCACACCATACCTTTTAAAATTTACGTGTTGACGCATCGATTGTGTTTACCTTTATCCTCGTAAATTACTTCAAGTTTAAGCAAATTCCCATTTACCTTAAGTCAATTCCTCTTATCATAATGCAGAGGCATAATACAAAGATTGGACGCTCACATCGATCTCACCATTAAAAAGAGGAGGAGAAAGGAGAGGGGTAATGAGGTGGAATGAAGCAGTATTCAATGCTCATGAAGATCAGAACAAATTCCCTCATAAAATTGTTACAAACGATATCATTTGGTGGGGTAGATTTTTTGGCGAATTTATAATAAAAAGCTTGGAATCAGACATATTTGGGGCTGGTCAAATATTCAAATACCGTGGATGCGCCAGCCCGAACAATAGTGCAACGCTTGGGCGACACGCGAGGATCCCAGCAGCAAGCTACTGTAATGGACCCTCAGCGCTCAATTTAATATCGTGGACCATTGGCCCACGTATCAGATATTAAACCGAGCAAGCACAGATACTACACTTGGATCTTAGCCAAAAGCAAGCCGATAAAGGCATGCTTATTCTCCTATTGGGCCGCCTCTTTATACTCATCTTTGCTCTCCTACTTTCTTCAGCTGGTCGATGTGGGACTCCACCTATACTTTCTTGGCAAAAAGGTTCTAACTTGCACTCTAACACAATTTCATCTTATCACTCTCAGACCTATAAAACTACATCTTATCACCAAAATCCAGGATTAAAACAGGAAATGTGATGATCGATGAGATCAACTCGTCCTCTTTCGGCTGCATCTTGGAGCCTGGTACCTCTCCTCCGTGGCTCGGTTCGAACGATAGAGCTCGAATCAAGAAACTAGATGGGTAAGTGCAATCTGCAAAAGCTTTCTGTTCCTTGACAGGTTTATGCTTCTAACTCGACGAATAGATTGCTGAATGCCAATCGTTGCCATGGTTGGAACAATCTGCTGTGGTTTGATATCTTTAAGAAAGTTGATGTTTTGCTCTAGCTAGAAAATGCCAAGGCACAGCCACAATAAAGCAATCAACTATGTTCCTTTCCCTGAATAAAACAACTTAAATAGAAAAGCCTCCAATCCAACCTTGTCCAAGTTGGTCAAAACGCAAAGCAGGGAAAGCAAAGGGACGGATAGTGTGAATCCACACATGGGAGAAGTACGCCATTGACCTGAGTTTGCAAGAGCGTCGGCAACAAAATTTGTTTGTCGAAAATTATGTTTGATATTGCTACTAAGAACCGATGGCGAAATCTTTGAATATCTCGAATAACTGTGTAAGTACGTCAAAAAATAGAACATGTCATTAATAGAATCGATAATGATTTTGGAATCTCTTTCTACCGTCATGTGCAAACAGTCCGCAACAATCCATCTCCGAGAGGAAAATACCATCACCATGTTGCTTAGCAAGCACATAAAATTAAAAAGAAAATAGCAAAAACAAACAAAAAATAGTGATCAGCCACTAAATATATAGAGCTACTTGTTCTTGTGCTGACTTAGAGGATATAAACTATTCACATGCCTTCCTTGGTGTAGCCGTATTGCAAATACTTTATGCTTATTTCACACACCAAAAACGACTATGTTGTGTAAGATATTAATAATTGGTTAATTAGACTTCAAAACTTGACTTATGAGGTTTGACTTGGACTAAAATTTGTAGGACTCAGCAGATTTTAGACTGGATCAATTTCTAGTCACCTATTATGCTCCAAAGTTTATTACTTTGGGTTGTGCTCAACCAAAATTTTGTAGAGAGATCGGATTATTATTATACTATTATTCTAATATTTTAATAGAGGTGAGACATATTTGGATTAATGGTCGTACCTCTATTAGCGAGATATAGCACACAAGTTGGTCCAATAATGACCGAAGCAATTTCAAGTCACCTATATGCTCCAAGTTATTGTGGGTTGAGTTCAACCAATTTCTTTTATGAAAAATTATAATCCTTGTGTAACACTTCTCTAATAAATGGGTTTTAGTTGACCTATAAGTATAAAAACCTATAAGTTATTTTTTTTTCATGTATATGATTAGAAAGGAAGTTGGGATGGAAAAATTTGTGGGAAGTGGGTGAATTTAGGTGAAATGGAAGAAGAAGCCAAAAATGGATGTTGGTTTCGGGTAAAAAAAAGAAAACTTCTTCTTCCTCACGCTCACGCAACAGTTGCTACCATAGTCAGTCTTCGTGGCACCATGCCTTGCCCAGATGCTAGGCGGGCAAAGTTTGTCTTATAAATTTTGAGGTCTAGGTGGACAGTTGCCCACCGTTACCATATTATGGATAAGCCATTGTGGTGGATCATGCTTCTATTAGAAAGGTATTTAACAAGGTAGTACAATAATTAATGTAAAAAATTATTGTATGGTACCAAAATATCATACAATAATTTAATTACATGAAGCCTTGTATGGTACTAATTTATATTATAATACGTAATTTATTTATACTACTTTACGATATTCCACCACCACAAATATTGTACCCGTGAACTTTGCTCTATGCATTGGCATCCCAAGGCTTCATGTATGCAGAGTAGACTCCATGAATTATATTCTGAGAAAAATAGTCTATTTTATAATATCATCAATTGTCTTATACTGCAATATTCCAAAATTAAATAAATAGCACGCCATGGTTGTCAATTTTGTAGATTGTACCTTGTATGGACTTTAAAGGGTTGCACCTTTTTCTCCACAAATCTCTTATTGAAATGCTTTGCACGATAGGTGGCAACAGTCCAAAACCTCACAGAAATGCACTGGTCAATGATGAGGGGCTGCAATATCATATATACAATATGCATGTTGTGTGTATAAATACTAGGGGTAGTAATGAAGAAAGATTTATGTGGAACGGGTTTACTGTTATTATGGCGTTCCGTTCTAATAAAACAATAACATGTGTAAGTTTTTTAACATATGTCATTATATTATTAGCTTAAGACGTCACGTAACGGTAAATTTATTTCATGTAAGTTGTTCTAGCAGTAATAAGTGTGAAGTGTGAACTATTTGATTTATATATTCATGCTTAGCGTAGAGGAATGGATATATGATCATTATACTTGAGACAACTGAGGGAACGCCAATTGGGAATTCAACTCAGGAAAATAATGAGTAGAAGAATATGTACGTATATATCAATCACACACTTGGGCCGAATCAAACTCAAATTTGTGTTGAGTTTTTCTTGCATACTCCGGGGTACGGAGTACTCTAAGTTTTTTAATTGTTGAATTTTTATTTTAAAATATAAAAATCAAAATCCAATGGTTAAAAAATCTAGAGTACCCCTTACTCCGGAGCACCCAAGAATTTTTTATTTGTGTTTCTTATTTTTGTAGCTGAGCAATCATTGAAAAACCTAGTGCGGCATGGTTTAGTTGGTAGTGACATCAATTTCTAAGGCAATAGTATGAAGTTATACACATTGTCACATCGTTTTCCTCATGGCCATTTTAGAGGATTAAAACTTTCATGCCACGACGGTAATACCACTTCATATGATAAAAGGGCTATAGACCGTGATAGGTAAGTTATTGTACATTTACAGCGCGTTTACTTTATAACTACAATAATAATATAAAAAAATTAGATTTCAATGACAGTGTATTTATGTGTTCATCAACCAATGAGTAATCAAAGCATAAGTGGAGCCCACACTAAATAAGGAATTTAACTCCTCAGTTTAGAGGAATTAGATTGGTTTGAAGGGTAAGGAATAAGGGATGAAATTTTGTTACTGATTATGCCCTCATGTAATTCTAAAATTTCAAGTTTACTTAGCTTATAAAATAGTAGAACAAAGCTTATATTTGTTCCCATTCTGACTTAGCAAATAGCCTTATATGTAATCAATATCATTTCTATTTTGATTCTAGAAAATTTTAGTAAATACGCAATGAAATCTGAATTTCAATTTTCTTCAATTATATTCTTCTCAGCTCAAAATTTATAATTCTATTTACAAATTAATTAAAGAGAAAACTTGTTACGTCACTAGGAATATCCACGTAAATATACATCACTCATCATACGTGAACGAGTGTTGCAAACACAAATTAATATGAATAGTTCGAAGACAGATTCTCTCCCTTTCCAACCACACAACTAGCCATGGTTTTTGTTGCTTTGGAAAAAAAGCAATGGATTTTACGGTTACCAATTACCATTGTACTGTGTGCTCACAAATTTCAATTGTTTGTCGCATCAAGATTCAGAATTATAAAATAGAAGGCGTGACTAGTAAATAAAAATTAAGAATAATTAGAATAAACAATGTATTAGACATTAGAGAAATAGAGAGTTAGGTGGAGTGCTTCTATGGACGTTGGTACAGATTTTGTACGCCGAAAATACCCTTCATTTTAAAGGAAATTAATGAACCATGTTGGTTGTTTTCTTGTCGCTTTTATAGTTGAGTGTTATAAAGTTTGATAAAAAAAAAATCAATTGATTATTAAAAGTTGGTAGACTAATCTAAATTAATGAAAATATCAAATGTTTAAAAGTCAAATGAATGGACGTCGTCAATGCGTCCACTAATAAGTAATATACGATTGATTTCTGAAATACATATATTTTTTATAAGTTTTTGTTTGAATTCTGAAATTCCAAGAAAGATGGCATATATGCATGGATGTCAATTCGGTTTAGCCTATGAACCTGCAATGATAGCCAAATCTTGATAGAGAAATTTGACTACAATGACCACGGTTTGTTGTGTTAAAAAATTAAAATTAAAATTAAAAGAATATGTTGTGTGTATGTATGTATGTATGTATGTATATATATATGTGTGTGTGATTGACATTTGTTTTAAATGCTGAAGTAAAAAAACATTTCACATGAAAGCAACGTGATCATCACTCCTCAACCTCATGGCAGACTACAATTTAGACAAAATTTGAGCTAAATGTTTGAGAGATTCTTGCATACAACCATGTATATATTCATAAGCCCCGATGACCAAATTTTTCCGCAAAAGCTTGTGTTATTCAACCGAAAATGTAGTTACAAATTCATATAAGAAGTATAAAAAATTGCAGATGAAGAAGGAAGTCATTGGTATATATTGGTGTGTGGTTTGGGGAAAATAAAAGAAAGCATGCATGAGATATGAAAGTCCATGTTAAGGGACAAAGATGGCAGCTCCAACCAAACAAAAAAAAAGGCAGCAAACAAAGGTTTAGCTTAAATTATAGTTATAGCAACGTATTTTACCTTCAGTACTTAAGTTTGAATTATATTTTCGGTAGTTTAAATGAATTTATATATTTTACCGCTTGTTAAAAAAAAAATAAACAGAAGAAGAGGAAAAAAAAGGGCAGTTGACTAGTGTTGGCACTGGAGTCTAAAGTTACAGTAGACTTGCAGAGTATCGTTAATTCTGTGTGAGTTGAGCTATTGTTGTTTATTTTGACCAATTGGAGTTGGCCACTTTCTTTGAACGTGTGCAAACCTGCAAAAAGAAAATGTATAAACCCTTCAAGGAGTAGACTTTTGAGTATCTGAATATTGCAAGACAAAGATTTGTTCAAACATATGACACAATTCTTGCTTCACTTAAATTTACTTCATCGACAAGCGATGAAGCTAACAATAAAAAAA
The DNA here is from genome assembly GCA_018257905.1 of Gillenia trifoliata. Lineage (NCBI taxonomy): Eukaryota > Viridiplantae > Streptophyta > Magnoliopsida > Rosales > Rosaceae > Gillenia > Gillenia trifoliata. The sequence goes on along the minus strand of CM031083.1, from coordinate 10,706,830 downwards.
TGAAATTACTTAAGCATTATCCTCATTTTGAAGGTGTTTTTAACAATAAGAAAATTATAAATAATGTTATTTTTAGAATTCAATTAGGGTATTACAGGGATTAAATTTTTTGAAGGTAATGACGGTGATGGTGTGATGTAAGGCTGGTGATTGTAGTGGTAGGTGGTGACAGTCACTTTGTTTCCCAAGAAAAAAAAAGTGTATATAAAAGAAACAATTTCATTTTTTAAATTTAATTAGGGTATTAAAGGGATTAAAAATATTCATCAAGGATCCAACTCCTCTTTATTCAAACATAACATACATGCTACTTTTGAAAGTTGTTGTATGGAGGCTATTGTTATTTGAATAACCAAGATATATTTTTACTAAACACTTTTTATTGCTTAAATCTAAAGCGAGCAGTTTTTCGGTGAAAAAAAACAATACCAAATAGGAGCTATTAGTGTCAAAAGTTAGTTTTTGTAGCATTATTGATTCTAAATGTATTGATACAGTCCGTCCCAGAATTTATAGTATTTTATTTTCTGAAAGCGTGAAATGACCAAAATGCCCCTGGTTGGGCAATAATTGACTTTTGTTGACTTTCGTGTCATGACACGTACCACCATTTTTCTTAGCTTTTTCTTGCTGTACTCGTCGATACGAGCGTGTGGGCGCCAAAGGAACAAAATTCAAAGTTCGAACGAAGGTTATACAGAACGTTAATTTTGAGGGCATTTTTCGTAATTTTTACGAGAATGGTATTTTTTCAGTTTGGGTGTTGGATCCAATGGGACCCACCCACTGTCATTTTTGCCCATGCTCTCCCTCACTCTGTATCACTTACTTCATCACCCACTCTCTTTCTCCCGTTCATTCCTTCACCCCCGAAAGCTACCAAATCCGCCACCATCACCGTAGTTTGTCCGACTAGGAAACCACCACCACGAACCACCTCTATTCACCAGACTGAGCCTGCAACTCAAACTCCAAACCTCGATTGCACAGAACTCCAGCGAAGCCTCAAACTTTTCCCGATGAGATTCTCATTGGACTTGACCACGATCAGCCTCGTGGTGACCACCAATTGACTCCTCGTGAGTCATAGGATATTTCCCAACCTTTGCATGTTTGATTTCAACTTGGAAATCGAAGATTGAAAATTGCCGCTTCAATTTGATATATTGTACGTTAAAAATAGTTGAGTTTTGACTGAGTTATGGACTTTTGAAGAATTTCGGAGAAAAACCCAGTTTCCGGCAAGATTCCAGTTGGAGGCCGGCGACAGTGATGCGGAGGCCGGAAGTTGCAGCAGCGAGCCTGTCCAGACTAGCCTAAACCCGGTCTAGACCCAGCTCTAACGTTAGCAAATCCGGTCCAAATCCGGTTGGACCGGGAATATTCCAAAGGTATACTCATTTCCCTAGCTGACGACGTTAACGAAATATTTTCTAACGCCATTAGAATATTCCGTTAAAGTTAATAGAGCTCCGTTAACTTTAACGGCGCATGTGACTAGCGCGTGGCGACGCGTGACGGCGCGTGGGACCTCACGGCGGTGTGGCGGTGCATGTGGTGGCACACGGCTGCCCGCGGCGGCGTATTTGGGTTTTCGGGCACCGAAACTCTTAATTTGAGTTCCGTACTCCGTATTCTTCTTAGTTTTCGATTAGTTTATTAAATGTGTTTGTTTTACTTTAGGAGTGACAACCCGAAGAGTACGGAGAGCGTACAAGCAAAGGATTTACAGCTAGAGATTGTGGGGTTGAGCATCGTCAACCGCCGGCGATGAAAGAATCTAAGAAGGTGGGAGAAACACGGAAAGACGAGGACGCTTGGCCATATGTAACTCACCATCCAAGAGAGGAACTCCATTGCATTTACCACTGGAAGGAATAGACACCAAGTTTGCAGCTCATGCACCAGTGGCGAAAGAACGGCTGGGCAGTGAAGGTTTTGTTCTAGAGTAATGAGCAGAACTCTTTTCATGGCAAGTGGTTGTTGGCAAAGGAAAGAAAGAAAAATAATGGCACATTCGTATTGCATTCTAATTGTGGAATCAATTTAGAGATAAATGACACCGATTTGTTATAGTAATTTAGGAAAAATCTAATCACACAATATTTTTTCTTTTTTCTACATATTCTTACTTATTTTTTGTCGTTAAATAAATTAATCACTCAATAACTACGAACAAAATTAAACAAAGATGTATAAAACCGTGTCATTTTAATTGTCAAGCCAACCGTCCTCTCCCCTCCTTGGTCCCCTCGATCTACCTACCTCCCAACCAGCCACCCCTCCGCCCACCTCTCTCTTTCTCTCTCTTCCAGTCTCCCTCTCACCTCGTCCTTCACATACAATGATCAACGAATCAAAAGAGTAGTAAATTTTGTACAGCGCCAACAAATATTAATATAATATTAAAAAAAATAACAAAAAAAATAAGTCGCACTCAGTGAGCTAACAACCCTGCGCCACGTGACCAGCTCATCCCGCCCTCCTTCCCCTCTCTCTCTCTCGTTGGTAGTAACCTCCATCTCCGACCCCTCTACCCCCCTCTCTCCTCTCCCCCTCTCTCTCTGTATCTCTCTCTATATAATCTCTCCCCCTATCCAATCCTCCCTAAATCCCAGCATTTGCATTTCTGCCCCAAATCCCAAATTCCACTCTCACAATCAGGTAGGCTCCAGTTCCTCTCTATATTTTTTTTACTCTGGATTTTACTTCGGATTTCCGGTGGACTAACCACCCCGGATTTGGAGAGATCCGCTGTTTGGCTCCGTTTCCGGGATCCCATTTCTTGTCCGGACTTCAAATCCCCCGGATTTTGATCCTTTCTTTTGTTTGTTTTGCTTGATTTGTTGTATATATTATGATTGGATTGGATTGTTCCGGGGAGATTAAGATCTGCTTCTGCTTCTCTTTTCTTGGATAATTGGGCTGTTAGGTTTTGTTTGGTAACGGTTTGGTTGGTGCATTGCGTAGAGATCTGTTTGGTAACCATAGGCATTAGGTGTGCTTTTTTCTAACAGAAATTTGACCAATAGATCTACCTAACTTCCACCATTTGATTTGATCTGCTTACCTGTAATTGTTCTGCTAATCCTAAACCGTAATTTTCGAAACAAGAGCTATGAATTTTGTTTGGATCATGTAATTGATATGTGATCGCCATGAATTAGTAGTTGATGTTTTGGTTTTCTTATTGTGTGATCAGAAGCCGGAGGTTGCCTTGACGCGAAAACCATGGCCACCGGACAACTTTTTTCGCGCACCACTCAGGCGCTGTTCTACAACTATAAGCAGCTCCCAATCCAGCGCATGCTCGATTTTGACTTCCTTTGCGGTGTGTATCATTTCTTAATTTTGATCTCGAGCATGATCACACTTATAGTCTTTTAGTTTTCGACAAAGGTGTAAATGTAGTAACTGAGCTTTGTTACAGGGAGGGAAACACCGTCGGTTGCTGGGATCATTAACCCCGGTTCTGAGGGATTTCAGAAGCTCTTTTTTGGCCAAGAGGAAATCGCCATACCAGTGCACTCAAAGTAAGTCGCCATTCTCTCATCCTCTTCCTAGAGTTCGTATTTTGTGGCTGCAAGCCACCTTGTGTATAATTATGTATATGTATATATGCATGTCTGCATGGTTAATCTTAATTTTTCATAACCAAAATATTTGAATTATGTTATTAGTCGAATTACCATTCTTGATCTGTTGTTTCGAGATTGTCTGACCTTCGTGTTGATAACTGTTGCAGCATTGAAGCATCTTGCGCTGCTCATCCTACTGCCGATGTCTTTATCAACTTTTCTTCATACAGAAGGTCAGTGATTATTCTATGAGTAGTGTTTTGGAGTGCGGAACTTCTACGATTGTACCTAACGATGAGTTGATATTTTTGCAGTGCTGCCGCTTCTTCCATGGCTGCTCTGAAGCAACCAACCATTAGAGTTGTGGCAATCATTGCTGAAGGTGTACCTGAGTCAGACACTAAGCAGTTGATCGCATATGCACGGGCAAACAACAAGGTTAGACAATTGATGCAAAGTCATCTTAATTGTACTAACTAGGCAAACAAACAGGCAGTGCTAACTTTAATGATCATATCTTTTGCAGGTTGTCATTGGCCCAGCTACTGTCGGAGGAATTCAAGCTGGAGCTTTTAAGATTGGTGACACTGCCGGAACTATTGATAACATTATTCACTGCAAGCTTTACAGGCCTGGATCTGTTGGTTTTGTCTCCAAATCTGTATGTAGCTATTCCACTGTTTTTCCTTCTTATCCTTATTTGCATGCTCTTTTGATCCGTTGTTGACCATTCTATGCCCACTTTGAAGTAAATATCCTAAAATTTCTGATAATATGGTCATTCATAAGATTTTTTAGAATGTATACATTTTAAACGTTGAGCATATTGGAATCGAGTTCATTCATTTCTGTCCAATGCCCTTATCCTTTGAGACACTACCGAGAGTAGTTCTAGTTCTGTAATGTGCCATGAGTTGCCACATAGTTATTCAAACTGCAATGTGGTGTGCCTTGTCAAGAAAGTCATATTTGTGTTCTAGAATTCTTACAAAAGAAATTTTTTCGGTATGGCAGGGTGGGATGTCTAATGAGTTATACAATACTGTAGCTCGTGTAACAGATGGACTATTTGAAGGTATCCACATTTGCTCTGTGAAATTTTGTCTTAATAACTGAGTTAATATGCGAACAAGGTTTTAATACAATTTTGGTATGTCTTGAAATTGTTCAGGTATTGCTATTGGAGGTGATGTGTTCCCAGGTTCCACTCTATCTGACCATGTTCTGCGGTTTAACAATATCCCCCAGGTACATTATGAATTCATTACTTTCTTTTAAGGGACTGTCCTTGATTTGCATGTTGTATGAGGGCGTCAGTATTCTGAAACTTGATAATTTGGTTTTCTGATCTTACGCAGGTTAAACTTATTGTTGTTCTTGGAGAACTTGGCGGGAGAGACGAGTATTCTCTAGTTGAAGCTTTGAAACAGGGAAAAGTTACCAAACCAGTAGTTGCTTGGGTTAGTGGAACTTGTGCAAGGCTTTTCAAATCCGAAGTGCAATTTGGTCATGCTGTAAGTTCTCATCTCCAGTTGCCCTTGAATAATATCTTCCCAAGACAGTAGGAGGGCAAAAAATTCTGATTCTTTCTTGACATTATCTAAATCAGGGTGCAAAAAGTGGCGGTGAGATGGAGTCTGCACAAGCAAAAAATCAAGCCCTGAGGGATGCTGGTGCTGTTGTTCCCACTTCATATGAAGCTTTGGAAACTGCTATCAAGGAAACATTTGAAAAACTGGTAATTAAAGCATGCCTTGAGATAAACTCCACAAAGATTGCTTGACTAAGTTATGTAATTCCATGAGGATCCGTGGCTGACCAACATTACATGTTTTGGTTATTTGTGCAGGTTGAAGAAGGGAAGATTGCACCAGTCAAGGAATTCAAGCCTCCACAAATCCCTGAAGATCTTAACTCTGCAATTAAGAGCGGAAAAGTTCGTGCTCCAACTCATATTATATCCACAATCTCTGATGACAGAGGTATGTATTCAATCCAACAGTGTTTCTGTATATTATTATTGTGTTTGATGGAAGACATCAGTTTCATTAACTTCTACTTTTAATCTGCTTTGCAGGTGAGGAACCATGCTATGCTGGTGTACCTATGTCTTCCATTGTTGAGCAGGGTTACGGTGTGGGTGATGTTATCTCTCTTTTGTGGTTCAAGCGCAGCCTTCCCAGTTACTGTACTAAATTTATTGAGGTAGGTTCCTCATTGCTTATTTGTACTATTTTACCCTCCTGTTTAATTTTTCTTGATATAAAGTCTAGCTGTGGTTGTCCTAGAAGCAAATTTGTGTATTCTAACTCTTTCACTAATACGTATTACATTGATATCAGATTTGCATCATGTTATGTGCCGACCATGGTCCTTGCGTCTCTGGTGCTCACAACACAATAGTAACTGCTAGGGCTGGCAAGGATCTTGTTTCCAGCCTTGTTGCAGGTAGATATATTCCCACAGAATGCTCTATCCTTTGTTATAAAGTTTTCTAGTTTAAGGATCAGAGATAATTTGGTTGCGGAATACTCAAAGATGAGCTTCTGAAACAGGTTTGCTCACAATTGGACCACGATTTGGTGGTGCCGTTGATGATGCTGCTCGTTACTTCAAGGATGCATATGACAGGGTGAGCTTATTGGGCATTTCATGTGTAATCATTGAACACTTAAACCTTAAAATGATGTTTAAACTCTAAACAAGTTGCCTCCTTGCTATGTTTTATCAGAACCTTACACCTTATGAATTCGTCGAAAGTATGAAGAAGAAGGGCATTCGTGTGCCAGGGATTGGGCACAGGTATTGAGAGTCTTCAAAATTATGCAACAGTATAATCTTGGGGTTTCAATTTATGCATTTTAGTAGCTGCATTAGAAATCTTGTTGATGGAAGTTTTTGTTTCTCTGCTGTGGAAAAGGATCAAGAGAGGGGACAACAGAGATAAGAGAGTAGAGCTTCTACAAGCGTTTGCACGCACACATTTCCCTTCTGTCAAGTACATGGAATATGCCGTTCAAGTTGAAACCTACACACTCTCGAAGGCTAACAACCTGGTCCTTAACGTTGATGGCGCAATTGGAACCTTGTTCTTGGATCTTCTTGCTGGCAGTGGAATGTTCACCAAGCCAGAGATTGACGAGATTGTTGAGATTGGATATCTGAACGGGCTATTCGTGCTGGCACGTTCTATTGGTTTGATTGGGTGAGTACTGGCTAGGATTAATACCATATTTATTTTTTTCCGCAGATATTTATGGGTTAGTTTTATGTTGTTGCCTATTAAGATACAATCAAATGCTAGATAACGACACATCAACAATCAGAACACTGATTCTACATAGGCACATATCTCCTTTACACGCAAGGATACTGTACTTAAGACTTCCTATCGTCTCTAAACAGATTAGGTGGTCCTACGGTCATATGGTCACTGATACAGATAGGACTTATTAGTGATTCAAGTAGTCAATTTCCGATTTGTTGGCATACATATAGGATTAGATACCTGACTTTGTCATTGAGGGTAACACTAAACAACAGATTGTCCTCAATGACAATGAGGTTCACCACCGTTCGATGGTGGGTCAGATAAACAAGGGAGAGAGGACATCATTTTCTGCTTTGTATGCGATGCATTCCTTAGTATATCTGTATAATATACTTTTACCTGACCCATTTTCTCTCCGCTCTAAATCTCAGGCACACATTCGACCAGAAGAGGTTGAAGCAGCCCCTATACCGCCACCCATGGGAGGATGTTCTTTACACCAAGTGAAAAAATATCTGATAGATAGCAGGTGCAAAAGCCGGACTACCTGCTTGCGGACGAGCATTGTTGTTTTCAAGGTTCTCAAGTCTACGATTCGCCCGGAATGATTATTGTTCAGTTGTTAGAATAGTGTGTTGTATCGCCAATGCTGGAGCTGATTTTTATCTTTCATTTTGTAAGTCTATCGAAAGTTCATAAAAGGGAGAACCCTCGATCATTTTACTAAACACAAGTTATGTTTTCGTATAAATTTCTTGGTTTCACTTTCTGGTTTCTGGAGAGAATGTAGAGCAGCTGGGAATTGGATGCATCATGAGTGTGTGCAACTCTTCTCTCTCGAGAAAAAAAAAAACGAATAAAAAATTGAAATTTGTCACCTACATTTATATCTTGTTGTGAAAGATATAAATTTCACTGACTCAATTGTAGGCGTGTGTTAAAACTTAAAATGTGTGTCAAACGCTCATGATCCCAAATCATGAGCACAACTACCACCACCTGAATGAGCGTCACCGTCAAACCAACCGTGTCTAGTCCAAAAACAACAATATTCTACATTGGTGGGATATTTGGGCAAAGTTATACAATAAGTTAGCTATAACTAAACATCAAACCGAACATGAATAGGAAATTGTCTTTGTCGTCTATGTTGGTCGAACCTGATAAGGGCTAATTTTTTTACTATTTTCTTGAGCATTTACCGGACAATCATGGAGATTTTTATGCACTAATTGGGATTAATTTAAGTAACTTTGCTAACCAGACAATGATTGGGCTATATCGTAGGGACTTAAATGGACATATCTCACCACTATCTAACATCACATGTGACATGTGGAGCATAGCATAAGCAGCTTTGTGAGCCCATATTCCCTGAGGCACAGTCAGTGAAGGATAATTCTTCGCCATATGTATAATATTCCATTTCAATCGGATGCACAGGAGTGGAACTATAGTTTTCACTGATGGAAGCAAATCAGGACAAAAGCAGACATTTAAAAATACATAATTTTGAAGGATTGGAAATTCAATTACTACTGTATTTTATTTTTCTAAAGTCTATTAAAAGGTTATGAAGGTGTTAAGTGCTAACATAAGTTTGTGGTTAGTTTTATGCATATAGCTTGTGACACAACGTAATGATAGATTTTTTGGTGTAACTAAAATACCGTCTCTTGGTGTTACTATTTTATTCAAATCAGAATATTGTCCACTCATGTTATAACACGTGAAATAATACACCACATGAGTCATGATAAATATTTAAAAAACACAAAAATTTCTCCAACATTATTTACTATCTAGCATCCAAATTTACATTATCATATTTTCATTTGAGTGTCCAAGTCAAAAATGAAGTGGCATACATATCTTTAATTGAGATGCATTATAAACCGATGAAAGTTAGAAGTGTAATAACAAAATTTTTTGCCTATGTGGATGCATGTTGTTGGAACAGAACTTTTATTCTAAGTGTATATTCGAGCTTATTTAAGAGTAACACTATCCTTAACGTCACATAACGTAATTTTAATGTTATATAATAAATATTTTCTCAAAATAGTGTTGTATAAAATCACAAAATTTACATTATGCATTATAACAAGATATTTAAATGTTGTTGGTATAAACTTGTCCATTCAAGCTTTAAGGTAACACACATTAAACCGCTAAATTTACAATAATCTGATAAATTCTCGTTTAATCTAGAAAGTATATTTGATCTTATCCTTTATAATTATTGCAAGTTCTTGAGTAATCATATTTGATCTTATCCTTTATAACTTTTTTAAGTTCTTAATTTAACTCAATATAACATAAGTACAAGAAAAGAAAAATAAATGATAATTTTTTTCCCTGTTTTAAAGACCATTGGCCTCTTTATTTCCAAAATTAGAAAGGACAATTGATTTCCCTTCCAATTATAGTTTTCTTTATAATATCTGGGGGGAAAGAACCTGACGTGAATCTCATGGTCAGTGCAAATGGTTAATAGTTCTAGACAAAACAGATCTTAAAAGAGACGAGTTTATCGTTCTAAAAGAATCTACATTTACTCTTGCAGACCTGTTACTTGAGAAACGTACCTCTATATCTCCATCCTCTTTCAACCGTTTTAATAGCATAATCAGAGCGAAATTTAAAAGTACTTTTTTTATAAACGTCGTAGACGGGTACCTTTGGTATATTTCAGTTCTCTAGATCTTTCTCGATGTTGAAGATAGTTGTTTTGTTTCTTTTGTGTTATTAACTCTCATAACACTTGGGCTACACTCACTAGTAGAGCATTCCCCATTACTGGTAGATCTCTTGCTAAACGATTTGAATAAACTTGCCACTGTGATTAAGTTTTACCATGAGTTTACCTGCCCTCCACTCCTATACTGCCCTCAACGCCTTCACACGGCTCAAACGGGTCTTACACTGTGAATCGCCACAGATAACAAACACTAGTTCCTCTGGACTAAAACTTAATCAAAACTAAATTTTCAAAGAACGGCAGAACAATTAACTAATAAAGAAGTTACTGATACAATTGTTCGTGTCCAAAAAGAATTTGAAAAACAGGTATGTGCAGAAATACCCAGTGCTTTTTGGGATAGGAAAAAGCATGTGGTGCAGCTAAATTCCCACCAAAGCATGGCCTATTTAGATGAACAGCAGATTGATAGAAATCTGTAAAAAGAAAATCCTAGAGCTTCTAGAAAAGAAGCTGATAAGAAAAAGTATGTATCCATGGAGTTGTTCAGCTTTCTATGTAGAAAATGCAACAAAATTAGAGAGAGGAACTCCCAGGTTAGTCATAAATTACAAACCCCTTGACAAAGCTCTGAGATGGATAAGGTATCCTATATCGAATAAGAAGAAGGGAGTTTTTAGTTTAAATACCAAATTTAAAATAATTTTAAGTTAAAATACCATATTTTTAGTTTAGGTATTAGTTGAAAAGTCAAACTAATTTACTAGTTAAAATGACATTAATGTTCAACCCTACCATCACAAAGTCATAGCCATTAACCTTTCCAATGAATTGTAACTAACAAGCATGAGTACGAATATTTTTAGAAGAATTTTTTTTTTATTACGTTAATCGCTTAGGGCGTAGGGTCTAGTTCTCGGATTTTGGGCTTCGCCCAAAACCCGAGACTTACACCCTAAGCCCTAAGCTCCTCCCAAGGACATTCTAAAACCCTAAACCTAAAATGAACAACCCCAAACCTTGACCGACCTTTTAAAACCTTAAACCCTCAAAGTTAACCCCGAGATCTAAAAACCTTATAAAATTATAAAAGAAATAAATTTGAGGACAATATGGTAATCTCAAATATCTTTTATTTAGTCATGGGATCACTTGCAATAAAGTTGTGTGGCTTATCATAAAACATTTAATTAGACTTGGTATTTTTCCTTAAATATGATATTTTTTTTAAAAACATGTACTCAACTTGTTATCTAATATGAATTTACCTTAAAAAGAATTTGTTAGACAGGATTAAACTGCATCTCGAATACGCCTAGTAGAGCATTCCCCATTATTGGTAGATCTCTTGCTAAACTATATGAATATATATATATATATATAAATATAAACTAAAAATAAAACATTCAGCAGAATAAAAATTATTGTCATTGGCCCAAACTCCCAAAACGCACACGACCACGGATCGATCGAATGATGGCCTCCATTTTTATTCTGTCACCACGAATAATGCAAAACGAAAATCCAGAAAATTAGAGATAAATCCAGACAAACAAAAATACAACAATTCAGAAAAAAGATAAAGATATAAAGTGTCGTTCTACCAGCACAGAGAAAAGAACCCAACAAAGCAAAAAGGAAGATCAGACCGCCATCAAAAGTCACAAGCTTTCTTATTTATTTAGAAATAGTCGTAAGCTTGCACTCTGATCGCCCTCGAATTTTCATGGGGTTTTCGAATTTACCCCTTTTTGCTTATTTTTCAGCGAATTTAGGAACAACCCAGTGAGAATTGAGTCAAACGGGGAGGACGCAAGTCAGCAGAAATGGCGTCAGGCGCTCAGTCGTCGGGCACGAGCAATATCAAAGCTCACCACAACACGGAGTCTGTGAGCAAAGCCATTGCTCAGTACACCGTCGATGCTCGACTGCACGCCGTGTTCGAGCAGTCCGGCGAGTCCGGCAAGTCCTTCGACTACTCGCAGAGCATGAAAACCCCCAACGATTCTGTCCCGGAGAAGCAGATTACGGCGTACCTGTCGAAGATTCAGAGGGGCGGCCATGTCCAGCCTTTCGGGTGCATGATGGCTGTGGACGAAGCCACGTTCGGGGTCATTGCGTACAGCGAGAACGCGCGCGACTTGCTCGACCTAACGCCGCAGTCAGTTCCAATCCTTGAAAAGCCGGAGATTCTCACAATTGGGACCGACGTCCGTACGCTGTTCACGCAGTCGAGCGCGGCGTTGCTGGAGAAGGCATTTGGGGCTCGGGAGATTACGCTTTTGAACCCGATTTGGATCCACTCCAAGATTTCTGGAAAGCCTTTTTACGCAATTTTGCATAGGATTGATGTTGGGGTCGTGATTGATTTGGAGCCTGCTAGAACAGAGGACCCCGCGCTGTCGATCGCTGGCGCGGTGCAGTCGCAGAAGCTGGCGGTGAGGGCGATTTCGCAGCTGCAGTCGCTGCCAGGCGGCGACATTAAGCTTTTGTGTGATACTGTGGTGGAGAGTGTGAGGGAGCTTACTGGTTATGATAGAGTTATGGTGTATAAGTTTCACGAGGACGAGCATGGTGAGGTTGTGGCTGAGAGCAAAAGGCCTGACTTGGAGCCGTACATTGGGCTGCACTACCCGGCCACGGACATACCGCAGGCGTCGAGGTTCTTGTTCAAGCAGAATCGGGTTCGAATGATAGTAGATTGTCACGCCAAGCCGGTTCATGTGATTCAGGATGAAGGGTTGATGCAGCCTTTGTGCTTGGTTGGATCCACACTAAGAGCCCCTCATGGTTGCCATTCCCAGTACATGGCTAATATGGGGTCCATTGCGTCATTGGCGTTGGCGGTAATCATCAATGGAACCGATGAGGAAGCTCTTGGTGGGAGGAATTTAATGAGATTATGGGGCCTGGTTGTTTGCCATCACACCTCTGCTCGGTGCATTCCATTTCCGCTTCGGTATGCTTGTGAGTTTTTAATGCAGGCCTTTGGACTTCAGTTAAATATGGAATTGCAATTGGCTTCACAGATGTCTGAGAAACATGTTTTAAGGACGCAGACTCTGTTGTGTGACATGCTTCTGCGTGACACCCCGACTGGCATTGTTACTCAAAGTCCGAGTATCATGGATCTTGTGAAGTGTGATGGGGCTGCACTCTACTACCAAGGGAAGTACTACCCGCTTGGTGTGACGCCCACCGAAGCCCAGATAAAGGACATTGTGGAATGGTTGTTGGCTTTCCATGGAAGTTCAACTGGTTTGAGCACAGATAGTTTGGGTGATGCCGGGTACCCTGGAGCTGCCTCTCTTGGTGATGCAGTTTGTGGGATGGCGGCTGCTTATATAACTAAAAGGGATTTTCTGTTCTGGTTCCGATCCCACACTGGGAAAGAGATCAAATGGGGTGGAGCAAAGCATCATCCAGAGGACAAGGATGATGGGCAGAGGATGCATCCACGCTCTTCATTCAAGGCGTTTTTGGAAGTTGTTAAAAGTCGGAGTTTGCCATGGGAGAATGCAGAAATGGATGCAATACACTCTTTGCAGATTATTTTGCGTGACTCGTTTAAAGACACAGAGACAAACAATTCAAAAGCTGTTATGCAGGCCCAGCTTGGTGATCTAGAGTTTCAAGGGATCGATGAGCTCAGCTCCGTAGCAAGAGAAATGGTTAGGTTGATAGAGACTGCAACTGCTCCCATATTTGCTGTCGATGTTAATGGCTGTATAAATGGGTGGAATGCAAAGGTTGCAGAGTTGACCGGTCTCTCAGTTGAGGAAGCTACCGGGAAGTCCTTGGTTCATGATCTCATTTACAAAGAATCTAAAGAAATTGTTGACAAACTTCTATCCCACGCGTTAAAAGGTAGTCTTTTTGGACCTAATGTCTTTATTCCTGTTTAATTCGAGAGTTTATTAATGCGGTGTTATTGACATTTTTTTCCCAATATATTCTCAATATCAGTGACACCACAAACCTAATAAAAAAAAAGTTTGCTGCCAAATGTTGTCATCATAAAACTGATGCATGAAGATTGTATGTCAAATTTTGAAATTCTCCGAGTAAATCTTTGAATGGCACATGATAAAGTAAAGTCATAGTAATTTTGGCTTACTTCAAGTGTCATGTGAACTTCACTGAGATGGTTTTGTTGTGATGACTAGATACCTTCTAATTAATTAAGCTTCACTGGAAAGATCCAAATATGTTAGCCTTACTTGAATTAGCAATGTCTTGTAGTTCTCGCTTGTATTGTGTTGTCTTAATAATGCAATTCTATCTGCAAGAGAGATTTAGGTCATTACTTTTTCTCTCTTGCAACTTTAATAATGCAATTATTGATGATTTGAATGACATGCTTAATTAATATTTACTTTGAAAGCAAGTCTATTTCTGTAAAAGATTGAATATTTTACTACAATAGTTTTGTCAATGCAGGCGAAGAAGATAAGAATGTTGAAATCAAAATGAGGACATTTGGCCCAGAGCATGATAACAAGCCTGTCTATGTAGTGGTTAATGCTTGCTCTAGCAAGGATTACGCTAATAACATAGTTGGAGTTTGCTTTGTTGGTCAGGACGTTACTGGTCAAAAAGTAGTAATGGACAAATTCATAAAAATACAAGGTGATTACAAGGCGATTGTTCATAGCCCCAATCCCTTGATCCCTCCCATATTTGCTTCAGATGGTAACACATGTTGCTCGGAATGGAACACTGCCATGGCAAAGCTCACTGGATGGAGCCACGGAGAAATCCTTGGGAAAATGTTGGTTGGGGAGGTCTTCGGCAGTTGCTGTCGAATCAAGGGTCCAGATGCTATGACAAAATTCATGATTGTCTTGCACAATGCCATTGGAGGACTAGACACAGACAAATTCCCCTTTTCATTCTATGACCGGAATGGGAAATATGTACAAGCTCTCTTGACAGCAAATAAGAGGGTGAATACAGAAGATCAGGTTATTGGAGCTTTCTGCTTTTTGCAAATTGCTAGTCCAGAACTGCAGCAAACTCTTAAAGTTCAGAGGCAACAGGAAAAGGAATGTTTATCTAGGATGAAAGAATTGGCTTACATTTGCCAGGAAGTAAAAAATCCTTTAAGCGGTATACGCTTTACTAACTCACTTTTGGAGGCTACAGACTTAACTGAAGATCAAAAGCAGTTTCTGGAGACTAGTGCTGCTTGTGAGAAGCAAATTTTGAAGATTATAAAAGATGTAGATCTGGATAGCATTGATGATGGGTAAGTTTTTCGTATAAACTTACGTAATTACACGCTTAAAACTGGCACCTTAGTTTTTTCATAATTGAACTGGGAAAAACATAATTAAGTTTTGTACTTTTTTGTTTTTGAATTAGATCACTGGAGCTTGAGAAGACAGAATTCTTACTCGGGAGCGTTATAAATGCTGTTGTTAGCCAAGTAATGCTATTGCTGAGAGAAAGAGATGTACAATTGATTCGGGATATTCCTGAAGAAATCAAAACATTGGCTGTTTATGGTGATCAAATGAGATTTCAGCAGGTCTTGGCTGATTTCTTATTGAATATGGTACGTTATGCACCCTCTCCTGAAGGCTGGGTGGAGATTCACCTTCTCCCAAGCTTGAAGAAAGTGCCTGATGGAATCACTCTGGTTCGCACTGAATTCAGGTATTGTCTTCTCACTATTAATAATTTTATTAGTTGGATGTTGACGAGATAGATACTACAGTAATGTACGCAACTTGTCCTTTGCAACCTGACTTTGCCTGGTGCCCTGTGGGCCCACCGTAGGGTTTAACAAATATATGCTATGTGCTTTAGGCCTAGTTTGGTATCGCGCTGTGCTTTTATAAAAAATTGTTTCTGCTGTGTGGTGAAAATAATCAGCTTTTAAATAAAACAGTTAAGTATTTGGTAAATTGTATTTATAAAAGCGCTTTTAGCATAAAAAGTTGTGTCAAAGTGTTTGATAAGTTTTCACGAAGAAGTGCTTTGAATATGTATAATGACTAAAAAGGACATTATTTTAAAATATTTATCTAAATTTTCACTTAACTTAAAAAAATTAATATGAATTAATATTAAGGAATTAAAACACTCAAAAAAAACATTTTGAGAAATAATATATGAAAAAAGTAACAGACCCAACAACTTGCCCCAAATCCCACCCCACCCCGTCGTTCATGCCACCAAAGATTCCCCCGATGACAACCTCTACCACCCACAATCTCTCTCTTTGTCTCTCTCTCTCTCTCTCTCTCGCTCTCTCTCATCTATTCCAATTGATTCCTGCCAATTTCACAGCTCAAGGTCCGTTTCGCTTAGGGTATGGGGTTTGCATCGAGGGAGGAGGGGTTCTCATCTTCTTCATATAACATTTCTAATATTTCCAGAAAATTTAAATTAAATTCAGAAGCTTGTAGCCTCAGAAACATCAATAGGGGAGATCAGAACTCCAATTTGAAAGAATACAAGGTTGCCGACAGTCCTAGGGGTTTGATGAGACGGAAAGAAGAGAAAGAGAAAGATGGGGAGAAAGAGAGAGAGAGAGGAAAAGTTTGGGAGCCAGCGGGCGCCGCCGCCGACGGATTCGGAAAGCTTGGCCAATTGAAGGAAGACAAGGTCGCTAGCGGTGCTAGGGGTCCGATGCAAGGGGAGAACGAGAGAAAAAGATCCTTCGAGATTGAGTGTTCAGGACAAGTACAGTTATTTTGTAAAAAAGACGAGGGTGTTATTGGAATTTAGAAAGTTTCATTAAACATGCACTGTTGCTCCGCATGCTTTGAAAAAAAGCCAGTTTTTCAAAGCAGTCTTTAGCTGCTTCGGCTTTTCTGCTTATAATGACCCATAATTGTAAAAAAAAGCTGTTTTTTTTTCATTTACCAAACACATTTTATACCCTAACTTTTTTACACAGCCGCTTTTTAAAAAAGTTAAGCAATCCCAAACCAGTACTTAAAAGAGAAAGTTATGATCATGGTCTCGGAGCCAGCGACTTACTTGATGCATGTTGAATGACTTGGTTTCATGAATAGGAGTTAGTAATGCAAAGTTGGGTTTTGTACCTAATGATCCTTTTACTTTTTCTTGGCATAGTCTAACCAGAATGATTATATGCTTCATGTGATACAATTGTAATTTCTGTGTCTCCTAGTCTTGTTGGGCACCACTTGCAAATTGCAATGCTTAAAATCGACACTTTTCTTCTTGTATTGTTAATGACATGTATATCATCGTTGTGATATTTAAACGACTAATCCCGTGTTTATGGTGAAGGTTGGTATGCCCTGGTGAAGGTCTCCCTCCTCAATTAATTCAAGACATGTTCCATAGCAGTCAATGGATGACTCAGGAGGGCCTAGGACTGAGCATGTGCAGGAAGATTTTAAAGCTCATGAATGGTGAAGTCCAATACATCCGAGAGTCTGAAAGATGTTATTTCTTAATTACTCTCGAGCTTCCTATGCCTCGGAGACCTACACATAGTATTGACTAGGTAATCGGACTTCCAAGATTTTATAGTTTCAACAGGAGATGCTCCTTATCCCCAGAACAAACTGCACAGGCACCACCAGAACAGCCAGATTCTTTTCTTATTGTACTTAACAGAACTGAACATATTTCTTCCCACTTTAGCGAGCGACCCAAGATTGGTGTTCGACAACACCAGTTCAGATCACCAACACGCTCGAGCAAGGTAGGTAGCGGAAGTGCAGTCTTACGATTACTCTAATGCAGTTAGGCCAAATCTTACTGCATTAGTGCACTGCTATGTGTTATTCATTGAAAAGGACCGAAAGGGTGCATTCGAGATAGTTGTAGCGGCTTCAACGATCAAAAGCTCTTCAGGTAGTACTTGTTGGATCGAATCACATCTTTCTTCCACGCATGTATTCTACTCGATTGTTTGTACTAAATCGTTTTCCATTACATGTTCTCAAGTGTCCATGACGAAAGTGTTTTGGTCTTTCTCCTGTGTAATAAAGCTGATAGTCCTCTTCTAGTTGCTGGAGTATGTCCATATCCAATTCATCCTTCGGAACCACATCACATCCCGAATATGATGAAATAGGATGAATTGAGACGGTATTTTGTAAATACGTAATTATCTTGAATATAATCGACTGACAATATGTTATCTATTTAATATATGATTTTTTTTTCCGCTATCGTTTTGATTAAAAAAAAGTGATTTTTTTTCCCTCTCTTGGTGAGGATATATTCTTGGATCACCTCACCTCTGCACCACAATTTCAACCTTTTCTGAGGCTGGATGGATTCTAAAACTTGCTTATCGTCTCATCTGTCAAAATTGCCCCATATTGTTGATGCTTTAATCGGATGAGTGGATTGATGTTTGAGATGGCAATGGATGGTCCATACCCTTTGTTGTTATTTCTCAGTGCACTGAAGGAGAAGAACTTGCACATCTCGGTTTTATGCTGCTTTCTGTGTCACGTAATGTGAGAGACATAAGAGATATGAAACTGTTGTAAGCTTTTCTCTTGTCATAGGAGCTATGTTAATTTTCAATTCATCGTACAGAAGAGTATTAAATCTAGATCATAGCCATAAGTAATTAGGTATGTTGAAGCGAAACCGGGGTTGCCATACAATGAAGGGGACGGCCCTAATGTTGTGTTGGCAAAGCCAACTTCTTGGGCTATGGGGCCAGAAGAGCGGACTTTTAATTCATCTAATTCATCTAACTTGATAAACTTCAGAACTCGGAGTTATTCGATCCAGTCTATTCCTAGACACAATCGTGTCTCGAAAGAAGAGACAAAATTTGAAATTTAAGATTATAACTTAATAAAGTATAAGCATAGGTATTGAAGTCCAAGTAGATCATTACTTAATTTATTGTAAAAAATGGATGTATTATGCCTAATTAAGTCAACTTGATAGGTCACCATGAGCTATAAGAGCTGGGTTTGGTATTAAGATAATGATATTTTAGAGGGCGTGGGATTGGGGTGGTCTATTTATTTTATGGTAAAGTTTTAGCACTTAATAATGGAAGTGTCACTTGTTTTGTTTGCTAATGATAATATTATCCCCTCTAATTAGGAAATATAATTAAGGAAATTTTGTTGCTGCTGCTGCTCGTTGTCTCTTTCACTCCAAAAATTGTGTGCGTGCACGCCCACGACAGTGCTGTGCACGCAAACCAAGTTCTAGTGCTAAAACTTTTGTTTTGGAAACAGAGAGATATGGCAACTTGCTTCCAAAGTTGATAGTGTCCTATTAGAAAAAGAAAACATTATTAATGGAAAAATAAAAAGACAAATGTTAGCCGCCTTCGACTATAAGACACGACTAAAGCGAGGGATTTTCAACTTGTAAGGAATTTGAATAAAGTTATTAAGGAATAAATTATAAAAAGTTAGATCTGAGAGATTAAAATGTCATTTATAAGCATTATAAATGTATGTGAGAGAGATTTGTGATTGACTAATTTCAAGTAGAGATTTGTAAATCCCTCTCACATGCATTTGCAATGCTTATAAATCGTATTTATAATCCCTTCTATTTAAAGTTTTGTAGTTTACTTTTTAATAACCTGACCTTAATTCCTTGCGATTTAGAAATCTCTCACTCAAACATAGCTTAAGGAAAAAATTTAGCAATGCCTCGTTAATTACAAGTCTTGATTTATTTTATTTTTTAAACATCAATTTGGTTTTGAGCTTTCATAAACTTTTGGGAGTTTTAATGAAAATGACAATTTTAAACTTTTTCTTAACCAAAAACACCCTAATAACTTCCTTTAATAAAAAGGATAAAAATTTTAATCAAAAGCCGACAAACTTTACCACAAATACGATAAAAAGAAAAAGAATTGCTACGCCGGAAGTGCTCCCACTACGCAGTTTCATAATTTTTTTTTTCCCAATTCCAGTCACTTACGTAATCCAAACTTTTTGCAAATTTCAAATCACTTTTTATTTACTTAAAACGTTTAATAAACTTTCATTATTTACAACATGCCATTAAATCATTAAACTAAATACCACAAGGGAAAAATTGAAAATGAATTTTTTTATTTTATATTGCCCAATACTCATGTTTATAACATACTTGGAATAAGTGCTTCAAAATTAAAAGGAATTCAACAAATACACGAATCATTTATATATTATGCCAACTATTTCTAAAGAGATGACTGATCGTTTCTAAAACCTCATGTCCAAACTATTTCTAAAAGTATGTACTAACTGTTTGGACATTATTTCTGGAAATAGTCACAGTTTTCTAGAAATAGTGACACTATTTCTAGAAATAGTGCTCACCATTTCTAGAAATAGTGTCACTATTTCTAGGAACTGTGACTATTTCTAGAAATGATGATCACTATTTCTAGAAATGGTGACCACTATTTACTCGTCCAATCAAATTTAAAATTGAATTGGAAGTTGGATTGACCGAATTCAAGTTACACCCTTCATTGTTTGTGAATTTCTCCAAACTCAATTTGATATCAAAGTTGCCATTTATGAATTCCAACCTAAAGCTTGGAGCTTGAAATATTTGTAAGTATTTTTTAATTCACTGGGCTTGAAACAAAAACAGAGAATTTGCGCCTTTCTCCTTCCAATGTTAACTCAATTGTAATTGGAAGCAAGCTTTGAACGAAACCAGAAACTAATTCATGGCCGCCAATCCCACTTCTCCGAGTCGAGCATTGGCACTCCTTAGAAAGCAATTCTCCATCCCCACCCTCAACTCTCACCCTGCTTCTCTTCTCAGGTACGCCCTCTCAAAACTTCCACTACATTTTCTTTCCCCATTTTCTCACCATCCAAACACAAAGTTAACATCCCTCTACAAAACCCAGGTGCGATTCCTCTCAGAAAACCCAGAACAACTTTGGAAAAATTCCGAATGACCCAAATCGTCAACCCCCAAAACCAAAAGGGCCAAGGACATGGCCAGGCTTATCGACTTGACACCATGGTCGACTGACCTCGAGTCTTCT
Organism: Gillenia trifoliata; assembly: GCA_018257905.1. Classification (NCBI taxonomy): domain Eukaryota; kingdom Viridiplantae; phylum Streptophyta; class Magnoliopsida; order Rosales; family Rosaceae; genus Gillenia; species Gillenia trifoliata. The sequence continues at coordinate 10,686,311 of CM031083.1, read as the reverse complement.
CTCTCTACAATCTCTTCCTCTCTCTCTAAGACCACGGTGCACCAAACTCTCCACCTCATCAAAGCCCCCAACAAAGCCCTTCAATTTTTCCCGAGGTAAAATCGGAAACTCTGTAAGCTACTTTGCCTAGGCCAGTTTTATTTGGACTAGTTTGATGTTGGGCTTGCCTTAACCATTAAACAAAAGTTATTAAGGTGTTTTTTTATTAAGTTTCAAAGTTTTTATGTCATTTTTATTAGTTTTCCTTAAATTTTTAGTTCGTGACAATATTCCCAAATCATTTGTTTTCCAATTACATAGTCTAATTGGGAGTTATGTTTATCCATTTTGGGTAGTAAAATTTTTTGAATTTGTTGTAGATATGTACGCTTCAATTCCTCTTTATTTTATTTTATTTTATTTCTCATAACTCAGTTGTCATAATATCAAGTAGTTAATAATTTCTTTGTGAATGTAGAACTTTTTTGATTAATATGTCCCAGAAATTTGGCCATGTACATTATACGTTATGAAAATAATAAATTTTTTTGAGGAATTGATGCTTGCACGAGTTGAAAGCTTAACGGAAATCAAAACCAAATTGGAAGTTTGAAGGGCAAAGAGGAATGAAATCCTACATTCCGCAAACTTAAAACAAATGCTAAAGGCTGTTCACGTGCATGAACAATGGATAAATACCAGACAAATATTAAACGTTGTTTGCACATGAATGATTGTCAACAAGAACATTGACAACTCAAATTAGTCTACACAAATGTTGAAAGAAAAGCTCAAAATGAACGATTACATGTAATATAAACACAAGCTCAAAATGAAATATTGGTAGGGTTGCCTGACTAGGGCAATTTTAACTTCTCGTACAATTGTGTGAGGTTAGATAAAAGTCACGAAAATAAAATACAAATAAGTCCTATATTTTAATAAGACATACTCTATAAATTACATGGTCGGAGACTCCTACTCATTTGAAAAAGGAGTAAACAAAAACCCAATTATGCAAACTCAAAGAGGTAAAAACATAGTCAAACCCCAATTCAGCCCATGGATGCAATGAACTTTCAAGGTCTCATAAGAAAAGAAAGAAAAGAAGGAAAAGAAATAAGCAACGGATATTCTTCTCCATTTATGGTATAATTCCATGGTAGATTGAGTTTCCTAAATAGGCCCAAAAAAACACTTGATTGTTTAGACAACTTTTAGATTTAGACCCCAAAATTGCACTTTTCTCGTGATATGTATGAACACAAATATGTACCATAATAAATAGAAAACATTTTATTACCATAATAACCAATTTAACCATAAGACGGCTAGGGGCAAATTGGGAAATTCAGTGTTGGTGAACTATAAGTCAGTCCAATAAATTATGTGCAATTGCAAATTAAGTAATCTAAGCCACAAGTTAACCCAATCCCAATATATTAAACCCGATTTGGACGGACCAATTAGAACCAGAAAAAAAAAAGATAAAAAGGGAAAGTTAATGGACGAAAATGGACATTGCCCACTTGGAATTTATGACGTACAAAATTTTGCATGGACTCCAAAAAAAGAAGAAGAAGGGGGGTGGCAGGATAAAAAGAGGAGCGGAAATAGTCCAATTAGGAGGGCCTTTTAGCGGAAAAGGAAAAGTCTGGTTAAAAACCTAAACGCAGCAGCTCGCGTGAGAAAGACGGCTGTCGCTGATTGGACTGAAAGGTAAAAGTCGGGAACAATGATTGGTTGGTATTTCTACTCGCGTGTCTGGCGCGTGGTATTAAGCATGTAAATTAAATTCTGGTCTTCATAGTTAAGATTCAGATGACGATGGGATTGAAAAAAAAAAGAGAATAGGAGGAAACAGCAAACCTCCCAAAAACAAGAGAGTGAGAGAGAGAGGAGAGAGAGAGAGAGAAGGAATAAGCTAAACCTAAAAGAGGAGGAGGAGAGAGAGAGAGAGAGAGAGAGAGAGAGAGAGAGAAGGTGAAGAAGAAGAAGGAGATCAAAAGCAGAATGTTAATATGTTATTTGACCTCTCAAATCAGCAAGTAATTGACTGCACTTATTATACAAGCAAAGGAAAACGAAGAGCAGTTATTGGAGAAAAAGAGGGAGAGAGAGGGAGAGAGAGAGGGAGAGAGAGAGATTCATCAATCAATCCCCATCCTTTCTTATAGCTTTCAAGATAATCTCAACTGGGTCTCCATTATTTTCAAGTTTTTGATTGGAGGAGAAGAAATCAGAGAGCCATGAATCTTCTTCCGTTTGAGCTCGGTGTGCTGCCATTTCCGGAACTGGGTTCTTCATTTCATTGAAGATTTTCAACCGGGTTGGTGTGTTTTGCTGCAAAGCTTGGAGCTTTGGAGGTTTCTGCTTCAATGGATACTCCGCCGCCGGAGGAGCTTCTGAAAAAGATCCAAGTGCTGGAAGCGGGTCAGGCCCACCTCAAGCAGGAGATGACCAAGCTCAGGCACTCTGGGGATGTCAAATCAGAGCACCAGAGGGCCCACTCCGTCTCGCCGCAGCGCTCGAGGTTCTCGTCTGTGCCCAGAATGAGAGTCGCTGGGGGCGGCGGCGCTGCTGGTAGTGGAGGTCACGATGCGGCGGCTTGGAAGAGAGGGTCTACTTCATTTCGGCATTCCTCGCCGCTTCAGAGGGAGAGCCGCAGCCATGATCCTCCCACTGGAGGCAGTGGCAGTGGCGACAATGGAGGAAGCAGTAGCACCGGACCTTCAGCAGTGAACTTTACTGATAGGCAGTATCTGAACATATTGCAGTCAATTGGGCAATCTGTGCATATATTTGATATCAATGGGATTATAATTTACTGGTAAGTAGCTCAATCAAAGTTGGTTTTGCAGATTTTAATTTTTTTTTTGTCCGCGTTTTTGTATTGGTAAATTTTATCTGTCATTGGCATGAATTGCTTGATATATTTTCTAGTATTTGTTGGATTACTGGGTGGTTATATAAATTCAACTCTGGTTGCAAATGTGAACTGTTAGGTTCTTTGAATTGAGATTGACTATATATGTGGGTTTTGATGCCGAATTTCTGTTGATGAACCTAAATTGATCAGCATTTGATTATTTTCGTATAAAAATTCCGTCTTTGGGATAATTGAATATTGCAGGAACAGAACTGCTGAAAGTTTATATGGTTATTCTGCGGCTGAGGCCCTTGGACATAGTCCCGTTGAGCTCTTATCAGATCCTCAAGACTATGAGGTAGCAAACAATATAATCCATCGTGTCAGCAAGGGGGAGAGCTGGACTGGGCAGTTCCCCGTCAAGACTAAAACTGGGGAGAGGTTTACGGCCGTTGTAACAAATACTCCATTCTATGATGATGATGGCACTTTTATTGGGATTATTTGCGTGTCAAGTGATATCCGGCCCTTTCGAGAAAAGATTCCAATGACAAGAGGAAAGCCCCCAGAATCAGATTCAAGCTACAACCGGTCTAGAGCTCGTGTTACAGCTAAACTTGGCCTTGATCCTCAGCAGCCTCTTCAAAATGCTATTGCATTGAAAATAACAAATTTGGTTAGTCTTATAGTTTCCATGTTTCTTTGATTCATTATGCACTAGTGTATCCTGATTGTTATAGTCCTGAAACAGGCATCCAAAGTGAGCAACAAAGTAAAGTCGAGAATTCGGGTGGGAGAAAACAACATAGATCACGAAGGTGAGAGTGATTGTCATCATTCTGATCATGGTTTAGATTGTGTTCTCTCTGATCATAGGGAGGATGCGAATTCAAGTGGGGCTAGCACACCTAGAGGAGATTTGCCCCCATCTCCTTTTGGAGTATTCTCCCATATTGATGAGAAGTCTCCAGGAAAACCCTCCAGAGATTCTGGTGATGAGAGTGAAGGAAAACCTTCGATCCAGAGGATGATATCCTCGAAAGCAGAAGCATGGATGGGTAAGAAAGGGATAACATGGCCATGGAAAGGAAATGAGCGAGAAGGGCCAGAGGCTAAGAATACTCGTTTTGTTTGGCCTTGGTTGCATAATGAACACGAGAATGATTCAGCTCATCAGAAGAATTATTTTGGTTCAAAACCAGAAAGTCAGGTGAATGAAAATAACCGGACTACAAATAATGAGGCCTCGGGATCCTGGACCTCCTCATTTAATGTTAACAGCACAAGCAGTGCCAGCAGCTGTGGAAGTACCAGCAGCAGTGCTGTGAATAAGGTGGATGTAGACACTGACAGCCTGGACTACGAAATCCTATGGGAAGACTTGATAATTGGGGAACAAGTTGGGCAAGGTAATCATCTTTCCAGTGACCTGTCATGCTTCTGAAGTATTGATATTCTTCATTTCTGGAAACTGTTTAATTGACGTTGGTAAAGCATGTCTCTAATGACCCAAGTGAGTAAAGGTGATTAAGTGAATCGTCCAATATATATTTGATCTTTCCCAAATCATCTACTGTTTTCTTTGAATCATTAATGACATGGGTAAAGAATTTAGAATTGGTCATCTTGACCAAACAAAAGTTCTCTTGAACTTATGCTCCTTTCTCTTGTGAGTTTATGCTTTTATGGTTTGCGTGGTTGAATTTCATCCTGACATGTATTTGCTGTTTTCCTCCATTCTGCAGGATCATGTGGAACCGTATACCATGGTCTGTGGTATGGATCAGTATGTTTTTTTTACTCTTTCTTTGGTTAACTTTCACTTTAAATGGATGCCCAAAAAAATAGTTCTAGATTTAACTGAAATGATATGGTCAAGTGATGATTTCCATTTACTCTTCTTTTCGAACAAAAAAAGAAAAAAGATAGTAAAAGAATTCCAATTACCCTAGTGAAAGTCAAAATGCAGTTCAATTTGCAAGCAATAAAAAAAAAGCTCCGGAAATATCTTCATAACTGTAGGGTTTTCATTGGGTCTTCAAAGTCTATGATACGGGTGTTTTTTTGGTCAAACTATACTTTTGCAGTATAAGTGAGTGACTCATTTATTCACACGTGTAATAACGATGATACATGTGGGATATTTATCGCCTTTAGATTATGGAATGTGAGGAAACATTACGAGTACTTTCAGCGTATATTGTTCATGTGTGGTTCAATGGTATCTTTGCTCTTACAGGATGTTGCTGTCAAGGTATTCTCCAGGCAAGAATATTCAGAAGATGTGATATTTTCCTTCAGACAAGAGGTGTGTTTTCTAGCTGCTAAGGATTTGTACTAGCTTATGTACTTGGGAAGCAGATGAGAGTTTGACTGGAATGTGTGAAATATAAATTTTGGATATTTCTCTTGAAGCCTGTGGGATTATGTTTGAAATACTGCTAAAAATTTTCATATTACTTTTTTTCCCCTTTATGGTTAATTTTGTGATTGTTATTCATTTTGTTCAATGCTGATGTCACAATATGGTATTGTTTATCAAGGTGTCTCTTATGAAAAGGCTTCGACATCCAAATGTTCTGCTTTTTATGGGAGCTGTGACTTCACCTCAGCGTCTCTGCATCGTAACAGAGTTCCTCCCTCGGTTGGTTCTGAACTTCCCTTTCTGAAATATCTATCTTTACCAGTATTTAAATTTAGGTTTATCATTTAAACCAATGTATAAGTGTTTTGTGCATATTTTCTTTCTAAAGTACTTCTGAGCCGACTGTGCCTCTCGTATCAATATTCTCTTGATGCAGTGGAAGTTTGTTTCGCTTACTACAAAGGAACACATCAAAACTTGACTGGAGGCGACGTGTTCATATGGCGATAGATATAGTGAGTATTGAGTAATAGTACGAAAATGAGCTATATATATATTATATGATGATAGATGTAGTGCCCCCACCCCCTTTCTCCTTGAGAAAGAAAAAAGATGATCAGGGAATTTTTTTATACATTGTTGTTGGTTCTCTTTTCAGTTTTTGTAATGTTGTAGTCTCTTGAGGCTTTTGTATCTCACTACCTTTTCACAGGCACGAGGCGTGAATTATCTTCATCATTTCAACCCACCTATCATTCATCGAGATCTGAAGTCTTCAAATCTCCTAGTTGATAAGAACTGGACTGTCAAGGTCTGTCATCCGTCATGTTTCTATTTCTTAAATCCTTCTCCGTGAGTGTTTTTTTCTTGTGCTTTTACAGCAGTTTGATCAAGTTAAACAATGACCTGTTTGATGTTATCTGAACAGGTTGGTGATTTTGGTCTTTCACGTCTTAAGCACGAAACATTTCTCACAACCAAGACTGGGAAGGGCACGGTATTTCAACTCACACCACTATATCCTCTTTACTATTTATATTAAACCAATCAGTCTAAATGTTACTACATGAGGTTCTCACTTAAATATGCCAATTTTCTCATTTGTAGCCTCAATGGATGGCACCAGAAGTTCTACGTAATGAACCCTCGGATGAGAAGTATGTTGTAATTGTTCATCTAGAATATTTCCCTTAAAGCTTCTTTGTCCTTCTACGGCTTCTCTAAAGTAAAATTATATCTCTTCGTGATGTTTTGGAACTTGGGACGTACACAGGTCTGATATATACAGCTATGGGGTGATATTGTGGGAGCTTGCTACTGAGAAGATCCCTTGGGATAATCTGAACTCAATGCAGGTATTGCTTTCTTTGGAAAAAATATCTTGGTAGCATCTTTCACATATGTTGTGTGCACATATGAACAACACTTTATTTAGGGTACTTGTAGGTGATTGGAGCTGTAGGGTTCATGGACCAAAGGTTAGAGATCCCAAAGGATGTGGACCCACAATGGACTTCCTTAATTGAGAGCTGCTGGCAGAGGTAGTAATTCTTTCTATGCTTTGTTCATTTTGCAGATTAGATTCGCGGATTAAATTCACCCTGAAATATGAAACTCAATTCTCGTCTCACTCTGCCCCTTCTGTCAACTCTGTTTAAAAGTAATGTCGCAAGAGTAGGGCCCACTGATTTGCTGATGTGTTAGCCATATCATTAGAAATATTTTATTGTTGTCGAAAGATGTTCCAGTCTGATTTTTGTGGGTGGGTTTCTATCATTTTATTGGTAAAAGGTAGTTTGGCATGCTGTTGTTGTTGTCATCAGAAGGTCAAGCTTTATTGTTTATTCAATGCCGTATGGTGTTTAACAAATTGAACTATTTCAGTTTCCTTGTTTGTTAAAATTGACAACGAAAAACTGAATACGAAATAGTTATTAAACGGCCCCTTAACTTTTTAAGAATCGAATTTTGGTAAAACGGCTAATGTGCTGATATTCCAACTTCAATGAAAACCAGTGATGCAGCTTCCAGGCCAACATTTCAAGAACTGCTGGAGAAGCTCCGAGACCTGCAGAGACAATACACTCTTCAGTTCCAAGCAGCGCGTACAGCCGCTGGTGATAACACCCCGAAAGAATTGTAGCCCCTCCCATCTGAGCTCTGTGTTGCATTTGGGATTTCACCACTTCCATCTCTTCTACCACGTTGTGGATGAATTGAAGCAGTGACAAAACGGGTAACTAAATTAATTAGCCAGACATCCCCACAGACGGCATGTCGTATTGGAACCACAAAGTTGGAAAGTCAGATGGCACAAACGGCATGGCGTATTAGAATGTGTGATAGTTGTTATGGCACAAACGTAGTGCGACAGGGTCGGTTGGGTTGGATGCCACCGGTTTTTGTGATTTATAAAAAATGGTGTACAAAAAAATATGAGAAAAAAAAAGGTACGAATACTTGGCAGTCAGTCAGTCAGTCAGTCTGTATTCATTTGAGTAAATAGAGTGATTAATCTCTCTTTGCATTATTTACCTTCTCTTTTACTTTTACCATTTTTAGATGGGATGATCTCATTATTGGGTGTTGATTATTGATCTACTCGTAGACAATTCTGCGGAATAAAGTTTGAAATTCAATGGGTTCTTTGTTGATGATGTGATTTGTAATGGTTGTTACTTGTTACAAAGTAGGGGTGGGCGCGGTTCTGTTTAAATCTATTTCACCGTAAAAATGTGGTCAAATTAACTAATTGTTAAGTAGTACGATTTAATTCAATTTGAGCTAAAACGGAAAAACCAAACCAAACCAAACCACTATTTAATGATTTGGTTTGGTTGGTTTGGTGGTGTGAGTTTAAACTCAATTCTCTTGTCTTTGTGTCTTTTTCCAAACAAGGTACGGTTTGGTTCAAAACACATTTTATAGTGTTAAAACTTAAAAGGTTTAAATGGTTCGATCGGCTTGCTGCCCACCTTACCATTGGATGAGCAATGCTCACGGGCTCGCGTGCGATTTTGACCATTTATAAATGTGAACGCATTATTTCATCGACGGTCAGAAATCATCTGCGCCCATATTAATGTTCTCTAATTTGTGCCAAGAAGTTGATAACATCCACCGCAGCAGATAAGGTTTTGAGAAACAACTTTACTTTGAAGATGTGATGGTAACAGACATATACGTGCACACTTAATAATTGTAGTGGAATCTTCTTATCTTAGGAATTAGGAGGGTGCCTCTTGGTGACTAACAATTTCAATTGAGCGCTAAAAGAGTCGAAGTCTCAGGGGCCTCGTAGCTTAGTTGGTTATTTATCCTTGCATTGTGCTCGAGGGCCTGTGTTTGACTCTCCCTCCCCCAATACCGCTTGTATCCAAAAAAGAAATAAATCTAACTCAACTGATGACAAACACGAAATGAGTCACTAAGTTGCATGTTTCTGAATAATTTATCCTCACAACTCACACTACAACAATGTAATTGCCATTCCATATCTGGTAGCATTGAAGAAGCAAAGTTTGAAGAACAAAGAAACCCAAATCTGATCGTATTCATTTTCCTAAGGGCGATTCATTTTCTAGCGAAGCAAGTGTCGAATGGCGGCAACAGCATCGCCTTTGTGCTCCCGCAAGGTCCTCTCGGCAACCTTCTTGTCCAACTCTAGTTCATTTGCGATTATGTCAACATCACCTGCATTGATCTTCACTGCAGCCAATTCCTTCTCCCTGTAAATTGTAATGAAACGAGCTTTACAATATGGGCATGCCAGTCTCAACAAATAACAAGTTCATCTTATGCTTATGTTGGACATCATACGATGCAGTTACTACACTTCACACTATCGAAAATATAAATTTATGACTGCCTCACATTCCGCTTTGTCCAAAACCCCAAATCAAGTCAACAATTTTATACAAATTTCACAACGACAACTGTTAATGTCAGCGAGAAATACTTCTAGATTCGACCTATAGAAAAAATAATCCCTCGCCTATCAACAGTTAACTTTTATTGTCGGGTGTAATGACAGTCAAGTTCAGGTTTTTTCTGTTCAAAACGTTGCTCTTCAAGGGTAGCTAACTCGCAACGACTTTTAGCTCAGTTGGTTAAGACCATTCACCCAAGGTTTCGAGTTCGATTTCCCCGATTTCCCCCTCCCCACTATCGCTTGTATAAAAAGAAAAAAAACCCTATTGCTTTCAAACCCTTAACATTCAGTCACAAAAAAAAATCTAGTCTTCTAATAGCATATGAATCAAACTCCATAACAAGTTAATCCAAAAATTGAGAACTTTTTATAAATAAAAAATGAGAGCGAATTGGAATATACTGACCTCAATCGCATAGCATTCCAATCGGCTTCGGAGGAGGCGGCGATGGAAGCCATGGCCTCTTGGACGCGGGTGGAATCGAGCTGTCGATCCTCCACGCGGTCGGTGAGCTTATCGAAGGCTTTGCTCTGCTGCTGCAAGTCCTTGGAGTCCACCACCATCTCTACTCCTTCTTCTCCACCTCCCTCCATTTTTTGTGATTCTGATTTCGATTGCGGTTTCTTCGTGTGCTTCTCGCGATTCAGAAACTGAAAATTGGAACCCCCTTCTGTTTTTGTGAGGGAATTCGGTAAAAACCCTAGCTTTTGCCCTCTTTTGAGAATTGAAGACTTGAAGTAGTGGTGACTGGTGGTGGCTCAGAATTGGGGTCTGAGGAGCATGTCAGTAGTGGGCTAGCATTTGAGAATGGCCCAACAAGAATTAGATTGGCCGATCATAGCCTACTCAGCCCTAATACTGGGTGCCAAAGTCAATAATTGACCATAGGTTTAGCCCAACAGTGTTATTATTTTTTAGGGTTAACTTCCACCTTCAAGAGTCATTGTGATTTTCAAAATGGGTCACGGGGTTTTAATTTTATTATATTGCCCTCTAAGGTTTTGAAATTGTATCAATTTATACCATTTGTCTAAAAAAATATTTGAATTGTCATTAGATTGATGACATAGTGAGCATGAAATCTGCAACTAGATTGACATGCAAGCCACATTTGTATCATATAGCCTTTACTTATCAATTTAATAGATAATTAGACATTCAAATATATAAATTGATACAATTTCAAAACCTTAGGAGACAACGTGAGAAAATTAAAACTTCGTGACTCATTTTGAAAATCATCTCAAACCTTGATGGTGTAAAATATAATTAGTCATATTTTTTATTAAGTGGTTCTTTGTACACCCAAAACTTATCTGTGGGCACTCCCAAGTCATTTCATTTCATTTCTTTTCTGTGAACACCCAAAAACTTTTACAACCTACCAAATTTAACCTTTTTTGATAACTTAAAAAGAAAAAAAAAACCTAACAAAGAAAAAAAATGGTCACATCCACCATGAGTGGCTAACTATACCACGACACGAATCCATAGTAAAATACCATCTTTGATTCAGACCACGAATTCTCTCTCCCTCCCTCACAAATTCTCTCTCTCTCTCTCCAGAAACCTTGCCAACCCACAGATCGCCGAACGCCATTACGGGATTAGCCGGACCTCCAGTACTGGCTTCTGCGGGTTGGATCACCGCCTTCCTCCTTTTTTTTTGCTCCAAAAACCTCACCAACCCACAGATCGCCGAACGCCGTTACGGGGTCAGCCAAACCTCCACCACTGGCTCCTGTGGGCTGGACAACCGCCTTCCTCCTGTTTTTTTGTTTAAAATCCTTTCTTTTTATTTCTGATAATATTTTCTGAAAAAAGTATATTAAGGTCTAGAATTTTTTAGTCATTTTGCAAATGTATAAAATTGTCTAGAAATAATATTTTTCACTTTTGAGTGTCTAGAGATAAGTTTTGGATGTACAAATGAAGATGAATATCATTAGATCATAGTACTAAGACGCAATGATAAGTTTTGGTATCGAATTTGTCATTCAATATATTCGAACATAAGAGTTATCACTTACAAATAAAGAGGAATATTATTAGATTATAGTACTAAGGTGCAACCATTGCTAGTCAGCTTTCATTTTATGAAAAAAATGGTAGGGGCTGAGGCTCTGATTTTTATTGTTGGTTGATTACATGTACTTTGGAGTCAATGGCAATTTGATTTCCAAATTTTAAAAGGATCAATACTTGATGAGTAGGAATTTCTACTCAAAATTCTTTGTGGCCAATTTATAAAATTTAGTGTTTATGATTGAAATTGGTCATATTATAAATCAATTAAAATTAGGGTTCTTTAGATATAGACCCTTGTAACTCTTGTTTTCCAAACTTAAATCCATCTATCTTTAAACATTCAAATAAAACCCAAAATTCAAACTTGTTGACACATGTGGAAAATAAGTAACCTATTATTACAAATTATTTACAACTTATGCCACAATACCCTAATTATGTTAATGAAGCAATTTAACATTTTAAAATTCAAATAGTAGGTGCACTATTTGTGGGAGTGAAAAATTGTATTCTTTCAAGAGTTGACTTCACAATTATAAATTTATGGTATGCAAATAATTTACCTATACTTTTTATGTAAAATATAGTTAAATTCATTTTCAATCAAATAACATATATATAAATTTATTTATATATATAAATTTATATGTACTAATTAATTTACCTATATATAAATTTATTTATGATTAGCACGTTATTTATTTTTGTAGGTAAATTATTTTGCATTTATTATTATTTTATATGCAAATAATTGACCTATATTTTTATGTAAAATACAGGTAAATTAATTTTGAACCAAATAACATTTCTTTATTTTGTAGGTAAATTATATTGCATGAATTTTTACATATATTAAGCATGTTTTTTTTTATTATACATGTGTGTGTGTAAAATAATTTACCTACATGTATATGTAAAATATAATTTTCGTGACATTAATTAAGCATGTATTATTACATATATTAGGCATGTTTTATTGTTGTTATATATAAGGCAATGAATTTGTAACATTAATATTTTTTTCTTTTTTTCGTTTTGGAAAGTCATTAATTCTCCCTTACTACCTGTATGAAATTAATTGTGCACATCAAACATTCAAATATGGGTATTTTAGGCATCCAAAAAATTTAAAATGTGTAAAGTCAAACATAATTAATGAATTTGCTTATGTGGAGTCTAGTCAATGGGTTATATTCGAGTAAAAAATTTATGTCGGGTTTTATATAGAGAAAATTAAATTTCAAGGGCTAAAGTCATATTTTCAGTTAAGGTCGTTTAGTCAATGAACTATAGTAAATAAATAGACGATTCAAAATACTACAATTGATTGACTAAGTGAATCGTCTATCTATTTGCTTCAGTTGATTGACTAAACGACCTTAGTTTTTATATATATATATATATTTTATTTATAGAAATAATCATTATATAGAGTGATTTATAATATGACCAGTTATGATCATAAACACAAAATTATGTGAATTGGTCACGAAAAATTTTGAGTAGAAATTCTTATCTTTTGAATAGCCAAATATTTTTTTTTTTATAAATTGACAAAAACCACCATAAAATCAAGAGTCGTGGTCAAGTTAATCAAATTTTTTTTCATAGCTTTGCATGGACTCATTTTTTTAATGAACGTCAATCAAATCGATGCTATGGGAATTAATAGATGTCAATTAACATTTTTTTTAAGAAAAACCCTAAACTTTGGGTATATTGTATACATGTGCATAGAGAGGAGAAAATTGCTAAGTGACATCAATATATGTAAAATAAGCCATGGGAATTATAGTTGTTTTTGTCAAAATTTAAAAGATACAGATCAAACTGTTACTAGAATCTGGCTAGAATGCTTACAAGTATTTCATGCTTACACGAATCCAACTATTAATGGTTAAATTTCTTTAATTGTTAATAGTTAGATTCGTGTAAGTATGAAATGCTTGTAAGCATTGTAGCCTAGTTCCTGTTGCTGAACTTGAACCCTAGTTACAGCAAAGTGTAAATGAACCTAGTTTTTAATTAGGTCAACTGAAAGTTAGTTGGATCAAATAAAACTTGCAATAGAGTAGCCAAAATCGATTGGAAGTGAGCTTTGTAATTTTTCACCCAAGGCAAGCCTCAGGTGTTGTTAATCAGTGGAGTTTCGAAGTCTAGGTCTGAATTTCTTCAAACATTCAATTAATCCAGATTCAACTTGACAATTGATCTAATTAATATCTTTAGATGATGCTTACGTGCCATGCAAATCTCATGTTTACTACCACAAAATTGTTGTCGGTGGTCCATGTAAGTAATTTGACTCAACTAATCACATGGATTTTCTTCTCTTTTTGCTAGCAAAATCATATGAATATTTACTATTAGGTGGCTATTTTTCAGTGCTACTACAACTGAGCCCTCTAAATGTCCTTAATGTACCATACAGTGCCAGGGCTATATTAGACTATCATGCTTAGTGGTTGAGCACAGCTGCTGGGACACCACAGGGACAGACAGTGGCGGGGACTACGTACATAATTATGGTTGTGCCACCGGCTAATTATGGTTATTTATCAAATGAGGTTTGAATTTTGCACCATTTCATTAATCATGTTTCGTAGAAATTAGTCCACAACTTTAGCATCCAACTGCAGGCATTTATGTTATTGTGTTCTTCTTGAACTACAGTACTTTAGCATCCAACTCCCATGCTTGCTTGCACTATAAATATTCGCTGCTCGTTACCAAAGTTTATCAAACCAAGCAATTCACAATCCCCGCTTCATATATATATCGATCTCTCTTTAATTTATTTGTTATTGGGGGAAACATGGGGAGGTTTTCTAAGTTTCTAGGGTTGTTTGCTGTGATGTTTGTAGTGGTGCTAGCAATAGCTGAGTGTCGCAAGATAGAGAAAGAAACATTTTCTGAAGGCCTAGGAGGTGGTTTGGGTGGCGGTGCTGGTGGTGGCTTTGGAGGTGGTGCTGGGGGCGGTGCCGGAGGTGGAGTTGGCGGTGGAAGTGGAGGTGGTGCTGGTGGGGGCTTTGGAGGTGGCAAAGGTGGCGGTGTAGGAGGTGGATCCGGGGGTGGTGTAGGAGGTGGATCCGGGGGTGGTGCCGGAGGTGGAAATGGAGGTGGTGCTGGTGGGGGATTTGGTGGTGGCAAAGGCGGCGGTGGTGGGAGGTGGATCAGGGGTGTGGTGTTGGAGGAGGCTTTGGGTGGGGGCAAGGTGGGGAGGTGGTGTGGCGGAGTCTTGGTGGAGGGCGTTGGGGTGGTGCGGTGGTGGTGTTGGAGAAGGAGTTGGCGGCGGAGGTGGTGCGGTGGTGAGTGGTGGTGTTGGAGGGGAGGTTGGCGGAGGAGGTGGTGCAGGTGGCGGTGTTGGTGGGCGGTGGGGTGGTGCGCGGGTGGTGTGGTGTTGGAGGGGAGGGTTGGCGGCGGAGGTGGTGCGGGTGGTGGTGGTGGTGTTGGAGGGAGGAGTTGGCGGTGGAGGTGGTGCGGGTGGCGGTCTTTGGTGGAGGCTTTGGGGGGTGGTGCAGGTGGTGGTGCTGGAGGTGGAGTTGGCGGCGGAGGTGGGGCAGTGGAGTCTTTGTGGAGGCTTTGGGGTGGCAAAGGTGGCGGTGTTGAGGAGGAGTTGGTGGCGGTGCTGGTGGCGGCTTTGGTGGTGGTGGCGGTGCTGGTGGAGGGATTGGTGGTGGATTGTAACTCCCAAATTCAGCTATATAGGCTATACCTAGCTAATGCTATCATGCAAAGTCGTACGTGTAAGACTCCATATGCATGCATGGAAATTGTATTACCTTTTACTACTAGAGAATAAATGAAGACCTGTAACGTGCCTAGGTATTTCCTTTTGTTAAAGAGGGGAGTGCAAAAATCCGATTTAAGTGTTGAAATGCTACTACATCATTAAGATTAAACAAAGATATCCTTAATTAATTCCTCATGTGCACTTCCAATTTCACACTTTTCTTTCCTCTCTTGGACCCCAAGCAACAACATTAGCATTCTGTGCAAACACTTTGTTCTCAATTTATCTAGCTTTGGCACAAACGAATCGTCGAATACCATAATTCCCTTGAACTATCCGTACTCGTAGAAACACGAAAATTTATGGAAAGATCAAATTGCTCATGATTAAACAACAAAGTTTGAACAGTTGCTGGCATTGTACAATTTCAAATTTTCAAGCAGTTTGGTAATTCTATCCAAATTCACCTAATATATTAAGCACATAATGTTGACAATCTGAATTGACAAAGCTAGAATGTTAACACATAAGAGAGAAATGTTATTTTTTTCTTGACATGCAGTAGTCGATCAGATTGTAGCCTTGATTGGTTTTGGACAGAATCATATATCTGAATATGTAATTTTGATTAATGCAACATGCAGTTTTACATTTTGTAGGGAAAGAAAATTATTAATCAAACATATGATCGCCTCTTGTACTCATCACTGTATGCTCGGCCCCATCGGCTAACGATCGATGAACATACATTAATTCACAGCCAAACTGGCAGCCATTCCTTGCCGTTGATGAAGTCGATAGACAAGAAGGGTGCAATTTCTTTTTCGGTGAGTTGTCTAGCCCATTCGGCACGCCCGGTAGCCTCAGCTCCTGGCCCTTTGCACTTGTACTCGGCATGGTATAAATTTCTGCAGGTTTCATTTCATTCACAACAGATTAAATCATAAATTTAATTGGAATATTTTTAGGTGCTAGGTGCAACCATGTGTGTTTGATCAAATATTTGGGTGCATGTTTCTTACTCTGTTCCGCCGGAATAGCTCCAGTTGGTCCAACCTTGCGGCACGACAGTCTTGGAGAGGTACATGTTTGCGTAAATCACTCTGGAGAAAGCACCCTTTGCCCTACCTAGGTACACAGTGTCACCAACACCATAGAGCTTGCCTTTGTTAAAAACAAATCCACTGTTCTCCTTCTCAGTCTCCCTATTTTGAGCTGTCACGGACCCCTTGATCGACACCCTCTTGTCTCCGATAACAAAGACCTCGCAGCTCTGCATCCATGATTGATTAATTAGTCTTATTCATTGCACCCTGATACGTGCAGGCTGATTTTTTTGGAGCGCTAATAACAGGTTTCAAAATTAATTATGAAGGTGATGAAGTACTAGTACTACTTACGTGGAAGATAGATCTACCACGACCAAAGATGAAGTCAATGGAGCCCTGGATGTAGCAATTATCATAGTAATGTCTGCCTTTGTAATCGAAGAGGGTGTTATGGGTACTGTAAAATCCACAATGGTAGAATGCAACTTTGTCTGCAGCTACAAATGCTGCAACTGACTGGTTCTGCGAGGTGTAAGCCACACCGGTCGGGGCCTCATTCTGCACAACATTGCATAATTTATTCAACTGATCTATAGAATAATGTCATATATAGGGATCCGGAAATGTTCACGGCAAGTTATGTTGCCAGCTGATTGCAAATCTAAACAGTTGATGGTATGTTATCCATATTAACATTTGTTTGGCAATACAAGTCCGGCAAGAAAACATTACCGTGCTAAAGAATTTGTAAATATACAAATATATGCAGAAAAGGGAAATGAAGATGAACCTTGAAGCTGATCCCGAAGGCAATGAAATGGGGAGCTTCGACACTGAAAGTAGCAGATTCGACATTGTCTGAAGAGCTTTGGGACCAAACAATGGCGGACCTCCCCTTCCCATTTCCTCTCATGAATATGTAGGGCTTATTACGTGGTATGATCACCTTTTCTCTGCCAGCCAAAACACATATAACCATTAGATAACATGCATAATTAAACTTGTTAATTATTCATAATATATAGCTAGTTTTGCTTTAATTTCACAATTGACAGAATGATTAATTGATGGTTCAATTACCTGTACACTCCTTTCCTAACATGGATGATGATCCATTGCTTATTGCCTTCAGGAACAGCATCAATGGCTGCTTGAACAGATGTGAAATCTCCCTTGCCATTGATGTCAACCTTAAGCGTGCGGTTCGTGTGAATCTTCTGAGTCAATAAGGGTGAATCAATGACCTTTTGCGCGGTCAAGCCATGAACAACATTCGCGAGAGTTACTGAGGTGAAAAAAATGATTGCAAAGGTTATGAATGTACCGGACGAAGACCAAGCCATGTTTCTAGGGAGAAACACAATCTGCAGTTTGGGTGAATTAATAATGTTCACCTAGGGGGATATTTTTTGTGAGGCAATGAGGTTCTCAAAGTGAAGGAGGGCTTTTATTCATTTACGGGTGCGGTTATTTGGAAAAATTGAGTGTACATGACAAATTGAAGCTGGAAGTTAATTGGCTAACAAGATTCTATCTATTTTAGGGGGCCGCCCGTTTAGTTTAATTTCAACTTTCTTTGCTTTTTATGAGCAATCTATAGTAGCCGGTTATTGCGTACTCTAAAATGAGAAGAGAAACAGACACAAACAAGAATATATAGACCCCGTTATATATGAGCTATAGCCCTAAAATGAGTGTTTAAGAAGAATTTTGCTATGCTGACGTGGATTGTGTATGTTTAAAATTTTGTTGTGCAGTTATAAGACACAACATGTCTTGAAACTTAGTAAGGAAAATATATTTTCATTTTTCACTTTTAATATATGTCATTCTTTGTGCGGTTCGTAGTATAATATCGTACACAAAACTGCACGTCCACCATTAATGTTACACGTCCAACAATGAACAGTATAGCGTAACTACATACGGGGTTTATTTGGGTGATAGGTTAATGGGCTCGCGTAAAGCCTTTGAATCTACCCAGATCATTGAGAACTCAATATTGCATTCATAATGCATGCTTTATCATGACCAGGTGAACAGCAAGTATGCTATAGTACACTTGTATTTGTTTGCATCAATCCCTTTTGTATTTGTTTGATTAATAATTGATTGTCTTTTGAATGGCAAAGTGTGGTGCTGGGCTTTTTAGGTGTGGGATTTTATTGCATCAACAAATCTCCGAGCACTCTAAGTTAATTTTTGTTTATATTCTATTGAAGTTTAGGATCAATATATGTCTACAGTCCTACAATCGTGATTGTTTTGGTTATTAAAAGTTTAGGGGGAGGGGAGGCTACCCCATCCCAAGGCATGTCATACCACAAACCTCTTTGAGAATTTACAGAGGGGGTCTTAGCCCTTTTATTAGTTGTATAGATTGCCCATCAAGAGGGATTGCTGGCAGCGGAACTCAAACTTAAACCCTGGTCTAGTGAAGAGAACGATTCTTACCAATTCAATCAACCCTCGTGATTTTTTATAAAAAAAATACCATTGGAAAAAGCTTAAAGCTTAAAGCTTATATGTCTATATATATATATATACGTGTGTAGATGAGTCCTGCAAACAATGAACAAAATGTATCTAAAACTAACAATAAAATACAAAAGTTGATTACAAAATATATAATTTGAGTAACTAACTATAAAAAATTGAAACATTTTGGAAGTCTTTTTATTGAAATAAGTTCGGAACACTTTGAAAAAATTCGGATCGAAAATTCAAAATTTTCGGAATCCCTAAATGTATTCCAATGTTAGTTCCAATTTTTTAGAAAATATTCGGATTCAGAATTTTTTTGGTTTGGTTTTAGAAATTTTACTCTCGGAATCATAAACACCATTCCAACTTGCACTCCTAGCCAATAACAACAAATGTTCTAAAGGAAAGGAAGGGACTCTTAAGACTCTTTGTTTGAAGAAGTTTGATCGTTGTTTTACTTCTTCTTAGGTTAGATAGATATGAAATTATGGATCATGGGCTTCATTGTAGACCACTAATAAAATAACAAGTGCTAAGACAATCATAAAACGATCTAGGTCGGGTTACCCACACATAAGAAATATGGGCTCGTTTTTACACAAGCTGGGGTCTAACTCGACCGCTTTAAAAATTAAAAGTAAGAACCATATGATTTTATATCGGGTCAAGTAATACGGTTTGGATCCACGGATCTAAAGACCCGTATGTCCACCCTTACTATTTATAATGTAACTTAACCAATAAAATACTGAAAACGTCCTTAAATGTAAACAACAGAATTGTCGAAAACGTCCTAATAAAATACCGAAAATGTCCTTAAGCGTCTTTAAAAGCCTAATAAAACTGTAACAATAGAATTTGGTTGAAAAAACTCATATGTCACAACACAATGATGAGTTTAATACGCGTCGTTGTTTTCTTTGAAATGATGGGTCATGGACCTAAATCGAACTTCGAAGCCCAAATTTGCAAAGCTTTGGTTTTTGGCCCGATTTGTGCCTTTTGATTTGTTCTTCAATCTTTCCACTGATCTACATTAATAATTTGATAATTGTTGTGACCTAAATTTAGAGAAAAAGTAGAGAGAGGGTGCGACAAAGAGAAAAGAGAGAAAGAGAGAAGGGCTTGAGGAATTGGGATACATATTCCTCATGCCTAATGCCTTTACTTATAGTAAACCACAAGGAGAGACAAACTTGATCTCCAAGTAAGTACATACCTAATAGGATAGAATCACTAGATTTACAATAAAATCCTAATCCATATCTACCTAGGATTTACACAATCATACTATGCCAATATTAATTATAACACTCCCCATTGGGTGTGTAAATACTCAAATAGATATCGCATCAGATCTTCATGGATGATGTAGAGATAGTTGATGAAGTAGTCTCGTAGGCACAATAGAGAATATGCTAGTCTCAAATATGGAACCTGTATAAGGAAGTAAACCTCACAAAACTTGACTATGGTAAAACCCAAGGCAGGACAAAACCCATAGTCTAAGGAGAAAAGTGAGTTAATGCAAAGTCAAAACTAAACATCTGCAGGATGTCAGTAGGACGCACACAAGGGTATGACCAAGCCAGAGTGGGTAAAATCTCGTTAGGCAACAAAAACCTAATGGGAAAAATGATCCTGATTGTAGGGAAAAAAGTAAATTAAGGTCAAGCGAGCATACTTCAAGATACTCCCACTGAGTTTAACAAAATTTCAAATGAGAAACTAACAACGTTGCAAATGAGAAAATTTGTGCATATCAATTCCTCGAATAAGCTTCTTTAGTAGTGACTTCGAGAAGAGGTTGGCAATGTTGTCTTGGGATCGGATTTGCTTGACTTCAATATTTTGATGCTCATGCTGTTGTAATGTAAATGCAATATGTTTGGTGTTGACTTCTTGGATGTATCATGTTGTGGTCTAGTCGATACATGCAACGTTGTCTTTATAGATCGTCGTTGGGACTCAATGATGGATGAAAACGACAGGTGCTTCGAATATGCTCCCATGTACACGTGTGACTTCGTGTATGACCATGAGCTCGAAGACATCGCAACTAAGGTCTATTTGGTTGACCTCCAAGATATTGCGGTGTTCCTAATGGTAAAAACATAATCCGTTTAGAAACGTCCTTTGTGCGAATCAGACAGATAGTTTGTATCAGCATATCCCACAAGGTAGGCATCATTTTGATAATCAAGGGGTTGTGGTTCATTCTGAGATGCGTAGGGATAGAATAAGCCCAAATTTGTAGTAACAGAAAAACATCTTTAACACCTATTTGGTGATAACGTGTAGCCGCAGTGTTGTATCTTGCCAAAAGATCAATAACGAAGGAGATATCCTGCCTAATGCAATGAGCTAAGTATAATTAAGCGCAAATTGAACTTAGATATAAAACTTCAGGTTCCACAACCTTTTTAAGGGTCTCATTTGCATCTAATGTATGGACGATCATGGGTGTACTCGAAGGCAACATCTTCTGGGTGTAGTTCGACATGTGGACCCGAATACCATCTGAACTATGCTCGAAACTTCAGGTTGAGACGGAAACGAGTTTTCCCAAGATCTTTCATCTCAAATTTTGACTTCAAGTGCGAGGCAGTTTTCTCAAGCTCTTCCAGAGTCTAAATGAGATTCATGTCATTGACATAGATTATAACTCTAGCAAATTTGATTTTGTACATGCAAAGGCATAGTTTATTCACATATTCCTAACTGATCAAACATTCACTATGAATAGGTTCCAAAATTGGAAGAGAGTTGGTGGTAAAAAAAAGATTGTTCTTTCCGTACTCATGAAGGAAATATAAGTTCACCACATCATCTTGCTATGCAAAAGTGGATGGTTCTCAAGAACCCAACTCAACATATTGATACAACAACAACAGAACAAGCATTTTCATCTATGAGACTCATAAAAAATCATCTTCGGAATAAGATGGAGGACGAGTTTCTTGCTGATTGTATGATACTTCACATTGAAAGAAAATTTGTCGATAGTATTGATAATGATTCGATTATTGATGATTTTATCGCTTTGAAGACTCAAACGGTGCAACTTAAATAGTGTTATTTTGTATTTGCATTGCATAGTTGTCTTTATTTTGTTTAGTTTCTCTCTATGTGTACTAGATGCATTTTGAGAGGTGAGACTCATTACATCCCCCATGACTAGGTGTATCATATTTTGTTATTAATAAAATTCACTCGTACCGTCGAGTTTCTATCTTCTTAACATGTATGATAAAAAATTATTCCTTAAGATAAATTTAGCCCATCCAACTTTGAAATTTTGGCTTCATCCCTGACTGCGTTCTGGGTTTAAATCCTCCCCCTCCTTAATGTAATTTATAATAGTACTATCACTTGTAGTAAAAAAAAAAAACGTACGTAAGTAATCGTTAGTTTCAAAAATAAAAAAATAGATAAAAAAAGGATACCAAACAACGCATTCGGAGGAAGTTAGAGATTACTTACCAAGATAGAGAAACAATCGAATTACACCACCTATGTATCTGATAGATTTTTAATTAATTAGGATTAACAAGTGACTTGTCAGACTTCATAAATGGATATAGAGCCAACTGTTGGGTCCAAAAACCACATTTGCAGTGATCGGTCCAGTCGTCTGAGTTGCGGTTGACATGCATTCTCTATGACAATCCACCCAAAAACCAAATCAGTGAAAGTAGATCAAAGAAGAAGAAGATCTACACTTGCAAAAGTTACAGCCTCATGACATTCTTGCCGACTTTGAGAGCTAGCGGTGCTGCTAGGTTCAGTCTCAGTCGCTGTCGCGCTCTCCACTTTCTCCTCTCCACTTGTGTCCCTATTTTGTTCCTTGCATTCTTAATACAGAGAAGTTTGTATGTGCTTTCAGAATACTTTTGGCACGTGTTTGTTATGAGTGAGCGAAAGCATTGATATATTCGACTTTTAAAGTACACTAAAAAATAAATACTTGTGCCATAGTTTGAATTAAATAATAATACCACTTGATAGTGTTACGAGTAGCAAGTAGCAGCAGTTGAGTAATTTTAAGACCATGCCTTTTGTACAAAAACATATGGGTTTTCATGATCACGTGGATGATGCTTTGTTTCATTACTCTGGTAGTTGCAAGTCGTTTTCGAAACCAAGAGGGACCAAACCATACACAGTACGCATTTGATTCCACCTTTTGGGTGCCTTTTTGTTTTTGTTTTTGGTTTTGGTTTTGGTCCACATATATAGAAATTCTGAGAGGCAGGGAGCATTAATGCCTCAATCCAAATTGAAGTTACAATAAATTGCGGGGATTTAGATATGATTGTGATCAACCATCAAGGCATCACATGTTTGATTTTGACAAATAATCAAAGTTTGAGGGAACCATCAACTTAATTTCCTGGTGTTGACAAACATATGATGAATTGGGCATGTGCTCTTCAAAGTTGTTCTTCTCTAGTGCTAAGATCTTCAAGTCTAGTGAACCGCCAAACTTATCTGCTCCTTTATTATTTGGACACATACGTCGACTCCTAAGCTTGAATATCGAAATTCACCTACTGGGGTGGGGGTGCCAGACAGAGACAGATTCCTGAGTTTTCAAACACTCAGTCACAGCAGCAGTGAAGTTCCACCTAGGATTTAATTATAATACTGCAGCCAATCATCACGATGGATCTGAGAGCTATAGTTGTAGGAATATCACTGTTTGTTTTCAGCATTTGGGTTGAAGGGCAAGGCCTTTCTTATAATTTCTATGAGAACTCATGCCCACAAGTTGAAGCCGTTGTTAGAGCTGCCATCCAGCCTATTTTTCTCACTGATCCTACTTCTCCTGCTGCTTTTCTGAGGCTCATGTTCCATGATTGTCAAGTTCAGGTAATCTCCCTTCAATTTTATTTTATACACACACACACACACATATAGGCGGTTAAACAAAAAAAGTTGACTGTTCCTGAGGCCTCTACTGACGTTTCTGAACTCCCTAACATTGTCGTCGACCACCATGTCTAGGTACAAGAATTTTAACTTGATTCGCTTTCTAAAAAATGTATGTATGTGATATATCAGTTTAGGCATTTGAGAAATTGGTTCCAAAAAATAAGGCTGATGTGCATGCTTTAAAAAAAGAAACTTTGGTATTGTATATTTTATTTTTCAGCTTATCATGTCCGAGTTCAGTTATTTGCTCAATAAGTAATTAATGCTTGACAATGTAATTGCAGGGCTGTGATGCTTCAATTCTTGTGGATCAGCATGCGAACAATGTGCCATCCGAGATGGCCGCAGGGAAAAACTTCGGCATCCGAAAGAGGGAGTCGATAAGCATTCTCAAATCAATGGTTGAGTTACAATGTCCCCAACGGGTATCTTGTGCTGACATTCTAATATTGGCCGCTCGAGAAGCTGTGGTTGTGTCAGGAGGGCCGCAAATAAAGGTTGCTTTGGGAAGGAGAGATTCCCCTTTTGCTCCACGCTACAAGCTTGCAGATTCTTTGCTCCCTTCTGCCACTATTGGAGTTGATGGCATGCTTCAATTATTTGCAAAAAAAGGATTGACAGTTGAAGAATCTGTGGCCATCATGGGTATTACCATCAAAATATCCTTTTTCTTTGTTCTAAAAAACCGAAAGCGTAACTGGTTAGTTACAACTAGGTGTCTACCTCTCTCGTCACCTGACTACATAGTGTTGCGTTTTTTGCAGGTGCGCACACGCTAGGAGTCACGCACTGTTTGAACATCCTAAATCGTCTAAACCAAGCAGACGAAGGTGGCCAAGTACAAGGCATGGCACCTGGGTTTGAAGCATTCTTAAGGCTTAACTGTCCACAAGGTTCTTTGACATCAAACGCAAGCTTTGTTCTAAATGACCCTACAACGCTTACATTTGACAACCACTACTACAATAATGTAATTGGAGGCCATGGGGTCCTTAGAATTGATGCTGAAATGGTAATGGACCCGCGCACGGCTATGACTGTCGAGCGATTCGCTGCGAATCAGGATGATTTCTTTCAGGCATTTTCTTCTGCCTTTGTCAAGCTCTCCAACTCAGGTGTTTTAACTGGGAATCAAGGCGTTGTTAGGAAGAGTTGCAATGCAATAGACTGAAGAGGCAGAGGCGTTTGTAAATTTTCATACCATTTTTACCGTATATTTCGGCTAGTTACTGTTACTTATTTACATGATTCAATTTTATGTTGTTTGTTGAATGCGAATCTTCAGTTTTTTTTTTATTTTTTAAAAACTTCAGATCAAGAAGATTTATTTTTTATTTATCAACACATTCTTTCATAATCTAATTTTTCTTACTGTCTCTAAATTTCTGCTCTATTGGCTCTTCATATCCAAATCCTCTGTTCTGATTAAAATACCATCAGTAACCAATCATCATCAGTTGCTAGCTTCTTACCCTTCAATTGGAAAGGGCATCCACATTTTTTCATTCCAGACTTCCTTCTATCCTCATCCTTTATGTCTTTTTTGCAATTTCGACTTACATATTGTCCATTCCTTTCACAACCCAATGTAAGTCTAGGGCTCCTGCTACCTTTTCCACCTCGATCAGATTGTAACGTCACAATAACAAAACCATTGACCTTTTCCAACTTCTCGAGCCCATTGAAATCCACGTGGACCCCGAGTTTGAAGCGTGATGGCCGACACTCGTAAGTGACGAAGCCATTGTATGCATGACAACACTTAATTTATGCAACTTAAACCGTCAAATAGTTTGCGGAAATTCATACCAATATGCAAAAGGTTCAGAGCGTAACTAATATGAAGCAACATAAACAAATATAGAGTCAAGCTTCTCAAATTTCTATCCATACAGGGATGGATATTATTAAAGAAACTGAATGAAAGATAAATCCCTACATTGTCGGGAAGAAATCAGAGCTGCCAGTCAGATGCCTCGACTTCACCAGATGCACTGCTACTAAGTCCTGAAGGGGGCGCAAAAACAAAAAGTGTGAGTGAACAAAAAATAAAGTTTTCTAAACCCTTTTCTCTTTTCAACATAATAACCCCCTGTTTGAAAATCAGTATAGGTATAAAATCATACTACCATAGTATAGGTCAAAACATACTATGTATATATAATTGAAAGTAAATCTCAAAGTATAAACCGGAATGAACCATTTGTATTTCCAAAAGTCATACTGCAATATAGTTCAATATGTAATAAAGAAAACCAACACAGGGTATATGTGCAATCACCCATGTACGTGTTGAGGAACCTCATCCCAATCCCCGTACAAGCACTTTACGTTATCAATCCATTTGTACTCCTAGTACCACACACATGTAAGCACTTGCGCTATTAGCACGTCACACTCGAGTCCTTATGTTGTGGGGCCTTCCCCCAATAATAAACATAAACGTAAGACAAACTTGCACTAAGGTATTTACCGGACAATACCCCTGGAGTACAGTGCGTGTGACCCAAACATGTGAGACTTGTCCTACGGCCGTGAGACGGTACTAAAACGTAGTGAAAGCATACCAAGTGTGTTACAACCCGTCCCAAAATTTATGTGAAATGACCAAAATACCCCTAGGGTCAAGGTTGACTTTTGTTGACTTTTCGTGACAACTTGTGAAAAATTATTTCTTTACATATTCTCGATGTACTCGTCGATACGAACGCGTGGACGCAAGCGGAACTCAATTCGGAGTTAAAACGAACGTTTTACGAAGCTTTAAAGTGTAGGGGCATTTTGGTAATTTTCCACTCCGTGTGTGGGAATTAGGGTGTTTGGTTGGCTGCACAGCAGCCCCTCCCCATCACTTTCTGCACGTTTTCTTCCCTCTCTCTCTTTCTCTCCCATTTTCTCTCTCGGCCAAAAACGAACCGACAAACCCTAACCTTGGACGAATCACAAAACCGTCAATCCGTCGCCCAAAATCCATACCATCACGATCGTCTCGTCATTCTGGACGAGGCTGTGATTTCAGATTCTTCAAACTCGAACCCGATCGTTCAAACCGACGTCGGAACGGTTTAGGCAAACTGTCCGTCCATTTTCTGTGCAAACCAGACCAAGGTAAGCCTCGAGACCATTACCATTGGTTTTATTGGATTGAGTAGGTTCAATTTGATATAAAGAACGTCCCATTTGGTGCAGTTTTGAAGGAGAACGGAATTAGGGTTTCCTGAAGCTTTCCGGCCAATTTCCGGCCATCTCCGACCATTTTTCCGGCCCCAAATTGGTATGAAAATATTCTACACTTCAATACCTTCAATTTGATATATGGCAAGTTGATTTTGGCCAAAGAACGAAGAAGATATGAATTTTTGAAGTTTTGGGACTTAATCGGCATTTTTCCAGAAATTCCGGCGAACCAGGCGGCGGCGGCGGCTCCGGCGACCGGCAAGAGGAAGGGGACGACGGAATATTCCGTTAACGGCAACGGAATATTCCTAACGGCGTCGAAATATTCCGTCCAGAAAAGGTATATATTCCGTTAACTTTAACGGTGCTGACGTCAGCAGGTGCGTGGCTGACATCAGCAAGCGCGTGCAGGCGCGTGACGCGTGTGGCAACACGTGCCAGCGCGTGGCTGGCGCGTGAAACCAGTTTCCGGCGCGTGACGGCGCGTCCGGCCGTTTCCCGGCGCGTGAGACCTTTCCCCGGCGCGTGGCGGCGCGTGCGGCGGCGCACGGCGGCGCCGGCGGCGGTGGACGGCGGCTGTAGGGTTTTCGAGCTCCGGAAATCGTTTTTCGAGCCCTTTTTCGCTAAAATAGTATTATTTTTGGGGTATTTTTCTATTGGGCCTATTTTTCATTTATTTTAGGGAAGGTCTAATTTGTTCCCTAATATTAAATAGGTAATTCTTCGACTCCGCACACCGAGGAGGGCAACACCGAGGGAGATTTCACTCCCGATCACCTGTGAGTGGACTTTTGCTTTCTTAAATGATTTCTACGTTTAGAAATGGATTTGAATTTGATCTATACATGGTTTTAAATGGTTTCCAAAGCATGTTTATTTATATATATTTATTTATAAATATATATGCAATACTTGATAATTGTTTACACAACCATAATTGTTTTATTTATGGTATCTACGTTGGGAAATGAATTTGTTTGATGGTTGGGATTATTTATCAAAGTATGGTTATATGTTATGAAATGTTTTATACTTCGATATCACTTTTGCATAAATATTAAATGATTTTTTATTATATGGTTTTGAGGGAAATATTTTATTTATGCAACACTTGATATTGGGAATTATGAATGGGATTTTGGCTTCTATATCTATACACATGAGTATGTATGTATGTTTTCAAACACACTAGGTATGCTTTCACTACGTTGTAGTACCGTTCTCATGGCCATAGGACAGTTCTCACATGTATGGGTCACACGCACTGTACTCCAGGGGTATTGTCCGGTAAATACCTTAGTGCAAGCTTGTCTTACGTTTATTGCTGTTTATGGGGAAAAGGCCCCACTACGTAAGGACTCGGGTGTGACGCGTTGCGGCGCCAGGACTTACATGTGTGTGGTACTAGGAGTACAAATGATTGGATAACGTATTGGACTTGTACGGTGATTGAGATGCTGTTCCTCAACCCGTACATGGGTGATCGCACATATACCCTGTGTTGGTTTTTCCTTATATATATTGTCGGAATTATGAAATGTGGTTTATGAATATTATACCTTCTGATATGTTTCAGTATACTCATAAAGTACCTTTTGAACTATATTATGATAGTATGTTTTACGATTATACTGGATTTTCAAATAGGGGGTTAATATGTTAAAAAGAGAAAGGTTTTGCGAAAACTTTGATTTTTGTCCACTCACACTTTTGTTTTTGCGCCCCCTTCAGGACATAGTGATAGTGCATCCGGCGAGGTCGAGACTTTTGTGTGGCAGCTCTGATCATCCATCCCGACCATGTAGGGATTTATCTTTTACTTCCAGTTTCTTTAATAATATCCATCCCTGTTATGGATAGAGATTTTAGGAACTTGTTTCATTATTTGTTTTCCGCTGTTCAATATTAGTATGCTCTGAACCATATGCATATTGGCATTGGATTTTGCAACTTTAATACAATTTAATTTTGGTTACCCTAAGTGTTGTCATGCATTTAATGGCTTCGTCACTTACGAGTGTCGGCCAGCACGCTCGCACTCGGTATCCACGTGGGTATCGAGGGTGGGGTGTGTCAAAGTGTGTTTGAAAACATAGATATATATACATCATGTTTATAAATAAAGAATAACTTAAACTTCAATATTTCACAATTACTCAAACATTGCATAAATAGGTATACTCATTACAATCAAATATCAAATACCAATACCTTTATGCATAACCAAAACCATGTTCCAATACCATTTCATAATATATATATATATATATATATATATATATATATTCATGCTTCAAAACCATTTTAAAAATCATGTATAAATCAATACCATAAATATTTCAAAGCATAAAAACCATTTATTAAAACAAAAGTCCACTCACTAGTATTCGGGAGTATATTCCTCCTCGGTGTTGCGTCCCTCGGAGCGCCCAGTCGTAGGATTACCTATTTAATATTAGGGAATAATATTAAAAACATCCCTAAAATAAATAATAATAACCCTTGAATAAAAAGAATATAAAAATAACGTTATTTTAGCGAAAACAGGCTCGAAAAATGATTTCTGAGACCCGAAAACCTTCTTGTCGCCGTGCACCGCCACCAGCGCTGCCGTGCACTGCCATGCACCGGGAAACGGCCGGACGCGCCTCCACACGCTGGCACGCGCCTGCTGACATCATCCTATGCGCTGCTGACGTCATCGCCGTTAAAGTTAACGACGTCAGTTAAAGTTAACGGAATATACATTTTCTGAAGGAATATTCTGACGTCGTCAGAAATATTCCGTTACCATGACAAAATGTTCCGTCACCTTCAACCTCTCGCCGGTCGCCGAAGCCTCCACCGGCCGCCGTCTGGTTCACCGGAATCTGGAAAAAAAATGCCGAAATTGTCCCAAAACTTCAAAAATTCTTATCTTCTCCATTCCTTAGCCAAATTCAACGATCCATATATCAAAATGAAGGTATTGAAGAGTAGAATATTTTCATATCAAATTGGGGCCGGAAAAATGGCCGGAGATGGCCTGAAATTGGTCGGAAAGCTTCGGACAAACCCTAAATATGTTCTACTCCAAAATTGCACCAAAATTCACGTTCTTTATATGGAAATGAACCTAATCAATGTGATAAAACCAATGGGAATGGTCTTGAGGCTTACCTAGGTCGGAATTGTCACGAACTTCGATCAGCAGTTTGTCTTTTCCGTTCCGATATAGGTTTGGCCGATTTGGTTCGAGTTTGAAGATTCTGAAATCACAGTCTCCTCAAGAATGACGAGACGATCGTAATGGCTATGATTTCGTGTGGTGGTTTGATGGTTTTGTGATTCAACAAAAATCTCGGGTTTCTTTGTATATTTTGTAAGCTTTGGCCGAGAGAGAGAGAGAGAGAGAGAGAGAGAGAGAGAGAGAGAGAGAGAGATGAGGTCGCGGAGAGAGAGACAGCTGCAGAGCAGCTAGGTCAAACCCCCAAACCCTGATTAACACACGGGTGTGAAAATTGCTAAAATGCCCCTAAACTTTAAAGTTCCGTAAAACGTTCGTTTTAACTCCAAATTGAGTTTCGCTTGCGTCCACGTGTTCGTATCGACCAGTACTACTTGAATATGTAAAGAAAATAATTTTCACATGTCGTTTCGAAAATGTCATCAAAAGTCAACATTTGTTTTCTAGGGGTATTTTGGTAATTTTACATGAAATTTTGGGACGGGTTGTAACATATGTACCAAAATTTTACATTATGAATAAACATACAGGAGTATAAGTAAATCAGTTACGCAGTCAAGTCAAATCTTACCTTTTTTGTTTTAAATGCTAAACTGCTACCAGATTCATCTGCCTACAAAGGAACAATATAATAAAAAAAAAGTAATAATAGGCATATATAGAAAATAAAAAGAATGAAAAAAGGAATAAGAACAATAACTATGTTGATGAATCCTAGTTGAAATGAGACTAACTTCCTAACTCTTTTTTTTTTTCATATGGAAAAGTGCTTCATTCTATTGAATTATCTAATTAATTTTGTAATCAAATTTCAATTGAGTACTACAACTTCAATGGAAACATAAACAAAATCTGTGCCATAAGATTATACTAGTTTTTGTTTATTTTTTGAGATAAATACCATGAACATGCATATGAATAGAGGTGAAAAAGTTGAAAAATATGTATGATTTGAACATGTTTTTCTTACATCTTCAATGGAAACGTCATCTTTTACCTCTTCAATGGAAACATCATCTTCTACCTCTTCGATGCTAACGTCGTCTTCTACCTCTTCAATGAAAACGTCATCTTCTAAGTCCATTTTCTTTTTGCTTTCTCTAAATGAAAGGAGAAGGAAAGATGAGTTAGGGTTTAAAGGAAGATAAATCGTTTCTGAACAAGGGGTGGGAGTTAGAATCATACCCAACCTGTTCGCGCCCAACTGTTTCATTTTTTTAAAAGATAAAAATATATTAATATTTATCTTTTAAGGTCCTTATCTGTCATTTTACAAATGGGCAAACTTGTAATTAAAAATTTAATTAAAAAGTGGGTGGGGAGATAAAACACTGGGGTGTGAATAATAGCACTAAAAACAATATGCTGTCCACATTAGGGATAAAATTACTTGATTACCCTCAAATATTTGTCATGTGCAGTCCATGTGATCAAAATGGATGGAAAATTGGATAGAAAATTCCAAAATCTAAAGTTAGAGGGGAAATTGGCTAATTATAAAAGTTCAGGAGG
The DNA here is from genome assembly GCA_018257905.1 of Gillenia trifoliata. Taxonomy (NCBI): domain Eukaryota; kingdom Viridiplantae; phylum Streptophyta; class Magnoliopsida; order Rosales; family Rosaceae; genus Gillenia; species Gillenia trifoliata. The sequence goes on along the minus strand of CM031083.1, from coordinate 10,655,022 downwards.
GTAATCGGCTAAAATTAAAGTTGAGAGGAAAATTGACAGTTCTATACAAGTTCAAGAGGGTCAACAAATACCCTTTAATCGTTTAATAGCCCAAAAAAGATTGCAAGATTTTAGGATATTTTCAATATTTTTCTATTTGTTTAATGTATTTCCTATTTATAGTCATAGAAAGCATGGGGTAAGAGGCATTATATTAATAGAAAACTAATGAAAAACTCCTATCCAAACAAAATATTGAGCATAAACACTTAATAACAATTTATTAATAATAAGAACAATTATTCAAACAATATATTAATCATAAACACTTAATAACAATTTATTAATAATGAGGACAACAAATAAACAAAAAGAAAAAAGAAAAAGAACAAAAACAGAAAAAAAAAGAAAAAAGAAAAAAGAAGAGGCGGTGATATTTTCGTAAATAAGTTGAACTTTGGTGGCACTGACTGTTTATACACAATTAGGTTAACTGTTTATACATATGTACGACTGTTTATACATAATTAAGTCAACATTTGACTTAATCGTGAATAAACAATATGTGCCACCAAAGTTCAACTTATTTACAAAAAAAGCCAACACCTCCAAAACTTGAACTTATTTACAAAAATACCACCACCTCTTTTTTTTGAACTTTAACTTAATTAGGATACTACCACTAAACTTCAACTTATTTACGAAAATGCCACCACTTTTTTTTTCTTTATTATTAATAAATTGTTGTTGAGTGTTTATGAATAAATTTTTTTGTTTCCCAAGGGCTTTTGATTAAAGCTCCTTTATATAAACAAGGATTAGGGTGCTAGAGTTTGCCATCTTTCATATTATCAATCAATAAAATTTGAGGTTTTCTCATATTCTCTAGTGAATTTCAGTTTACTTATTCTTTAAAGTTATCGTTTGATACATTCTCTTTGTCACATTGGTCAGAGATATAGATAACTATATTACTTACATTGAAATCTATATATGCATATTTCAGCATGCATATATATATATATCAGTAAAATTTTAAGAGGAAAATAAAGAATTAATAACATATAGTCTTTTGCATATACTTTAAAACTCATTAGTTTTGGTCAGGCTTTGCTTAAAAGTTAATAAAACCAAAAACCCTAGTTGGTTTAATTTAGCAGAAAACTTACATATTGTGATCCACTGGAATTAAAAATTCCAGAGGCAGATGAAGCGCAATTGATACCATGTAGAATCACGTCTCCAACAGTAGTTGGATTCAAAGGAGGAGAGAAATTTTTGAAACCCAGTTGCTGTTCTGTTCCAATAAATCAAGGAAATAATGATAAAGTTTACCAGCTGATTAGGTTTTAGAAACAGAAAGAATTGAAGATCACAATTCCAAAGGATGAAGAGCTAGCCAGTTTTATTGAGTATCACGAATACGTACGAAGAATGTCAAAAACTGTTCTCCCATTTGTATATCGTCCTGTTGGCTTCCCAAAATCGATTCCATTGGGAGTGTTATTTGCCCTTGCTGTGGTTGTTATGTAGTTGTTGTTTCCCACATCTGCCGCGGAATCGCCAAAGATGAAAAAAGCAGGAACATTTTGGGCTGATGAGCAAGTTATCAACAGCAACAAGCAGACTGTACAAGTTTGGAACATAATATCCTTCCCCATGGTGAAATAGAATTGTTGAAATACATAAATAAACAGCTGCATGGTACATCGGGATGATCGGCATGCACATCGGGATGGTTTGAATGCTGTATCGGGTTGCTGTTTATTCATCGGATTGGTTGTGCTCTCATAGGGTTAGTTGTATAATCCTCATCGGGTTGGCTCCTCTGTCCACTAAACTACTGCGTGCTCTCTGCTGCGCTGACTTTTCTGTACATGAGTGTTCTATTGTCTGTATCAGTCATCTTCCCTTGATTAAAGGAAGATGACTGATTAGTGGCGTGTATTAGTATTAGGGCTGGGATTTTTGTACCGAAATACCGAAACCGAACCGAAAAATACCGAACGGAATACCGAAAAACCCGAAACCGAAATATCCCGAATGGTTCGGTCCCCGATACCGAAAAAAATACCGAAATTTCGGTACGGGGTTCGGGACAATATTACCGTGTATTCGGTAATACCGAACCGAACCGAATGATCAGTAATTCGATTCTCATTTATCGAAAATACCGATCTAAATTAGATCATCTAATTCGAAGTTCGAACCCATCCATCTGATAGCCTTCCATCCCCATTCGAAATTGATTCAATTGAAGTGAGTGAGTAAGTCTGAACCATCCATTCCTCTGAGAACAAAACATTCTGATCGAACCCAGCTCTCTCCTCTCCCAATCTCCTCCTCTCCTCCCAGCTTTCGACCTCCTCAATTGACCAAAAATACCGATCGAACTACCCAGCCATTCGATCCCATCCATTCCCAGACTGGTAAGTTCTTCTCCTCTCTCGACCTCCTCAATTTAATTTTGGGGGATTTAGGTTAGGGTTTCAGTTAGGGATGGGGGTTTTAGCCAGCAAGTGAATTTAATTTAATTTAATTTTGTGCTGTGAATTGAATTATGTGATTGTTCTGTGCTGTGAATTATGTGAATTATGTTAGATGTTCTGTGCTGTGATTGAATTGTGTGAATTATGTGATTGTTCTGTGAATTTAATTTAAGTTAGATGGGGCATGGCATCTTCGTTGCCGTCCCAAAGGCTTCAAGAATTATGCCTTCATACGGTTTGTTCTTATTCTTTACATGGTGCAAGAAAAGCAATGCATCTATTTACTCTTTTCAATCATGTTTTGTGGCTTCCATCACACCCTTTCTACTGTTACTCTGGCATTTGAGTTTTTGTGTGTAAGAGGGGTAATCTCTCTTCGTTGGTTCGTTGCACAGCAGCTGCACTTTTTGGGCTGGTTCTGCTTTTTGTCCCTTTAGATTGTTACTTGCTAGTATTGATCTCTATGTAATAGCTGTCTTTTGATCTCTTTTCTGTATTTGTCTTGGAGGGAGAATCTGAACATTGGTTCTTGGTTCATCTGTGTGAGAGTGGATTGAATGGATTGTATGGATTGTATTTGTGTATGCAGTGAGTGAGTGAGTGTGTGTGATTTTGTATGTGCTCTTGTATTTGTGATGAGTGTGCTTGACCGATTGATGTTGCTGCCTGTTTTTACAGAATGGAATGAATGAAGTTGCTGCCTTGTTCCAAACTTGCTGGTTGCTGAGTTGCTGTGTGTTGCTGTTAGTATTACTTGCTGTTAGTTGCTGGTTGCTGGTTGCTGTGAGTTGCTGTGTGTTGCTGTGAGTTGCTGGTTGCTGTTAGTATTACTTGCTGAGTTGCTGGTTGCTGTTAGTATAACTTGCTGGTCTTTTCCAAACTTCCAATGCTTTGTAAGAGTGTGTGTTGCTGTTTCTGTTGCTGTTAGTTGTACTTGTTGGTTGCTGCATAACTTGCAGCAGACATTGCCTTGAAATTTGAATGGAAAACTTGCTGTTACTTGCTACTTGTTGGTTGCTGCATAAATTGCAGCGGAATTTTGGTCTCTTTGTGTTTATTGAAATCATTGAATTGAATGGATTGAAATTTGAATGGATTCAATTGATTATTGAATTTGAATGGATTGATCATTGAATTGAATCTGAATGGATTTGAATGGATGGATTGATTCGATTGAATGGATTGAATGTATTGGATTGAATGGACTGAATGTAATGTATGGATTCATTGGAATTGGATTGGATTGAATGAATTTCGGGGAGCCCCAATACCGAAACCGAACCGAAAATTTCGGTATCCCGAAAATTCGGTATACCGAAATTTTCAGTTCGGTTTCGGTATTCGAAGTTGGCTCCCGATTTTTTCGGTTTCGGTATTCGGGGGGAGGGTTTCGGTTCGGTTACCGAACCGATCCCAGCCCTAATTGGTATTAGTGTAATCTCCTTAATTTAAGGATTAGATTAAAGCGTAGGTTTACCCGGTCACTAGAAGTCATTCTGATAACTGGGTTGTTTCTTTCTTTTCTATATGTAAAGCATACTTGTGTAAATTAAAACTCAAGAAATACAAAACAATTATTGTGAAGATTTCTTCAAGGTATCAGAGCAGGTTCAATCTTAACCTGACTCTAATTTTTTCCGCTGTAAAATTTCATTTCTTCAAAAATGGCTGAGGAAGGATCTATAAATTTGGAAGGGGAAAATTCAAATGCTTCCCCCTCAAATTTTACATACTCAGATACCTCAGAATTTGAGGTAAACACCAATCAACGACTATGTTCAATTCTTCTGAACGAGTTTAATTATTTACCGTGGTCTCGAGCTATTTCGTTGGCCCTTGGAGGTAAGGGAAAGCTTGGTTTGGTTAATGGAGGCATGGAAGTGCCAGACGTTTCCTCACCTCTGTACAATGGATGGCTGTGCAAGGACCAACTGGTTATGTTTCTTCTACTTAACACAATGGAGAAGCATATAGCTGAGATTTTCAGCTATTCTAACTCCTCTCAAGAATTATGGAAAAGCTTGAAGGAAATGTACGGAAACCAAAACAACTATGTACGAGTGTTCCAGCTGAAGAAAGACACTGCCAACCTTCAGCAAGAAGGAAAATCATTTGTTCAACATCTCGGGAAGCTCAAAACTCTGTGGAATGAGCTAGATGTGTGTACCTTCCACATACTACTGATCCTGCAGTACTTCTCAAACGAGCAGAGGAAGATAGAATCTATCAGCTGCTGGGAAGCTTGAGCCCAGACTACAAAGGACTTAAGAAGCCACATTCTGATGAGCCAAGAATTACCTTCATTCAACAATGTCTATGCTATAGTTCAGAGAGAAGAAGCACGAAGGAAGGTAATGACCATTGAGCAAAGCCCGAGGATGACGGAGTCTCGCGCATATGCGTCTCAGGACAAGCATATTGAAGCAAAGGTGTGCAAGGGACGATTCCCACACCTAAAGTGCAAACACTGCAATGCTGTTGGGCATACTGAAGATAAATGTTGGGAACTCCATCCTGAGCTTAAACCAAAGTTCACCAAAGAAGGAAATATCATACCGCGATCCTCTCAGCAAAGTCAGTTCAAGGCTCATGTTTCTGCGGTTCAACCTTCTTCTTCCACACCCCATGGATCAGCTGAGTTTATGACCAATCCGCTTACTCTCATCAATGAGTTTGCGAACTACCTACAGGAGAAGGGACGTGGAGGTGCTTTTGGGTCCACTAATGATGAAGGAGACCAACATGCAGCTATGTTGGGAAAATTTGCTGGCTTTCTTTCTGGGAATCAGAGGGTACCGAGTAAAAAGGCACCAGGTATTCTACAAGCTTTCTCTACTGCAGTATTAACTAGTATTGAAAAAGATTTTTGGATAATTGATTCTGGTGCCACTGATCATATGACGAACAAAATAACAAATTTAAAGGATTTTAAATCTTTTTCAAAACCATCACATGTGTCTGTTGCAAATGAAAAAAATGTTCTTGTTTTAGGTATTGGAAAAATCAACATCTTTTCAACCAAAACATCTTCTAGTGCCTTATATGTACCAACTTTTCCGTTCCAATTGTTGTCTGTTGGGAAAATCACCAACAATTTAAATTTTCGTGCAATTTTTTCATCCAATGATGTAATATTTCAGGATATTCTCACCAAGAAGACGATTGGTGAAGAGGTCTTCATAAATGGAATTTATTATATGTGTAGAAACCACACAAAAAATCAAGCATTTCAAGCCAAGTTAAAGTCCATAGATGAAAACCAGTTATGGCATAGGAGACTAGCTCACCCCTCGGAGTTTGTAATGTCAAAAATTTTTCCAAATGTTTGTAAGTCCCTCACTGACTGCGAAACATGTAAATTGTTGAAATCAACCAGATTGCCATTCGGCAAATCCCAAACTTCGACATGTAAACCGTTTGAACTTATACACAATGATGTGTGGGGTCCTACTATTGAATCAATGGAAGGTTTTAGATACTTTGTTTTATTTGTGGATGACTTTACCAGAATTAGTTTTGTTTATCTAATGAAGTCAAAAAATGAAGTCTTCAATATCTTCAAGGATTTTCACATTCACATTAAAACCCAATTTCAATCAAATGTCAAAATTTTTCGATCAGATAATGGCACTGAGTTCATGTCAAACAATATGTTTCAATATCTAAGTGAACATGGCATCATCCATCAAACAAGCTGTGTAGGTACTCCTCAACAGAACGGTGTTGCAGAAAGAAAAAATCAGGATCTCTTGGAAAAAACTCGATCCCTCATGATACATATGAGTATCCCAAAAAGGTTCTGGTCATCTGCTATCCTTACGACAACTTACCTCATCAACAAGCTGCCAAGTTCAGTGTTAGGGTTCAAATCTCCCTATGAAGTGCTAAAAGGCAGGAAAATTGACTTGACTCACCTCAAAGTATTTGGCTGTGTTTGTTACGTACACATTCAAGCCAAAAATCGAGATAAGCTTGATGCCAGAGCAACTAAATGCATATTCATTGGGTATTCCTCCACTCAAAAGGGATATAAATGCTTTGATCCAGTCAGCAAGAAATGCATTGTTTCTAAGGATGTCCAATTTGAAGAAAACAATTCTTATTTTGAGCATACTACAACTCAGGGGGAGGAAGTACTCAATTTGTTACCACTGCCTCAAACCTTTACCGATCCAGTGATACAAGAAGATTCTACAACTAATCTACATGGGTTGAGAGAACCCCAAGATGAATCAATCACCTTGGAGCAATCCGACAACAGTACAGAGAATGAAGAGATCAATTCCAATCAAGAAGTCTAAGTGATCAGGAGAAACCCTCCCCGTGCAAGAAAGCCTCCGACAAAATTACAAGATTATGTGACTTATGCTTCGCGGTATCCAGTCACATGTAATTTTAGTGCAATGTCTCCTTCCCATGTTGCCTTTGTAAGTGCGCTAGACGAGCATTGTGAACCAACGACTTACCAGGAAGCAGTTCTTCTTCCTCCGTGGAAATAAGCAATAGGAGAAGAGCTCAAGGCTTTGGAAGATAACTGCCGTGGAGTCTTGTTCCGCTTCCTCAAGGAAAGAAGGTTGTTGGAAGCCGATGGATATACAAAATCAAGTTCAAAGCTGATGGCTCTATAGAAAGGTACAAGGCTCGTCTTGTGGCTCGCGACTTCACTCAGACTTATGAGGTCGACTATAAAGAAACATTTGCTCATGTTGCCAAGATGAACACCGTCAGGGTTCTTCTCTCTGTTGCGATAAATAGTGGATGGTCTCTCTACCAAATGGATGTAAAAAATGCATTCCTTCATGGAGAACTTCAAGAAGAAGTCTACATGCAACTTCCTCCAGGCTATGATCCTCTAAAGGATAACCTGGTGTGTAAACTGCATAAGGCAATATATGGGTTGAAGCAATCACCTCGAGCTTGGTATGCCAAGCTTAGTTTTGTGCTGACCAAGATCGGTTTCACACACAGTAATGCTGATTCTTCCCTGTTTGTCTGCACAAATGGGAAAGGGAAACTTGTGGTTCTTATATATGTTGATGATTTGATTATCACTGGAGATAGTGCTGCAGAAATTGCAGACCTGAAGTAGACACTACAGCAAACCTTTGCCATCAAGGATTTGGGGAGGTTGAAATATTTTCTGGGAATAGAGATGGCAACTTCCTCCAAATGACTGTTTATCCATCAACGAAAGTATGTGATGGATCTACTCAAGGAAGAAAAAATGCTTGATTACAAGCCTGCCACCACACCTGTTGACTGCAAACTGAAGCTCAACGTTGATGGAGAGGCCATACCGGATGTAAAGCACTATCAAAGACTGGTGGGATGACTCATTTATCTCACAATCACTCGACCAGATATTACCTATGCTGTTAGCATGGTCAGTCAGTTCATGCATGCACCTACTGTGCATCATATGTACATTGTCAAAAGAATCCTGCATTATCTCAAAGGCTCCATCGGTCGAGGAATTCTCATGAAGAACAATCAGTCTACTAATATTTCCGGCTATATAGATGCAGATTGGGCAGGGAATGAAGTCGATAGAAAATCTACAAATGGCTACTATACATTTGATGGTGGAAATCTCGTCACTTGGAAGAGCAAGAAACAACAAGTTGTTGCTCGCTCAAGTGCAGAGGCGGAATATCGGGCAATGGCAGTCACGGCGTGCTAATTAATATGGCTTAAAGGTTTGCTCTCTGACTTAGGATTTCCTAGTTCTGCACCCATGTCTCTTATGTGTGACAATCATGTAGCTATTCACATTGCTGCTAATCCTGTGTTCCGCGAGAGAACCAAGCATATTGAAGTGGATTGTCATTTCATTTGAAATCAAGTTCAATCTCAAGTTATCAGCACTTTTTTTACAAGAAGTCATGATCAGCTTGCAGATCTTTTCACCAAATCACTGTCATCTATTCATCTACATTGTCTTTTAAGCAAGCTTGGATCTACTAACTTACTAGATCCAGCTTGAGGAGGAGTGTTGAAATACATAAATAAACAGCTGCATGGTACATCGGGATGATCGGCATGCACATTGGGATGGTTTGAATGCTGTATCGGGTTGCTGTTTATTCATCGGATTGGTTGTGCTCTCATCGGGTTAGTTGTATAACCCTCATCGGGTTAGTTGTATAACCCTCATCGGGTTGGCTCCTCTGTCCACTGAACTACTGCGTGCTATCTGCTGCGCTGACTTTTCTGTACATGAGTGTTCTGCTGTCTGTATCAGTCATCTTCCCTTGATTAAAGGAAGATGACTGATTAGTGGCGTGTATTGGTATTAGTGTAATCTTCTTAATTTAAGGATTAGATTAAAGCGTAGGTTTACCCGGTCACTAGAAGTCATTCTGGTAACTGGGTTGTTTCTTTCTTTTCTATATGTAAAGAAAACTTGTGTAAATTAAAACTCAAGAAATACAAAACAATTATTGTGAAGATTTCTTCAAGAATCTGGCAGGAAAGATCACTATTAAGTTCTAAAATTGGTAAGAGGGATCTAGAAATGGAAAGTTCCTTTTCTTGTAAGAGGTAGAGCACGAAACATGTATTAAATTTGTGCCAAACTCGATCTGATCAATCTAGGCCATCTGGACACTGTTTGATACTTTGATTTTGAATAAAGTTGAGGTTCCACCACTATTTGATACTTTGATTTTGAATAACGTTGAAGTTTATTAGAATAGAAGTCTAACGTTGAGGTGACAACCTTAACACCAAATCAGAAAGTTAGTATTGTTGAAATCAACTCATCGGGTTAGTCTTGTATCCGTCGGGATAGTCTTGTATCCATCGGGTTAGTCTTGTGTTCATCGGGTAAGAGCTAGGGTTGCAGGTCTTTATCTCCTCTAGCTAGCTTAATGCTAGGTCTTTGGGTTAACCACCTGCACACTCATATTTGGTGGCTGTGTGTCTTGTAATTAGTTCCAAGACCGGAAATTAGTGCCTAGGTTAAGGGTGAAGGTCCATGGCTTGTTACCATTGGACCTTAGCTTGCTCTGTATTTCTCTATATATGTCTCTTCCATTGTACTTACAATCTATGAATGAAATATACAACTACACTAAAAATTCAACAAAGTTCCACCATAAAACCAATTGGCAATGAGGAGTAGTACTACAATTACTTATAAGCACATGTAAGGTCCAATTTTCAAGCCTTAATACTTGGACAACACAATTGGGTGATGTGGAGCACGTGTGTTTAATTTGCTGGCTTCACACGTGATACAACCTACTTTGATACTGTAAAAAAAGTTAATGTTTCACTATAAAATCAATTGACAATATGAGGCAATATCTCTTCTTTCCCTGATATGGGATTGATAGTCTCAATAGATTTGTTGTTTTCTTTTTTTGATGGAAGATTTGTTGTTATTTAATTTGCCTCCATAATCCATATACTAACAGTTGCATGTTGTATTAATTACTTAATAGATTGGTGCTTAATTAAAGTTACGTCACCACATATGCTTTTTTATAAAATGAAAATAGAGAAGGATTATGCGAGATTAGCTCTGTAAACATTCTTGTGTTAAGGCTAATCTAACCAATTCCTAGGGGAGGGGTTAAAGACTACATCAGGATGCCAATTCCTAGGCGAGATTAGCTCTGTAAACATACTTCATTGGTTAGGTTGCCACTTAACTGCGGCCTATCACTAAGGTCGAAGGATTATGGAGGCAAAACAACAATTCAAAGTATCAACTGTGGCCGGCCTAGAGAGTTTGGCACAAATTTATTGGAGTGGGGAGCTGAAACAGAAAAAATGAGCCAACTTCCTAGTCCATGCTAATTTGAAAAGGAAGGGAACAAGGTAAACTATAAAACTCAAGCGGCCAAAATTGAGGGTATATTTTATGAAAAGGAACTGAAAAAAAAATACATAAAACACAAATATAAAAAAAAAATAATAATAACAACAACGCTATTATGCATTATTGATTTCCGCCACTGCAGTAAAACACTATATACTAACTATCTAACCCACTAATGCTATCGTTCTACTAAAAAAACACTAACAATACAATAACCTTTTGTAATCCCTCATTAGAATTTCCAGTGAGGCCTTATTTATATTCCCATAGTGGTTGCGTAGGCGTTATTACTGTTCAAGTTTTAGAGAGACGGGTTGCGGCCTACCGTACACTAATCGCATCGATATTGTCTCCACTTAACTACTTATACAATCAATAGGCATGAGATTTTTACACCAAATGCCTGAATACAATAGGTGTGAGATTTGTTTTGTATGGTAGTCGATGTGGACTGTTTATATTATTCAACAATTACTAACTGGCCAGAGGTTCTGAGTCCTTCGCTAAGACGTTACAATAATGTAATTTAAATAGTCTGAATTTACCACACTTCATGCTATTCACTATGCAATATCGAGCTCTATTAAACACTTGAGTGAAGTTAAACATATCAGGACTTAGGATGAAGATTTCAATATCATAGGAGGAAACAGAAACAAAAATAAATATTATTTTAAGTTATCTAGCATAGAATAAATTGCTAGATCCAATAAAATGGGAAAATGTTGTAGGTGCATGACCTCTATTATTGACCTAGATAGTAGTTAGAGCTTTACTTGGTCATGAGTTAGTTATTCATGATTGTCCTCAACCTCGAGTATCTCCAATTTAATTTGAAGTTATGGATTTTTTATATGATTAATATAGAATTTTTTTTGAAATGTCATATGAACTTATACACATTTTTCAATTTGTTACATGAACTAACCTTTTAAGCGATTTGTCATATCAATTTTTCAAAATCATCAATTCGTCATCTTACTCTAACTCTGCTAAGTTTTCCATCCAAAATAAGTTATGTGGGCTTGCACATGATTTGTTTTCAAGGTTATTTCGGACATTTCAACTCCCCACTACTCTTCAAGATTATTTTGAACATTTCAAGGTTTCAGACATTTCAACTTTTTTTTTTTATTGACATGATTGACCACGTTGAATTCTGAAAAATTGCAATTAGGTAAACTGTATGTTAGTGAGCGTAATGTACTTTTTTAGTAGTTCACCATAAACTTTTGAAACGAACACAACATGTTTTTTTTTTACTAGCCAAAATTCCTATGTTCATATCAAAGAGAACTTGTGAAACAAAGGTAAAAGAGTACCTAGACCAATTTTTCTCCCACCTCTTAGTGTAAATATATCTTTGTATAAAAAAATAAAAATAAACTTGTGAAAATGTGGTCAAAAGTTTGAAATAACCCTAAACACAACTTATTTTTGATGAAAAACTTAACGGATTAGGGTGAGATGACAAATTAATGAATTGAGAAAATTGATATGACAAATCGCTTAAAATTTTAGTTCACATGACAAATTAAAAAAGGTGTATAAGTTTATATGAAATTTCAAAAAAATTTCCGATAATATCACTACTAAAAATCAAGGGCAAAGGCCACAGATTCCATGGCCACAATTCAATAATTGTGGCTTTACATGTTCAATGGCTACTTTACGGTGCATCCATGGCCACTAGAAAGGAAAATTGACAAAAGTACTCATTATTTGTCTCTTTAAATAAAAAAATACTCATGTTTAAAATTCAATAAAAAAACAGTCATTTTAACATGTTGTTTTACAAGTTTACCCTTCTTTCTGCAACCAGCTCCACCACCTATATTGTATCGATATGATATTGATATAGTGCAGATATTATGGATACGATGTTCATATGTTATTGATATAGCGTAGATATTATTAATATGTTGTCTATATGGTAGCGATGTGGTGCAAATATTGCAAATGCTATTGGTCATAGAAACCTTATCTATACGAAGGGTAATATGATAAAACCACATGTTAAAATGAGTGTTTTTGATTGAATTTCATAAAGTGAGTATTTTTTATTTAAGAGAGTAAATAACGAGTACTTTTGTCAATTTTCCCACTAGAAAGCAAGCCACATATGATATGTGGCCAAAACATAACATCTATGGCCCACTGGACCAGAAACAGATAAAAAATGTAGAGGTAATTAGATTAAGGCGCTTAATTTTTACATTGTTTTGATATATCAAACATTTATGTCTTTTTAAACTTTGATTAAGGCGCTTTGACTAGATGCCACATCAGCTCTTTTTTAGTTTAATCAATTTTTATGCCATTAATGTATTTTTGTAAATTAAAATGCTACATATTGAATTCCGAATGAGGTTTTTCTTTTTATTTTTTCTTGACATGGCCTTTTATTTAGAGATATATTGTTGGTTGCGTTTATCCAGATTTATTCTCATGTCTGAAATTTGGATGGATCAATTTTAATTAGGTATTTTAAGTTTCTTGCTGCTTGAGGCTTTCGATGTTTTCTGCTACTAGTGGGTGCGGCTGGTAAGTTGCTGTTTAGTTTTTTTTTTCCTCCTCTCTTCTTCTTCTTCAAATTTATTTCTGTATAGAACCGATGGTTCTGATTGGGGGCATGATGTTTTGTGAGCAACCTTTAATTTGGTATGGCAAAAATGATAGCAACACAAATGAGAGTACTGTTGCCGCATTAGCTAATCAAACAAAAGTTGGAGGAAGCGATATCTTCATAATAACGGTGGAAGTAAATAGGAACACCTCGACCAAGAGGCATGCTTAGACGGAGGAGGAAGACTGTATCTAAAATCGAAGTTGGTACGTTTCAAATTGGCAGTACAAAACATACCAAATGAGTGGTACTTCTTAACAATATTATTATTTTATGTACTAAATGACTGATACGTATAAATTAATATATGTACCTTATACATCTCAAATGATTAGTATGCACCAAATTCATTACCTAATTAATGTACCAAAATACCGGTATGTACACACCAACTACCAACCATTATTAACAATACTCAATCACTGCATAAAACAAAGAATGATTCTTCTATTTTCAAACACGATCAGGCCAAACGTACCCAATTAACCGAAATAAGTTATACGAGATATAAAGGTGTTGATATGGTACATTTTGCAATGGGAAGAATGTGGAGATAGAACATGTATGCATGGTACGCATTAACATGATTTATCTAAGAGTTCAAAATTTCCTTATCTTTTGGATATGTATGTAGTATTTGATTTGATTAAAATTCTGGAACATAATTAGCAATAATTTAGGAATTTAGAGAGATTACTAGAAAAAGGTACCCGCGCGATGCCGCGGGTTTGAATTAAAACCGTATAAAACATGTAAGTTATATATATATATATATATACACACAATAGGCAATACTATTTACATACATGTGGAAATCTACTTACAATCCAATAAGGAACAAAATAGGAAATAATTTTGTCCTCTTCAATAAAAAATCGTCACTATACTATTGGAGAGATTCTCTCTAGAAACCATGACATAGTTTCAGCAACATTACTCGTCAAACTTTGTTGTCATGAACTGGTGATAAGAGTCACTAGTAGAAAAAACAGCTTGGGCGATAAAACTTTAGGCGACGAAGGATTTTTTGTCAGGCAAGATGACTTTGGGCGACGAAATCCCTGTTTCGTCACCTAAAGTGTCTAAGCATTAAGGTGATGAAGTAATTCGTCGCTTAAAATTCCAATGGGCGACGAATAAATACAGTTGTCGCTCAAAAGATGCAAAAAGTGGTGGCAAGGTAGAATTTGGCTCCAAACTTTTGTGCGACAAAACAATTCGTCGCCTAAAACTTCTTAAGCGACGAATGGTTTGTCGCCTAAAGTTGTGACTTTAGGTGATGAAAATAGAACTTTAGGCGACTAACATTTTTGTCACCCAAAATATATCTTAGGCGACGAACTGTTATTTGTCGTTCAAAGTAACTTTAGGCGACGAAATGTACTTCGTCGCCCAAACTGTTAAAATAATTACTTCATTTACAAAAAAAAAAAAGTTTTGTAACTAGATGGAAAAAATTGCAAATATATCTTAGGCGACCAATTGTACTTTGTCGCCCAAAATTAGTTATGTTCGTCACCCAAAGTCAATTCTTCGTCGCCCAAACTGTTAAAAATAATTTTTAAACCTACCAATATTTGAGGAAGATTTTTTAAGGGTTTGGGCAACGAATGAGTGTTCGTCGCCTTAACCTAAACCCTAACCCCTTAACCTAAGAATTAACTTACACTGAAAAATTCGTAATAAGTAATTGAGAAGGGGAAAAAATTTGTAAAAAATATACAAACGCTCGTAACGAGAAGGCCTACAACTTTCGTTTAGGTGTCATCTCCAAAATCGAACACTAGAAACCATGAAGCCTATATTATTTTTTAACCGTCGATTAACGTTTACGTTTACGCTCGGTTATTATATCCGTAATTTATTTTTTTATGCCGGTTCTTTTTTGAAAACATGATCTTTTACTGAATGCAATAAGATGAATGGTTCCGATCGTTCATAGAATGTCCCCATATTGACAGTTTATTGAAAAGTGTCATGATGTTATATAGTTTCTGTAAACTCTATAACGTCCTATACAAATTTGAGTAAGCTCTAAAGACGGGGACATAATATAAACGATCCGAACCGTTCATCTTATTGCATTTAGTGAAAGATCATGTTTTCATCCAAGAACCGGCATGAAAAAAACAAATTACGGGTATAATAACCGAGCGTAAACGTAAACGTTAATTGACGGTTAAAAAAATAATATAGGCTTCATGGTTTCTAGTGTTCGATTTTGGACATGACACCTAAACGAAAGTTGTAGGCCTTCTCGTTACGAGCGTTTGTATATTTTTTACAAATTTTTTCCCCTTCTCAATTACTTATTACGAATTTTTCAGTGTAAGTTAATTTTTCGTACAACGTTTAATTTGTAAACACACATACATACTTATTTCTTTAAATCTGAACCGTTGAATAGGTAGACCTTTTGTTTAAGATCATTCTGTACAAAAATTACTTCAATACGAAATGAATAAATCATTATTTAGGAGATCAAAATAACAATGGTGGGAGATAAATTTCTTAGCTTTAGGTGACCAACAACTAGTTTGTCGCCTCAAGTGGTTTTGAGCGACGAATTATTCGTCGCCCAAAACCTAAAAAGTTTAAGCGATGAATCATTTTTGTAGCCTAAACCTTCAAATTTGCCCAGCCGCCAAAATTTTGGGCTTCTTTTCAAAAATTTTAAGGAACTTTTGGGCGACAAATATTAGGAGTTTGAGCGACGAAAAAGGTTGGTCACCCAAAGGCCTCTAGGTTAAATTCACCCCGTGCCTTGTCTTTTTATTTTCTTCTTTCTTGTTCCTCCATCTGCAGATCCAAATCCCTCTCTCTGCA
This sequence comes from Gillenia trifoliata, assembly GCA_018257905.1. NCBI lineage: Eukaryota > Viridiplantae > Streptophyta > Magnoliopsida > Rosales > Rosaceae > Gillenia > Gillenia trifoliata. Next base: position 10,639,277 of record CM031083.1, on the reverse strand, counting down.
CACTTCTCTCGAACCTCAGACCCAGTCACGAACCAACCAGCTTCTCTCTCTGACTCTCACTCTGAATCTCTGAGCCTCGGGCAATCTCGCAGCTACCCTCTCTCGAGGTAGGTTTCATAAATTGAATCACCAAGAAGCACCTGCCCATCTCCTTTTTCACCACCCGAAACTGGACCCGTGTGGCCCTGCCTCCTCATCCTCGCCCTTGTCATCCTCCTAATCTTCTCCCTCATCTTCAACTCCCGGAGATTCGTCTGCATCTCGCCTTACGATCAGGTTTCTCGCACCGGCTTCTTCGGGTTCGATAGCCTCGAATCGGATTTCGGATCTCTCGGCATGCCTTGGTGTAAGGATATCCGGGTCGGATCTCAATTCTCTAAAGTTCCCATTCTTTAGGCACAGATTGAACGATATGTGTTAATTTTGCTGTTGATGTAGAAATCATATCGAGGGTTTTTGCTTAGTTTGATTAAATTAATTGAAAAATGTAGAATTTATTTATAGCCACTAGTAGAAAAAATGGCTTGGGCGACGAAGAGAAATTCGTGGCCCAAAAGAACTTTGGGCGACGAAAAAACCATATCGTCGCCTTTATTTGGTTTAGACGACCAAACATTAGGCTACCAAATTTTTTGTCGCCTAAAGGACCTTAAGGCGACAAAACTTAAGGCGACGAAATTTTTTCGTCGCCCATATAAAGTTTAGGCGACGAATAGTCCTCTTCGTCGCCCAAAAGATGGAAAACTGGCGCCAAATAACATTTTTGGCGTTGAATTTTTGGGCGACGAAGGTTTTGTGGCCCAAACTTTGGACTATAGGCGACGAATTTTTTGATTTAGGCGACGAAAAATTTCGTCGCCCAAAACCTATTAGAATCCTTTTCTACCCGAGAGGCAGTTTTTGCAGAAAAAATCTGCAAACCTCTCTTTTTCTAAGTTTGAAAGTGCTGAAATTGTAATTTCAAAAACTTTATTGGGTTCATACATTGATGTTGTAACTTGTAACATTGTAAATTACTAAGAAGAGATATTGAAAAACTAAATTACTTCATTTGACAAGGAAAAAAAAAAAAACTTATTTGTATGTTGCTGTGAAAAAAATGGAACTTTATCTTAGGCAACGAAATATATTCGTCGCCCAAAGTAGGAACAGGCCACCAACAACAATTCGTCGCCCATAGTAGGAACAAGCCACCAACAAACTTCGTCGCCCAAATATGATTCAGTTTGGCAAATGAATGACACCTTAGGCGACGAAATATATTCGTCGCCTAAAGTAGGAACAGGCCACCAACAACAATTCGTCGCCCAAAGTAGGAACATGCCACCAACAAACTTCGTCGCCCAAATATGATTCAGTCTGGCAAATGAATGACACCTTAGGCGACAAAATATATTCGTCGCCCAAAGTAGGAACAGGCCACCAACAAACTTCGTTGCCCAAATATGATTCAGTCTGGCAAATGAATGACACCTTAGGCGACGAAATATATTCGTCGCCCAAAGTATGAACAGGCCACCAACAACAATTCGTCGCCCAAATTAGGAACAGGCCACCAACAAACTTCGTCGCCCAAATATGATTCAGTTTGGCAAATGAATGGCACCTTAGGCGACGAAATATATTCGTCGCCCAAAGTAGGAACAGGCCACCAACAACAATTCGTCGCCCAAATTAGGAACAGGCCACCAACAAACTTCGTTGCCCAAAGATATATATGAGGCGACGAAACTAATATTCGTCGCCCTATCCTAAAAATCCGTTAGCACTAAAAATATCGTAATAATTATTTGAGATGTGGGAAAAATCTGTAAAAAATACAGAAACGCTCGTAACGAAAAGGTGTACAACTGATCACTAGTAGAAAAAACAGCTTGGGCGACAAAACTTTGGGCGACGAATAATTTTTCGTCGCCTAAACATAAGAAATTTACTTTTTCAACCCGTGCATTTTCTCTTCTATCTTTCTTCTTTGGGTTTACTCCTCCCAATTTCTGCAAACTTGTCCCTCCACTGATTCGAGCGGCGGCAAGTAAAGAGAGAACAACAATTCGAGCAGATCGAGATCCGAGATTTCCAGTGAGAAAGTGAAGAGAAAAGGGCCCTTCCTCGCTGACGGCGGCTGATAAGGAAATCTGAGCTATGTAAACACGCAGTTACTGATTTGGGAGAAGCTGAACAAAAAGCCCGTGCCGATGATTCTAATTACAAGGATTTGGCTTCCAAAATTGCAGGTCATATTTTTATTTTCTCCAATTTTCATAAGCTAGCTATGGGCTTTTTAAATTTCTATCTGATTTAGGGTTATACAGAAAAGTTATGCTTTCATAATTTTAGGTCATTTATAATTCTTTAGGAGTTTTCATATATTTCTTTCTAATTTATAAAGGCTTCAGGTTGTTTGGATTGTGAATGAATTGAGCTTAAGCTCTGGAAACCAAAACCAAGAGATTTTAGGTTGTTTATGATTCCAAAAACGACCAGTAGTTAACTCCTCATCATCGATGATTACAGAGATGTCTTTGGTGGAGGAGGAGAGCAGAGAGAGGGAGGAGGGGAGGAGTAGCAACGAATCTAAGCAAGAGAAGCCATTGAGGGAGAGAGTAAGATCAGGAGAAGCAACAGCTGCTGTTGCGCCAAGAAATGATCAAATAAAGGGGATGAGTGTGGCCGAGAAGGAGTATGCATGGGCAAACAAGTACTAGCCTCTGTGCTTAGAAGATTTCATATGCAAGAGACAAAGCAACTCAACTGCATGCTTTGGTATGCATAAACAACTCATGTCAATCACTCTTCGTTTTTATATTTCTTTGGTGTTTGTGATGTATTAATTTGTGCATTGAAATTAAATATACAGGCCAAAGAAGGGGGATGTGGACATTTTATATTAGTACTAGCCTCACAATATGTAAGTATTCTCACATCCGTGTTGTGAGACTTTGAAACTTTAATCACTTTTTACTGTGGTCTGCCGTTTGTACTTCGGTTGCTAGGTAGGCACGTAGGTTCCAGGGGTCCTCTTTTCTTCCCCTGAATAATTTGTGTATCTGATTGATTAGACTGTATAGGAACTACAGAGTTGGTTTACCACAGTTGGTTCTTGGTAAACTATGCAAGCTAACTTTTGCTGGTTATTGGAATCTTGAACATGCATTCCTTGAGGTGTTTAATTTACTTGATCTTGACTTTATAGGATTTAAATCCTCTAATAGCCTCAGTTTGCTTCTCTATTCCTACCTGTTTACTAGTTAGTCTCTATGGTCAGGTGGCTGGTTCAATGGCTTGTACGAAGTGAACTGTTTTTGTACTGGACTTTGCTCATATCAGTTAGTCTAATGAAGTTTTGTGCCATTGATTGATTATAATGTCTGCTTACTAGAGTGTTTATTGGACAGCCCAAAAGATGTTTTAGTTGTTATAAATAGTGATTCAGATAATGTAAAAACTTTATCACAGTTTCCCAGTGCCGGATAACCCGTTCTTTTTTTATTTCACTTGATACACTTCTTTTTGTTGATTATGAAAATGGACAAGTAGTTCCTCTTGTTTTCAAATTAAGAACTTTGTTAACCTACCTACTGATTCAAAAAATCTTATACCTTTGTGCATCTGTTTTTGGTTGTCTCAAGTGAGCTCGTTGTTGGATTGCAGTTGGGGGTCTGTTGAATGCCACAATTGGAAATGCAACGGAAATGATTATATCTATATATGCATTAAAGAACAGAATGATAAGGGTTGTTCATCAATCTTTATTGGGATCAATCTTGTCCAACATGATCTTAGTGCTCGGATGTGCCTTCTTCACTGGTGGAATCATTCATTACCAAAAAATTCAGGTTTTCTGTTGTGAACATTGTGCATTGCTGTGTTAGTTGCTGAAGTTTATCAAAATGATGAATTCTTTGCATTTTTAAAATCTTGAATGGGCATCGGTGTTTTATATTAAAAAATTTCATATTCTAGGCAATTATTTTCTTGTTAAATTTATTATTTTCCATAAAGAAGAGTGTTTACTAGTTCCTTCCGCTTTCTATTGAAAATATGAAGCTAATACATGGATTGGTTCTTGGGAACATTATCTGACCCAACTGCATTAAGTTGTTTAAAATCTCTTTGGAAATTGTTTCAGGAAGGAGTTGGGAGTGAAGATGATTGTGATGAGGAAGAGGCTCCCGAGATAACTCATTGGAAAGCAATTGGCTGGCTTGCTGTTTTAACTGTCTAGGTGTCCATTTTGTCTGGATACCTTGTTAATGCTATCCAGGTAACACTTATTCTAGCCAACTGTACATTAAAAAATTGATACAAATACTTTGTTTTTTTTTTCTTAACATATATGCTTTGTTCTTGTTTCAGTTCTTTTATGTACAGGAGGAACCCTGTAATATGCTGGCATTGTTGCATGAAAGAACATCTGTCTAAATCCTTCGGCTTTAATAATTGGGAATATGATTCCTGATGCACTCTGCCAAATTGAAAACCACAAGATAAGTTAGCAATTCATCTTTGTGTTTGTAATATGACTTGCATACATTTCGTTTTAGAATTCTAATTTATTTTCAATTGAATATTTTGTACGTACATTTCCTTATATAATATAATTAATTTTTCTGCATTGTTAATTATATTTTATTGTCTTTTAAATACCAATTGATTCATTATATTAAAAAAATTAAAAAATTAAAAAAATTGGGGGCGACGATATATTTTGTCGCTTTAGGTGTAACCAAACTTAGGGCGACAAAAATATTTCGTCGCCTAAAGGTTGAATTGGGCGACGAAATTATTTTGTCGCCTAAAGTGAATTTGGGCTATGATATATTTTCGTCGCCTAAATGTGAATATGGGCGACGAAAATATTCCGTCGCCTAAAGGTGAATTTGGGCGACGAAAATATTCCGTCGCCTAAAGGTGAACTTGGGCGACGAAGTAAAAATTTCGTCGCCCAAAGTCTTGGTCGACGGGCTTTGAGCGACGAATTTTGGGCGACGAATTAATGGTCGCCTAAATGTTTAGGCGACGAAATTGTACCTTGGGCGACGGAATTCTTTTTGTCGCCCAACCACCTTTTTCTACTAGTGAGCTGAGTAAATTAGGGAGCTTGGAATGAATTTTGAATCTTTGAATTTTGGTGGTTTTAAGAAAAGTTGGAAAATTTAGCTTAGTTAAGATTACTTAGTGCACAATAAAATTCATAATAGCTTCAATAAGTTTATGATTCAAAGGAATTGCAATGTTTACATTTTGGTTTCGATTATTGCCGGTATGTAGATAGCGAAAATTCTAGTATGCTCCGGAGTAAATTTTACTCCGGAAAAAATGGACGGCTAGATGAGAACCCAATTGATCCAACGTTGGAAGAATGATTTGAACTTTAACTTGGTAACCGGTATTTCAAGTGGGAGCGAAATAAAAAAAAAAAAATCCCAGAGCAAGTAGAAGAACGTAATTTCTTCAAAGCTAGTCTTGATCCCTAAATCCCTTCTCTGTTGCCGTATGATTCGTGTGTCGACGAAGAAAGCCATGGAATCTCAGAACCTTCTCAATGTGCTTCTCCGGCGATTTGACGCCATGGAAGTCAAGGTTCTTTTGATGCTCGATTCGAGAAACTACATCGGGAGTCTCGTATCTCTGATTTGCAATCGAGTGAAATCGTTCTCAAGCTTGAATCCTTCCACGAGGAAAGTAGATCAGGGGATAACAAGGGCGTTAACCTTCAAAGAAGAGATCATTCATCGCCCGCCAGAAGTCAATTCTGCAGCAAATTCATCTTCCCCTCTGCAGTCTTCGTCTTCCTTCTCTGGTTCTTCGTCTCTCGCCGCTCAGGCGATTCGTGCTTCGGCGCTTCCCGTTGAACGCAGCAACAAATCCAAGGTTTTTTTTTGTTCTAACTGATGTGGATCTTTCAATTATTCTTTTCGAAAGTTTAAATTTTGTAATAATTCTCTGTTTTCTGATCTGATCTGCTTATCTGGGTTGGTTTTATTTTCAATTAATTGTGACCGTTCTTAATTTGGGTTGAATGAGCTATTGCGATTGCGGATATAACTTAGGCCAGTTGTGACTGTTCTTAGTTTTTGTTCTTTTGATTGCTGAGCTTTGTTGTATCTTTCCCTTTTGGAGACAGTTCCAACAACAACCATATTATCAGTCATATGACAACTCTAGAAGAACAGAAAATCCTGTAATCCGAAAAGGCTTGGATAGAACCACAACTTCCCTTAACCAGCTCGGGGACACGTTCGAGAAGGCTTTCGAGGTAACTAAAATTCCTTGCTTGCTAATTATAGATAACGGATGGATGTCAAGTTGAATACTTTAGGAAATTCATGTATGCTCACAATACAGCTTGTGTATTTGTTACTTTCGGTTTTCAGGAAGGTCGGACAATGGTGGAGAATACGACCGCAGACATCAAAATGCAAATTAAAAGAAGAGGAGACCATCCTGATGCACAAAATCAAGCTTTTTATTATGGGAACCAGAACAGCTCACCCCTGCAGCCTAAGAACCAGGATACTCAACTCAAGGCATCACGCGACGTAAGGTGGCAATTATGTAATTGTGTGTGACTGGTTTGTGTAATCATAAGAATAAATGAACCTGACTTGATTTGAATTATATGTTGATGAAGTGTTTCGGATGTGATTCTCAGTTTTTCATTTGCGGTTGATTTGGACTTGACTTGAGCCAGATGAATGCATAAATGGTGTTTGTTTTGGGTCACAGGTTGCAATGGCAACAGCTGCCAAAGCAAAATTACTTCTTTGGGAGCTGAAAACCGTTAAAGCAGATTTGGCTTTTGCGAAGGAACGATGTTCTCAACTAGAAGAAGAGAATAAACGCTTCGTGAGAATCGGGACAAGGGAAACCACGAAGCAAATGATGACTTGGTATGTTTCTGTTGTTCTTTTTGGTTTCCATTGTAATATGTTATGGATCCTAAAGTAGAAAAGTAGGACTAATGCACCATACTTGAACGTAGCTAAGTTGGCTAGGACATTATGCCCCCATCTGCATCCAAGTTCGAATTTGAAAATGCTACTGCATATAACAAAGATGTAGCAGATGGGGAAATTTATTTGATACTTATCTCAATAGGTAAAATGAATGGGATTGTGAGAAATATGGGTGGCATTAATGATTGTAATGAAACAGGGTATTTGAAAATTCATGTGGAGAAAATGGAATAATTCATGAAGGTAATAGATTGTGAGTTGTAGTTTTCTGTTCATGCTTAATTGTTAATCATATCACATGTATCCTCTGTTCGAATGAGACTGATGAATTGGTGCTCAGTGTTTTTGTAAATTGGTATGAGACTTCCATGTATGAAAGACATGAAATATTTGTGGGTTCATGGGTGTGTTGAATTAAGGTCCCACATTTAAATCCAATTGGCAAACAGTGAATGTGTGTTCGCATCTACGTATGCAATTGGTATAGTATTCTAGGATTACTAAGTTATGCTGGTTTTTTTATTTCTATAGATTGCCATTACGCCATTCCTATGTTTGTGTTGAATTACATGTTTCACTCATGCTTTAAAACGAAACTAATGCTAAACCTTTTTCGACTTATATATGTTCTATATTTCTGAGAATTTTCCTTTTGTATGCTATAAGAATTAGACCTTATGAATTCTTAAGACATACTGCTTGATTGAACAAGATCTAGAAGGCAAGGAGTTGATTGAACAAGATCTAGAAGGCAAGAAGTTTAGCTCGATAGAAGAAGCCGAAGAATTTTACAACATGTATGACAACGAAATGGGGTTAAGTGACAAAACCGGCTGGTATGCACCCAGCAACCAAGAAATCTGCCTTGGAGACTGTGTTGACGGTATTTTTCCATAAATTATCATTATCATTTCTAATTTTAGTGTAGGGGTAGAAAGGAATCCATTTCACATTGTACAAGGTCAGTTATTTCTTACACCAAAATCAAACAAATAATGTTCTAAATTTTTTTGAATATACACTAAAACATGTATGGTTTATAACTTTGGTTATAAGCTGTTGTAGATAGGTCAAATATTGAGCATATTTTTCTGTGGCATCTTCAAGATTTGAACTATGGATAATAGAAATCAACTAGTTTATGGAATTCTAGTAATAGAAAGATCTTACAAATCTGAAGAGTTTTGAACTTTTTATTGGGACATAAGCTGTATTATTTTATAAATGATAGTTTTATGAATTTTGTTTAAGGTTTTACATGCTGGTGGCAAGTTCGGTGGTTCAAGTAGTGGCTATAGTGTGTCTGGTGGATTGCATGGTGTGGGTTTATCAGTCGTCAATGCCTTGTCTGAGGTATGCATTATCTGTTCAGCTGAATTTGTTTGGTCATTTTTCCTGTCTTTGTGCAAATATCGATGTTTGAGGATTCATTTATTCTTTAAATTGTTCAGGTTACCCTTTCTCTTTATCCCTCAGGATGGCCACCTCCTTCACATTTCCCTCCATAATGCTAAAATTCTTTCAACTAAATTGCATAAAATAGCCAATACAAATGCACTTCTATCTGCTTATGAGGTTCAATACTCTGGTTATCAGTGTCTAGCATGCTAAATTGTGGTGTCTGGCCTTCACAGGCATTAGAAGTTACTGTTTGGCGTGATGGAATGGAATATCAGCAGAAGTATTTACTAAAAATTATATGTTTCCATAGATAAAGGACATGAAAGCGCCCGTTGTCTCTAGCATGGGTGCTCTTTATGGTGTTGTCTTATTTAAATGTCCTAAACTTTGACGGAATTGAGCCAGGCCAAATTATTTACTAAAAATTAGGAAAATATGCATGATGGAACTAAATTACTTTTGTAACATCTACATTACCCGTTATGACAACGGGATTTGAAATATAGAAACATACTGCTTATAGGCTATATGTTTTAAGGTTGAAGTCATTCAGCTTCCCAGATGCCATAATCAATGTATCATTGAGTGAAATTCCAGTTTACATAGATATTGTGCTTATCTTTGTTCTAGGTGGATTACCGGAAGGAGCTCATAAAGAATTCTGCGAGCATGATCGACCTCGATATCTATGTATTCGAATACATTGGCAAGCGCAATGGAGTCGGTCTCTAAACCAACTCAAAAATATCAAGACAAGTAAAAGAGGAACATAAAAAACTCTCCCTCCCACTTTCAGAGAAAAAGTGGTTGGAACTCGAAGGCGATTATGGCTATTTTGTTAGTTGTTATAGATTGTAATTGGTTATTGCATTTGCTTTGGTTATTCGTTCTTCAACTAGGTGTATTACTTATTGCATGTGTTAGGTGTATTGAATTAGATTGGAATGGATGTAATGACTATTGATGTTGCACATGATATGAAAGGCGAAAGGAATAGAAAAAATTCATTTTCAGTTCATATTTTGGTCAAATCAAAATAGTTGGCTAATTTAATTTTGGATGTTTTTGAAGCCAATTCAATGTTGAGAACATGTTTATAATGTTGAATATGATGTTTTGGAATAGGTTTGGGAAAGGTAATCGACCTACATTGACATTTGAGGGGTTTAGAAACTGAAAAAGTGAAAAAAAAATCAAGAAAATTGCTGCATAATTTTTCCAGATTTTTTGTCATAAAATCCATTTTTTGTGACGATCTTCAAAGAAATTTCAGTCGCTAAAGGTTGTTCATATTTTTAGCAACTGTTTCTGGGTATGAATTTTGTCACTAAAAATTTTATTGCTCCTAATAAGAGGTATTAATGTGACTTCATTTTTTCAACTCATCATATACGCTTTCACAATGGTTACATAATGAATAACTATAATTTTTGTAAAAATAATAGTTGGTGAAAGACATGAAGACATGAAAATTTTGTTGTAATTGTATATAATGGAACCCATCAACACGTTCAAATAGTAAAAACGCCGTTCAAATGGTAAATTTGTCGTTCAAGTGTTAAGTTACAACTTAAAACGATCGATTGACTCGTTTAAATGGTAAATTACCATGAGCGATAGTTTGCAACACCAAAAATATGGTTAGTATGCCATTTAAAATGTTGTCTAATTGCATGCTTTGTTATCTGAGATACTAGCCTACGTTTACCAATTGCATAAACTTATCCCACGAGAATTTCTTGCATTAAGTTACCACTTAAGCGAAAGTACCATAAACGGTGTTTTACAACTTAAACGATCGAATGACTCGTTTAAATGAGTAAGAATACCACTTGAACGATAGTTTACAACTTAAATGATGTATTTTACCATACTTGAGAAAATGAACGTTTAGAAAGTATTAATGGACAAATTTTGTACACTTACAATTTTAAACGATCGTTCAAATGGTAAAAACGCGGGTTCAAATGGTAAAATTGTCGTTCCAAGTGGTAGTTACCACTTAAACGAAGTACCATAAGCGATGTTTTTACAGCTTAAGCGATCGATTATTTCGTTTAAATGGTAAATTACCACTTGAACGATAGTTTTGCTTAAACGATGTATTTTACCACTTAAGCTTGAGAAAATGAGCGTTTAAGTAAGTAATGGACAAATTTTGTACACTTACAATTTAAACGATCGTTCAAATGGAGTAAACGCCGTTCAAATGGCAAAATTGTCGTTCAAGTGGTAAATTATAGCTTCGAAGAAATTACCACTTAAGCGATGTTTTTACAACTTAAACGATCGATTGACTCGTTTAAATGGTAAATTACCACTTGAGCGATAGTTTACAACTTAAACGATGTATTTTACCACTTAAACGAGAAAATGAACGTTTAAGTAGTAATGGACAAATTTTGTACACTTACAATTTAAACGATCGTTCAAATGGTAAAAACGCCGTTCAAATGGTAAAATTGTCGTTCAAGTGGTAAGTTACCACTTAAACGAAGAAATTACCACTTAAACGATGTTTTTACAACTTAAACGATCGATTGACTCGTTTAAATGGTAAATTACCACTTGAACGATAGTTTTACAACACCAAAAATATGGTTATTATGCCATTTAAAATGTTGTCTAATTGCATGATGTTATGCAGATACTAGCCTACTGTTTGCCAATTGCATAATGTTATGCAGATACTAGCCTACTGTTTGCCAATTGCATAATTGTAGTTTCAACCGGTAACCTACAATTGTAGGTTACCTTTTCTTTTTTTTTTTAAATAAACAAATTTTTTTCAAAACCGGGGTAACTTTTACCCCGGAGCACAGAAGCAAAACCCATGTAGATAGTAGATACAGATACTACAACCATTACTATATGTTTTAGGCACGTGTAGCATTTGTTCATAACCAAATTAAAATTAGCATGTGTAGCATTTGTTAGAAAGTTTTGCATTAAATTTGGAGGCAATGTTTTATGGAATTCGGTAGTGTGTGGACCCTGATTGGTTCTTTATGAAGTGAATGTTCGGATTTTTGAGCTCTTTTTTATTTGGTTTAAATTCCTTGTTTTCCTTCATTTTTCAAGGCTATTTGTTCGCCATATGCTTTATGTTGATGATATGCATTTGTACCTTTGCTCTCTTTCTTTCTTACTGAAGCCCAAAGTAACTTTAGTTAATGTAGTCTGGATTGAGTTACTGGAGTAAGTAATTACTGAAAGACCATGGAGTAAGTAATTGCTGAAAGACTCAAGTGTGTGGCCAAATCTTTAACTCATTTTGATAAAATCTTTAACTTATGTTATTGCATTTCCAACTTTCCATTGGTCAATTTGGTCTTATAGTTTGTTGTGGTGTTCTTGAGTAGGCAATGTGGGTTGAAATTGTATTACTAGAATGCTAAATGCTGAATCTCGTCCACTGTTTGTATTACAAGAAAGAGGAAAAGATGATTCAAGCAATGACATAATAGTTAGGAAACATTTTCCACCTTTAATACCAGTTTAGGTTGAAACTTTTTGTAAACTTTAAGTTTAGGGATTTTCTCTGCTTAAGTCAAGGATGATTCCGTCTTTCTTTGTATTTCCCAAGTGGCTATTTGAGCTCAATAGATCGGCTTTAATGTTTTGAACTAGTTCAATTTTCTTTTGTAGTTTATTCCTTGGCCAAAGCAACTAGGGTCAGATTTAGTTGAACTGTATTCAATGGTCAGATTTAGACTAGGGTTTAACAAACATGTCTTCTGCTTCCCAGTCCCAAGCCCACCGTGGCCATGGCCTTCACATCTTTCAGTGCAGTCCCCTGAGACCTGCCTTGTTCAAGAAAGGTACCGTGTTTATCTTCCTCAATTAATTAATTAATTTGTTGAGCTGTAAGTTTGCAATAAATAAACTCATAACCCCTGTCTTGTGTTAGGCTTTTGAAGGTGTTTTAGTAAATAGCAAATGCTTGTTCATTTTATTTGTGATTGTGAGTAATGGGTTGTGATTATTTTGTCGATTTGTAAGTTTAGTGATCAGATTTCTTTCAACATACATTGTGGTTTGTGGGGTTCTTTGATGCAGTGAGAGAGAGAGAGAAATGGTGTTTAATTTTTTCGATTTGTTTGTTTTGATACAAGCGATATTGAGGGAGGGGGGAATCAAACTTAGGACCTCGTGCACAGGGGAAAATGCTCTTAGCTACAAGCCTCTTGTTAGTCCTTACTTTGTTAGGTTTGTTTGACAATGCTGATTTGCATTTTGCAATTTTCATCTAAGTTTTGGCTTTTTAAGGAATTTAAGAGAAAAAAGATCTTGTGGGTTATGCTGTTTGTGTTATATTCCTAGTACCTTAACATGATGTATATAAATTATACAAGGTTTCTTGTATTTATGCTATTGAATGCATGACATACCTTGCCTAACACTTCTAATTGCATCACGTCTTCAACTTTCTTTACGGATTTATGCTGAAGAATTCAATACAATTCTAAAAGTAGGTGAGAAATTTTGACTATTAAGATGAATTACTTCAGAGGATCGAATGCCATAACTCTCACATACGGCTTAGATGAGGAGGATGTCGTTGGGACCAGGAAAGATTTTCCACCTTTAATACCAGTTTAGGTTGAAACTTTCTGTAAAATTTAAGTCACTGGTCTCTACTAGACTAATAAACAATCCAACCCATTAATAATGATTAATGGCAGTTTGGTTGCTGAGAAAATGGTCGGGAAATGCACAGTGTGTGTGTTTGTGTTTTAAGTTTGTGTGCTCTGTGTCTGTGTGTGCAGGGTGTGCAGTGTGTGCGCTGTGTGTTGTGTGTGTGCTGTGTGTGTGTGCAGTGTGTGTCAATGGTAGGATGAAGTTTGTAGCAGTGTGTGTGTGAATATGTATTCTTTGTTGAACCAGCACGTGTAAATGCCACAGACTTTAAGGATTCTGCTTTCTTATCATCCATTATGTTTTAGTTTTTGAAACTTAATTCACCCCACAAGCCCAGGACCCAGGTTCATTGGGGAGCTTTTTCCATTCTTATTGAATATGTATTAGAGATATTCTCTTGTCAATATTCTCTTGTCAATAGGGTTGGTTTCATCAGTTTATATAGGTCAGGTCCGCTTCATAGTTTTAAGGGAGTTTTAATGAAAAGGACAATTTTAAACTTTTTCTTAACCAAAAGCACTCTAATAACTTTCTTTAATAAAAAGGATAAAAATTTTAATCAAAAGACAAACTTTACCATAACATGACAAAAAACAAAAAGGCTTACATGTTGGAAGCAAAGCCCAATATGCAAGCTATAATTTTTTTTTCCAATTTGCCCATGACAAAATTCAAACTTTTTTAGCCCAAATCTATCACTTTTTAATTACGAAAATGTCATTGAAACTTTTATTATTTACAAATATGCCATTAAATCATTAAAATCCAAAGACCACAAGGAAAAAAAATGAAAATTAATTAATTTTTTTTTAATAATCAGCCCAATACTCCTGATTATAACATATTTGGTTGGGCGCTTCAAAAATAAAAAAGAATTCAACAAATACACATAACTATTTATATATTATGCCAACTATTTCTAAAAGTATATACCGACTGTTTCTAAAACCTTCATGTCCAAACTATTTCTAAAAGTATGTACCGACTGTTTGGACATGATTTCTAAAAATAGTGTCACTGTTTCTAGAAATAATGTCACTGCTTCTAGAAATAGTGACACTATTTCTAGAAATAGTGCGAAACGGTGTTGTCAACTTGCGCAGATCCGTTTCCAAGTCCTTTATAATCCAACAAGTTTAACGGAGATCATAGATAATTAAAATTAAATTAGAGATCAGTCATTGACATTAAATATTTTTTCTGGCCTACACAAAATTTTCAGTAAATTTTGTTATCAGATTGCTGGTCTTAGGGCATCACTAGCCAGGAAAGAGAAGGAAGCTGAATGCAATCAACACCCAGTCTCTGGCAGCTCTGATAAGTACAGGACGAAAGCTAGTGAGCTGTCACCATTTCATTCTAACCATTAGGGGACATGATGGGAGATCAGAATGGTTGCCGGACACCAATGATCAATGTTGGCAAAATCAAGGTAAGTCTAAGCTTTTGTTGTGCTTCTGAAGGATGCCATAATTTTAGTAATGTCAGTAGATGTCATGCCAAATTTTGAGTTTGATGCCTCATTCTTCTGGCATGCCTTGTATTTTCTGGCCTGTTTTCAATAGTCATTTAGTTAGTATGTTCTAATCGTTGTGAGCTTAGCGCTCTTGTTTGATGTCTTGCTTTTGTAGCTTGACGACAATTCTGCTTCGAGGACAAAAAGACAAAGCTTTGATTTTGATGAGCTACTAGGGAATTCATCTCCCTGGCCTACACAAAATTTTCAGTAAATTAAGTCTCTGTTTTTTTTCTTAAAAACTCTAATTTTTGCTAATCTTCGAACCCAACCTTTTTCCAAATTGCATTTCTCACCCGCCTCAAGTCTCTACCTTTCAGAGTCCTCTCAATCCTTTCATGAACAGAAAATGAAGCCCCTCTCATCCTCCCCAAGTACTTATGGGGTGGGACCCTCCCATCTCCGTCGTCGTCGTCTTCATCGTCACCGTAGAAATCTCCACCGCCGTCTTCATCACTTTCCAGCTTCCTCTGCTCTTTGTACCCCTCCTTGAGAATCTTGGACCAGTCCGGAATGTTCATCGGCATCGACGATGACGTCACCACCTTGGCGACTCCACCCTTCTCCGCCATGCTCATGTTCATCACCATCATCTTCCTCCCCATTTTCTTCGACTCTCTGCGGCTGGGAATTGAGCTTTTCTTCGGCTCTGCAACTGGGCTGGATGATGAATTCCATATATCCGCCTGGTCGAACTCAAACCAGCGAGCATCGTTTCCGGTCGCTGAAGCCGATGGACTGGAATATGCAGGCCAAGCACTCGTCGGGGAGATCGGAGATGAAATCGGACGCCATGTCGACGATCTCAGAACATTCCTCGTCGGCCTACAACATTAGGGAGATTGAGGCCGTTGCTACAATTTTTGTTTCTGAATTTAAACAAAAACAGAGAAGAAGGAAGCATGTCAAATAAACGGAGCAAGGTTTCCCGGGCTAAAATCGGAAACTCCGTAAGCTACTTTGCTTGGGCCAGTTTTATTTGGACTGGTTTAATGTTGGGCTTGCCTTCACTATTAAATAAAAGTTATTAAGGTGTTTTTGGTTAAGTTTCAAAGTTTTTATGTTTTTTTTATTAGTTTTCCCTTAGGGTTAAAACGATGCCGTTTTCACCAGGCAAAAAAAGAACAAAACCCCTTTTCTTCTTCCCCGCGCGCCCAGCTGTTGCTGCCATGGGCAGCCGTCTTCTGTGCCTTGCCCAGCTGCTACCGGGAGGGTAAAATCTTGCCGGTAGGATGGAATTTTGAGGTCTGCGAGTCTCTCAGATTCAATCACAATTGGTTTTCTTACATTCTGATCGCGCATTTCCGAATTTTGCAGATTCGTCATGGACTTCATGAAGTTTCCGGAGATGGAACAAAAGATAATTTACTGTTAATTCAACGAAACTTATCATTTTTCATTGGAATTTCTTGTTGTGTAAAAAAAATTATTGATCAGAACTTCAATAGCGATTTCGGCTGTGGTTCCCCCACTGCCTTCTCTTGGTAAGTCTTTTGCCATGAAACCCTCATATCTCTAACCAAATTTTAACCGCATGTAGGAGGTGCAGTACACGAATGATTACACTTGCTTGGACTATAGGTAAGGGGCTTGGGTTTTTATTACGCTTGTGTTAGTATGTAAGTGAAATTGGCTTGCAAATTGCGCTTCATGCGGAAATTATATGACTTGTCTTCTTAATCGCTGTGTGTGTGATATATTTTGTTGAGCTGATGTGCCATGACAATTTGAAGAGCGTGGATCTCAATGGGTTACTTAACCTCCAGAGGGTATTTGATTTCGGGGCGTGAGAGCGATAATCAATATTCTAAAAATTGCTAGGCAGTAGTCGGGCAGCTGGGAGGAGCCTAGGCCCTGTTTTTATTTTAATTAAATTTATTATACAAAGTTGTCGACATATTTTCTTTAGTGCATTGGTGAATTTGATGGTATGGGATGAAAGTTCAAGTGATTATGAGTCCGTACGTAGTACTTTTTGGAATATTTTTCAGAGCTCGTATGAATTTATAGTGAGTTTTAAGAGAATTAGCAATGTTAAACACACGTGGCTTAGAAATTACGAAATCAGTGAGATGAGCTTTACACACCTAGGCAATTTATTTCGAGTTTTGTTCAAGTTTAGGAATATCCCTAATTTCGAATTATAATCTAATCGGATTTAATTCTTGTAAATTGAAGTGTTAATGGAGTTGCTTATGAGCTTAGAAAGCTCAAACTGAAACGCCCGGACCGCCTAGGCTACCTAGTTGCCCGCCTAGGCCTCCCAGCGCCGCCTTGGCGTCCGCCTAATTACTTTCCCGATTTTCTTCCTGACTTGGCCTTAATTCCTGCGGTTGGCCCCCACCTTGGCTGATTTTTAGAACACTGGCGATAATTGATGAAATGGTAGTATCCATCATAGCTTATCCGTCAGTTTGTGCGTGTGAGATGCTCTTGTTAAATTGATAAATGGATCTTCATTCGTAGAAAGGGGAAACTAAAAGTTACTATTTTTAAGTTCTTTCTGTAATATGAAAGTTTGTTTTTGGCATCAAGCATTTTGTTGTCGCCCTGAATACGAAATTTTGGTTTACTTTAATTCAGTCTTTTTGGGTTATATAATTTTGTAATCTGATCAGTTTTATATTTCTACTTAATTCTTGTTGGGGCAAGTGTTTTGGCTTTCACCTTGTTTATACTGAAAAATATCCATTAGGCCATAACTTAAGTTTGGTGATGGGTTGGGCCTACGAAAGAAAGGGCCCAACCCAGGCCAGTGGACAGAAAGGAAGGAAGTCTGAATAGTCTTCCACTGACAGCATTTAATGCAAAGCATTAGACGATTTGGAGGGAATCAGACTATGAATAAAGAACTTTACTTTCAAGTATTTCAATATCAGTCTTTACATTCAGTCTTTAAGTATCGTCTTTTCTTTTCTATGTATGCGCGAGCGTGGAACATTTTGTTATAACCAGTTTATATCAAAATCCCGTCTTAAGCAATCTCTGGTATAAACAATCGAGAGATATTAAAAGTCCTTAATAAGCAAGGCAATAAAAAGAACCTAACCAAGACCTAATCTAATTAAGTCGCCAATTCGATGAACGGAAGTTATATTACTTGTGGCGCAAGTACCTATTATATTTAAAACCAATTTATACTAAAACTAATACACATCTTTCTATTGGCAGAATGCCAATAGTGGCACGCCTGACAAACACACCAACGATAAAGACCTCATAAACATTCCTCCGAAGGAATCAGAGTGAAGCCTACTAAAACCAATCCGATAGACGGTGTAAACCAGCGGTTGAGCCAACACGTATGCTCCTTGCCTACATCTTACCAAAGACATCGACCATACCTGATGGGGTTGCTAAACCAGACGAAGGCAGATGTGGCTAACTGGGTGTTTGGGCGAGAGAATATAATTTTTGTTAGATTTTAGGTTTAGTCATTTGAATTTTTGTTTTAAGGTAAAAAAGCTAAGGTTTTTATGTTCCAAGTTGATAAATATTGATTTCTTCACCTATGGGATGTTTCGAACATGTTTAGTTTGTTATTAAATAGGTGTTTTGGGTGGTTTTGTTGTTATAGGCCAAAGAAAAAAGGAAAATGCATGTTAAGTTCATATTTTGGTCTTAATTGATTTAACTACCCGAATTAATTTTTAGTGTTTTCCAAGTTAATTTGATAATGCCAACATGTTTAGAATGTTTAATATGATGTTTTTGAATAGGTTTGGGGGAGGAAATCAACCAATATTATGAATTGGGGGGTTTAGAAGCTCAAAAAGTGAAAATAATAAACTTGAAAAGTTGCTGCATAATTTTCTCAGATTTTTAATCATTAAAAAATCTTTAGTGACGATCTTTAAAGAATATTTGATCACTAAATATCTGTTCGTATTTTTAGCTACAGTTTCTGGGTTTATGTTTTGTCACTAAAAGTCGACATTTTTGTTTGTGCAGGATTTCATTCTTTAAAGAAAACATGCAGTCGGGTTTCTTAGTCTTGAAGCTTATTCCTCCTTCCATTGAAGCCCAAAAATTTGTAACATCCCGTCAAAAGTTTGTTATAAAATAATTCTCGAGGGGATATTTAGTACACGTGCATGCTAAATATTTATACGAAGTGTATAGTTCTTGGCACTGTGTGCCATGTGATAGTATAGTGTGGTCGATGTGCGTGTGTGGTTTGGAATTCACAACCCTTTTTATTTATAGAAAGCCGGCCTTCGTGCTCTCTTCAAACCAACAAATATCTTTTCCTCTCTTTTTCTCTCGCCACTTTCACCCTCTCCTTCTTCCTCTCACTTTCTCTCACTTTCTCTCTCTCCCTCACCAAATTGTGCACAGTGCATATTGTCTAAAACCCGACGAACTGAGGCAATCCAAAGTCATCACCTTTTTCGTCTCGACGCCTTGAACTCAACGGTGCTAATCAATTGTCAAAATTCCCAGTCGTTCGACAAAAATTGCACACGGAAGAACTGAACCTTCCAGTGATATTCTCGCCATTTCAGACCGAGGTGAGGGTTCTAACTACTACCATTGGATTCCTCTCGTTGAGCAAATGAATTTTCATATGCCATTTGCTTGATTTGGTGGAGTTTTGACGTAGATTGAAGAGTTACAATAGTCGTGGTCTTTCAAGGGAAATACATGCCATTTTCCGAGCTTTTTCGGCCACACCAAAGGTATACTGTCATTCTACTCATCTCTAACTTCATTTTGGTATAAAAATGTAAAAATTGGTTGAGAAATGAAGAAGATATGAAGGCTTGAAAATTTTTCAGAAACCGGCCAAACTTCGGCGAGCCAAGGTACAGGACATGAAATATTCCTCTGAATATTCCATCAGAATTTTCCGTTAGATTTAACGGAGATACCAGCATCTTCTGTTAAATCTAACGGTGTTAACTAACGGCATTAGTTGATTGTTAGTTTGATCGGCTTGGGTTGACCGCGCATGCGACGCCCGTGAGCTGTACTTGTGGGCGCGTGGGACATTTTTTTGACTTCCATCGACACGAGGCGACTCGTGACGACGAGTACTACCTAGGGGCAGTACGTGTGGTATTTTTCGGAGTATTTCGGACCTCCGTATTGAGTAAACAAGGGATACGTGTTGTTAATTAGTTTAATTAGTAACCTTTATAAGTTTAATCATTACTATAGTGACATCTCATATAGGTGAGACTTATCCAGATGACTACCAGGGCTACCCAGGACAGGGAAGTTACGACCCGGCTACTTACAGGTGAGTGAATGAGTCTTTGTTTTGGTAAAAATATATTTATGTATGATTTTCACAGCTTTCTTTAAATTGTTAGCATGACTTATATAATATGTGATTGTTGGAGGAAGAATATGTGTATTATATTTACCATACATTTTCTTATACTGTTGTTCATCAGTAGATGTAGAACACCTATGTATCAGTACTTAGTCTTAGGGCCAGGACTAGCTTGGACGTTTGGAGGTTCACACCCAGTACCACTACACAACTTTGGATTCATTGTAGGTACTAGCCTGTTCTAGGTTGCACTAGGCAGCTAGGACTTGTGTGTGAGGCGTTTTGCGCATAACGATTGGCGTTATGACTCGTGTTATTGTAGTACTTAGCGTATTCTCTTATAGACCTAGCCTATTCTTATAGCTTATCTACTTGGGCTTGTGTGTTTACATATGGGTGAGCATTCTGTTTTGTTTTTTAGCAATCCAATATGGTTTTACCATTGGTTTTCGAGGAGTACCCGTATTACTATTATAGTATTTTGAAGATCATACTGGGGGGTATGACGTATTATCAGAAACTATACATGTTTTCCAGCGAGGGGATAGTATGCTCTTGAAAACAACAGTTTTATTAAACTTTACTTTTTGACCAACTCACATTTTATGTTTTGCGTCACTTCAGGACTTATTAGTGGTCTTGAGTACCAGTGAGACGAGGGTTTCCTTCGGCTAGTTTTCTGTTTTGTAATATCCATCCTTACGAGGATGTGAATATTTTTTATTCTTTACACTATTTACTATGTTTTGACTGTTATGCACCTGTAATAATGAGTTTTACCCATCACCGCGCACGTTACTTTTGCTTCCAACTCAAATTTCTTCACTTTTCTTAATCATTTGCATAATTGACTTTCGTCACTTAACACTTGTAGGCCAACACTTCTCTACAGGCGTGTCAGATCAGAATGTGTCTTGGTGTATCCTCTTCCTAAGTGTGCTGAGTGTTAAAAGGAGGAGGTAGGAATTAAAATTAAAAGTAAAACGGAATTAACAATTATTTTTATGTGGTGAAATGCGTGTTTAGTGTTAAAAGGAGGAGGTAGGAATTAACAATGATCTTTGATTGACTTCCTAAAAAATTAAACGGTCTGTGTTGAATTTGATAACTAAGATTGTATATTTCATCATAAATTGTAAGTACAATGAAAAAGAAATATATAGAGGATTACATAGCAAGCTAAGGTCCAATGGTAACAAGCCATGAACCTTCACCCTTAACCTAAGCCCTAATTTCCGGTCTTGAAACTAATTACATGACACACAGCCACCAAATATGAGTGTGCAGGTGGTTAACCCAAAAACCTAGCACTAAGCTAGCTAGAAAAGATAAAGACCTGCAACCCTAGCTCTAACCCGATGGATACAAGACTATCCCGACAGATACAAGACTAACTCGATGAGTTAGGGTGACCTGTACAGTTCTTGTAATACTCCCCCTCAAGCTGGGTCAAGAGGATTGATTGAGCCAAGCTTGCATAGCAATCTGTGAAACTGAGTGGTGAGGAGAGATTTTGTGAAGATGTCAGTAATCTGATCATGGCTGCGAGTATAGATTGTTTCAATCACGCGGGATTGAACTTGAGCATGCACAAAATGACGGTCCACTTCAATATGCTTAGTTCGCTCATGGAAGACAGGATTTGATGCAATATGCATCGCAGCCTGATTGTCACAAAACATGGAAATTGGTTGTCTGTGATGAAAACCAAGATCTGATAGCAAACCTTTTAACCAAATGAGCTCACAAGCAGTCGAGGCCATAGCCCTATATTCAGCTTCAGCACTTGAGAGCGCAATCATAGTTTGTTTTTTATTCTTCCAGGTGACTAAATCGCCTCCCACAAAAGTGCAGTATCCAGTGGTTGACTTGCGTTCAAGTGCATTTCCCGCCCAGTCAGCATCATTGTATCCCATAATGGTGGTGATGCCATTATTTTTCATTAAAATTCCTCGACCTGCTGAACCTTTGAGATAACGTAAAATCTGTTTGACCATCTGTAAGTGGGAAAATGTAGGAGAATGCATGAACTGACTTACAAGGCTCAATGCATAGGTGATGTCAGGACGCGTGATGGTGAGATAGATGAGCTTTCCAACTAATCTTTGATAGTAGGAAATATTAGTGAGTGGTTCTCCTTCAACATCAAGTTTTAACTTGCTGCCAAGAGGATTATGAGATGCTTTGCAATCCATCATGTCAGCTTCAGCAAGAAGGTTAAACAAGTATTTTATTTGGTTCAAAAACAACCCCTTTGTAGAGGTTGCCATTTCGATTCCAAGAAAATATTTCAAGACTCCCAAATCTTTAATGGCAAATTGCTGATTAAGAGAATGCTTGAGCGCGTTAATTTCCTCCATGTTGTCACCAGTAATAATAATATCATCAACATAGATGAGGACAATCAGTTTTCCAACCGAACCAATTCGAAGGGACGAGTCGACATGACTTCTCTACCCAACAGCTTCTAGGACTGAACTCAACTTAGAGTACCATGCACGTGGTGATTGCTTGAGGCTATAAATGGCCTTGTGCAGCTTGCATACTACTCTAGGTTCCTTTTCTTGTGGATGACCTGGTGGTAGTTGTATGTAAACTTCCTCTTCGAGATCACCATGTAAAAATGCATTTTTAACATCCATTTGGTATAAAGGCCAAGCTTGATTAACAGCAACAGATAAGAGGACCCTTACAATGTTCATCTTTGCTACAGGAGCAAATGTCTCCTTGTAATCAACTCCATATGTTTGAGTGAATCCTTGGGTCACCAATCGAGCTTTATGTCTCTCAATTGTCCCATCTGAATTGAACTTGGTCTTGTAAATCCATCGGCTACTAACTTCCTTTTTTCCTTTGGGAAGTTGAACAATGCTCCATGTATGATTGTCAGCTAATGCTTTAAGTTCAGCATGCATTGCATCTTGCCAAACTGGTTGGTTATTGGCTTCGTGGAAAGATGTAGGTTCTTTTTCATCCAACAGCTTACTGAGGAACAAAGCATGTGGTGGTGAGAATTTATGATAACTGACAAAGTTAGAGATGGGATGCCTTGGTGTGTACGTAACATAATCTTGTAGTCGCGATGGAGGACGTCTCACTCGAGTGGGGTTCCTTATCGGTGTTGGAATGAATTCATGTGAATCAGCATGTTCAATGATTTCTTCTGTACAGACTTGATCAGTATTCTCTAATTGATGTTCTTGGCAGTCCTGGTTGTTGAGTGCTGAGGTAGGACGATTAGCACTATCTTTAGCTAGAGCAGGTAAAGGAAATGACCTCCAATATTGCTCCCCCTGAATATCAGAATCTGTATTCTTATGAAAGAATGGTTTGGTTTCCTCAAACTTGACATCTCGTGATACCACGAGCTTCCTTGTGCTTGGAACATAGCACTTGTAGCCCTTCTGGGAACTTGAGTATCCTATGAACACGCCTTTAACAGCCTTAGGATCCAATTTATCTCGATGAGGAGCTTGGATGTGTACAAAGCAAGTACATCCAAAGACTTTGAGATGTGAGAGGTTGATGATTCAACCTTTTATGAATTCATAAGGAGACTTTGAGTTCAAGACACTGTTGGGCAATTGATTAATAATATAGGTTGCTGTGAGAACACCTTGTGACCAAAAACGTTTAGGCTCATGCATTTGAATCATCAAGGACCTAGTTTTTTCAAGTAAATCTCTATTTTTTCTCTCGGCGATGCCATTTTGCTGAGGTGTACCTACACAACTCGTTTGGTGCAAAATACCATGTGTGCTCAAATAGTCAGACATAATTTTGGAAGTAAACTCAGTGCCATTGTCAGATCTTAGGGTTTGGATTTTAGAGGAATATTGAGTTATAACCAAGTTGTGAAAATCTTTGAAAACATTAATCACTTCACTTTTAAATTTCAAAAGATACAACCAAGTAGCCCTTGAGAAATCATCAACAAAGATTACAAAATATTTGTAACCATCAAAAGACTCCATAAGAGCAGGACCCCAGCCATCTGAGTGAACAAGTTCAAATAGTTTACCAGCCCTAGACAAGGATGAACCAAATGGCAGTCTAGTAGCCTTTGAAAATTGACAAGTATCACACAGGTGTGATGATTTACCCAAACTAGGAAGCAAGGAAGACAAAACATGGTCGGAAGGATGAGATAGACTTTGGTGCCATAGACAATGTTCTTGAGAGTTAAGCTTAAGTTGGTTTGACAACCCTTTGGTATGGTGAAATTCTTGGGCAGATAGTAAAGGTCGTTCAAGTGGAATCCTTCACCAATCTTTTTCTTGGTTACTCGATCCTGAAAAACTACGTCAAAAGGAGAAAAAATAGCAAGACAATCCAACGATTTTGTGATCCTTCCAACTTATAAAAGTTGGAAAGGAAAAGAAGGACCATAAAAAGCACTGGATTCCACATTATCTTGTTGTAAACTTGCAAGATTCTTTTTGAGTTCAAAAACTCGAGCAACATTGTTTTGATTTCCATACATATCTTTAACAGCATTCTAAAGAGTGTGAGAAGAAGAAGAATAACTGAAAAGCTCGGACAATTTTGGCTCCATGGAGTTGAGAATCCACGACATAACCAGTGAGTCCTTGCAAAACCATGATTCATAGTTGGGAGAATCAACCTCTGGAGGTTCTATGCTTCCATTGATGTAACCCAGTTTCGATCTTCCTCCTAGAGCTAGAGTGACAGCTCAGGTTCAAAAAAGGAGGAAGAGGGAGCTGAGGAGTTCTCATTCTCAAACATAGCTGAATTCTCTTATGCCATGATTGAGGATTTAGAGAACGCAAAATACTAGAAACAGATAATACCCGCTCTGATACCATGTTGAATTTGATAACTAAGATTGTATATTTCATTATAAATTGTAAGTACAATGGAAGAGAAATATATAGAGGATTACATAGCAAGCTAAGGTCCAATGGTAACAAGCCATGGACCTTCACCCTTAACCTAAGCCCTAATTTCCGGTCTTGGAACTAATTACAAGACACACATCCACCAAATATGAGTGTGCAGGTGGTTAACCCAAAAACCTAGCACTAAGCTAGCTAGAGAAGATAAAGACCTGCAACCCTAGCTCTAACCCGATGGATACAAGACTATCCCGACGGATACAAGACTAACCCGATGGATACAAGACTAACCCGATGAGGATACAACACTAACTCGATGGATACAAGACTATCCCGACGGATACAAGACTAACCCGATGAGTCAGGGTGACCTGTATAGTTCTTGTAATAGTCTGCATGATCAGATTGCATTTATGGTTGAGTCGCCTGCGATCTCTATTGGTGAATACTAAAAACGGATTCCTTCCTCATATCAGTATATATAACCTCTTCTCTCTTATTCGAATGCTAATGACAAAAACAAAAATCTATAGTTCTAAGCATAGATGCTTTCTATTAGGATTTGAATACAATTTGACTGAGTTCAAACATAATATCATTAGCGAACATAATTAACAGACATAAGTTCCTCATTACTTATGTACATTGAAGCCGCATGCATTGAAAGGAAAAGAAAAAGTACAATTCGATATAGAAAGTATGGAGTGCTAATAACAACAGTGGTTCGATATACTTAAAACTCATTAATTTCTTCGGACTAAGTAGCTTCCTTATTATTTAACAAAACCAAAAACCCCTTGTTGATTTAATTTGGTAGAGAACTTACATATTATGATGCAGTGGAATTAAAAATTCCAGAGGCAGATGCAGCAATTGACACCATGTAAAATCACGTCTCCAACGGTAGTTGGTTGAGAACTTACATTTTGAATCCCTTTTCTTTTAAGAAGTAGCGCACAAACCATATGTTAAATTTGTGCCAAACTCGATCTCTAGGCTTGGATACTTTGATTTGTTGTTTTGCCACATAATCTATATTTGAACACTTGCATGTGTTGTTAACTACATCTTGGGCTGGTGCTTAATTAAAATTGCCTCACCATAAGCAGTCAGGCTTTAACATCAAGTTGAGCCAGTGACATCGGGTATTGGCCCCATCCATCCTTGGGGGCTTCACATACACTAGCTTTAGCTTTACTTGCCATCAATTGGCTTTATAGCTGTGCAGCCTGTCCCTGTGGTCTAAGTATTGTGGAGGCAAAACAACAAATCAAAGTGCCTAGGGAGTTTGGCACACATTTAGCCCATGTTGAATGCAACCCTCTTAAAAGAAAAGAGAAATGCCATGGATTCAGAATTGTTCGCTTGTTTGATTACTTGCTTGCTTGTCTCGTCCGCCTAATGGAACTTGCATCCACACCGGCATCCCTGTTTACTTGAACGGTTGAAGCTATGAAATGACGTTTCAAATCGAACTGTACCGGCCTAGAGAGTCAAGCACAAATTGAATCGATGTATGGTACGTGCACAAGTTTCCCACAAATTTAAAAAGTTGTATATAACCAATCCTCTTTCCAAAGTGAAAAATAGGTTAAATATTTTACTCCTTTTTACTTGGCACCAACTGTGTGAGACATGCTTCTACAACAGGGTGCTAATTATGCTTCCTCTGCCAGTTGAATTTCAAATTCCACTGAATCATTTTTGGTAAAGCTTTATGCTCAAGAGAGAGTTTTGTTGATGCAGGTAGCCTATATAATAGTCACAAACCCTAACTTGTTACTTGATCGAGAATCCATCTACATGTGCGGCTAGGATTGCTTAGAGTCCAGTTCTTACTACTTATGATGTATACATGGCAGAGCCGATTTATTTAATTAATTCAATAAAAAGCTAAAATCTGACCTAGGAGTTAGGACCAATTCAGGCCACAATTAGGGCACAATTGCAATTTTAAACAACATTCGAACATCCTGAAAAGTCTAAACGAATCGGATAAACCTTTGCACACGCATGGAACCTGGGTTTGTAGCATTTTTAAGGCTAAACTGTCCTCAATGGTGTTTAACATCAAGTCTACTAGCAATAGATAGCTTAGTTTCCATGATTTATTAATTCATCAAAGATACAAATTTGAATTGCATCTTCTGCAAACTACGTGGCTGTTCAGTGCATCGATATTTCTCTTCTATAGGTTCAGCTGGGTCAGCTGACTCAAGACTGCACAAGTTGCCTAACATTCATTGGGGACATATATGTTAAGTTTCCTTCCATCATGTACTTTGCTGTGATCAGGTTTCCAGCATCTGTTAAGTGGAATGAATCCCAGAATACATACTTTGATCTGTCCGGACAAACTTTTGAAAGCGGAATGCATCCGATAAGTCCCCCTCGGCGCCCGAAAAAAGAGCAGCATGCAGAATTTGGATCCTCAAAACCTATGAATCAAACACAGCAAATGAAGGTAATTAATGTTTGTTAATTAAGAAGTTAAATAAATTGCGAACAATTACAACACGCGCCTGCGCACACATACCATAGGACACATATTTCTGGATGATATCTTTGGTTATTTTGTAAGTATCTACGTAAACAAATTTTGCTCCCTTCAGATCTTTGTTAAGCTCCACGATCAGGCTCTTCAACTTCTTGTTATACATCTGGGCTATTTGGTTAAATGAATCGGCACACTTTCCGTTTGCAAGAAAAAATATATCTTTGACAAGTGGACCACAGCCGATGAGTCCAACACTGCTGACCATTATCTTTCTAGCATCCAAGTTGTAGAGTGTCTGCAGATATTGAGTACTAACGATTTAGAGAAAATAATATATCCTCTCTATAGAATATATGTATTATTGATTGTATTGTGAGGGAATTTTCACTTCATATTGTGATCTGAGTCTTGTGATGACGAAATCCAAATATTCATCGGGCGTTAGCTCGGGTGCATGGGCAGACTTGGACAGTATATCGTTAGCACCAAGTGCAACCGCATAGAGTGCTTTTCTCAACAATTTCTGAGTTGCAGAAGCACCAATTCTTGACATGATGGCTAGCGCAATTCTCCCATGGTAATTGATTTGTGTGTTCAAACTGATTGTCTCACCCTACAATATATACATATAGGTTTTATAACTTTTATTCACAAGCATGATATATATGCTATATACATACAATCCCCTTCAAAACAAGATTTCTTTGGATGAATAATGGAAAGGGATTATGGCGTATTCTACCTTTTCATACCCATCTAACAAACAATTAGTGAAATCCTAAATCGTCTAACAACTAACTAGTTCCTTCAAATTTACCAGAAAACTTACATATTGCGATCATGAACACTTGATCATGAGTGCATATCCTTCACATTTGCCGAGAAACACCGTGCATTGTTTCTCGTTGATTGCGCGAATATGTCGCTTTGTACGCTTTTTAATCATCACATTTTAGGTTTTTCTTCATTGTCTTTGATATGTCTCTTCAACTAAAAAGTATACAAATTACTAATGTAATAAGTGTTGTGAAACCGAAGGAAGAGAATTCACTATTACACATCAAAGAATTATATAACTTGTGGCTTTAATTCATTTCGAATAATTGTACTCAAGGTGTCACAAGTGTCAATCCAGAGATTAAGCTCAGGATGCTCGCCGTGATGACAAGTTGTTAACTCAAAATAATGGGGTCTTCATCCAGGTGGTGGCGACGTTGTCGATGCTGAGTTTTATGGCAACCAACAAGTGTTGCGGGCCAAGCGCTTACAAAGACCTAGGTGTCAAGTGATTTTGTTTAAGTGTCATTGGTTTGATGCTAACCAAATAGAACGGAGTATTAAGCTGACGAAGGGTTAGTATCAAGTGAACACTAACACATCGTTGGTACGATGAAGATCCTTACATTTTAGCAGCTAAGGCGAAAATCTTCTATCTTGATGTCCCAAGGTCGGGAATGGTTGGAAAGTTGTTCAAAACATTCGTCGTAAAACATATATATGATATTCCTAACGGAGATAATAATGACGACTGACAAATAAGGGCCGACCAACATATTTCATCTCAATAGATTTTGGTATGGAAACACCCTGGATACCAATGTAATCCAAGAACAGCTTGAGGTAGCCTGGAATGACCGAAATCGAAATACTAATTGATTACATTACAATTGACCCTTGATTTGAGACCCCACGATCCACATCACCTCGCACGCACTCTGAGGATAGTGATGATGAGGAATCATATGCTAATCGAATCTAAACTAGAAAGCGAAAATAATGAAAGTGGATGACGACTTATGTGTATTCTATTTCTAATTCGTACTAAGTAAATGAAAGTGGAAGACGGGCAATTATTTTATTGAATGTTAAGATCCGTTTTGCTAACAATTAATTACCATTTAAAAATAATAATTGTTTTGTAAGCAGTGTACAAAACAATTACAAATACAACTTGGTCGATTTAGACTATTTCCGTCGCACAAATTAGGTTTTAAGCGACGAGTAATGGATTCGTCGCACAAAAATTTATAGGGTTTGTATACTAATAGTTGTTTGTCGCCTACACCTAAGAAATTTATAGGTTTTAGGCTAATGAATTACTTCATTCCGTACATGAATGTCATTTTTAGCAAATTAAAAGAAGAATGGTGTAAAAATGAATTCTTAGGTTTAGACGACAAACAACCGATTCGTCACCAAGTGTCTTTCAAGGCGACGAAATGAAATCAAATTCCGTCACCTAAAACCTAAAATTTGGCAAAATAGTGTAATTTTGTGTTGCTTTAAAATTTTAATAAAACCGTGCGCGATTTTAAAAGATGACTTTGAGCTACGAAATTGGTTCATCGCAAGAAAAGCCTTGGGTTTTATTTTCAATGTGCCTTTCTCCGGTTCTTCTTTTCTTCCTCAACTGGGCAGACAACTCCTCCCAATTTCCGAAACCGGCTGCTCGAACCAACCCCAGCTTTCTCCTTAGCCCTTTTCAGAAACTTCTCCGTCCCTCCCTTCGTCCTAACCCTCCGTTCCTCCCCTCTCTCTTCGCCACCGACGCCTCGGTTTTCCGACTCACTTTTCGGCCCAACTGGGTACTTGTGGGTCGAGATCACCTCACCGATTTCTATTGAACTCGTGCACATACCACAACAATAAATCTTAAAATTTCAATTTTGTTTCGATATCTTTCAATTTTTTAGAGATTGTTTTTCCGGGTTTTGATTGTTGCTCAAGTAAAATTGAAGTGATGTTAGTGGTTTCTTTTGGCTCATTTAGGTTTGTAGGTTTAGGTTTGAAGTAGAAAATGAAGTGGATGTCCGTTGATTTTGTTTTGTGATTTTGGATTATTTTACGTATTGTTTTTCTCAGTTTTGATTGTTATTTGGTAGAAATCATGTGTTAGTGGTTTTTTTTGGCTCATTTAGGTTTGTGGGTTTAGGTTTGAAGTAGATATTGAAGTGATGTATGGGTTTGATTTTTTTTATTCATTTTAATGAGTGTTTTTATGAATTTTTACAAAGGGGTCGCGACTCGTGTGTGTGTGTACTATGTCTCATATTTCTTTTGGGTGAATTCGTTGTGAATTCTGTAAGCCATGTTAATCTTTGTCAAAGATTGCATTTTTCAGTGGACCAAATCAAGACACACCCATCCGTAGTTTATGTTCTATGACCGGCTAAATGAGCCCAAAAATAATTAGCTATGTGAACTTCTTGGATCCCCGCTTGTTTGATTTGGGTTATATATATTTGTTCGTTGTGATGTAGTTATGTATTGTTTCTAGAGTACATTGTACCATTTGAGTTGATGAATTGTTAGAAAATGTATAAAGTTCTCATCTTTTGGGTAATTGTTTGTTTGCTTGGAAGTGATTTTGTGTCGAATCGTATTGGTATGTGTATGATAAGTTTGTCTCAAGTTGTCATATGACAAAGATGGAGAAAGAAAGCCTTTTCAAATTATACGTGAACCGCCGCAAATGCTAATAAGTTGTCTGATTGGTATAAGAAATAATTTTGTGTTCAAAAATTAGCCAATCAATAAGGAACCGTCTTTAATTTTCAAGGCTTAATGTTGAAATTTGTATCCTCTCGCAGCCTCATTCAATAACGAATCATTAAGGCTTAGTATATGGTCATTTTTAAGGTCTTAAATACTCTTGTTCACAAATCGAAGCCAATCAATATGAACTGCCTAGATTTTCCATAAGATTGTATGTGATGTATGTGTGTGTGTGTGCGTGTGTTTGTGAGTGGTGCTGTTATTAATATGTGTGTGCTATGTGCGTATGTGTAAGCTTCGTGTGTGTGTGCGTGGCTATGAGTACATGTGTGTCAAGAACCGTGAGTATGTGTGTGTGTGTGCGATGAGTATGTGTGTATGTGTGCCGTGAGTATGTGTGTGTGTTTGGTCTCAGAGTATGTGTGTGTGTGCACCTGTGAGTATGTGTGTGCGCGCTGTGAGTACGTGTGTGTGTGCGTTGTGAGTCATGGTGTGTATGCACCGTGAGTATGTGTGTGTGTGCGTTGTGAGTATGTGTGTGTGTGTGCGCGCGCCGTCGCATGTGTGTGTGTGCGCCTGTGAGTATGTGTGTACGCTGTGAGTATGTGTGTGTGTGTGCCGTGTACATGGATTAGTTGAATTAACTTTTTCAACACACACATATGGCTCTCCTCAATCTTTATGGTCTATATACATGGGAGGCCTAGTATTTTGCTTGTGGGGTTGATAAATTAAAGGACTAGTATGTATGTTAAATGATAAAATTAAAAATAATATGAAAGTGGGTACGCTTTCCTATGTTAAAGGACTAGTATGTTTGATGTATTAATTTGTTGTTTGATATACAAACTATCAAAAATAAGACAAATTTGTTGTTGGATGTAAAGATGATTTTGTTTGCTTAATATACAAATTAGTTTGTACCTAATTTCAAAATAAGAAAATAAATATACAAATTTGTTTCAATGTTTAAAACTAAAAAAGCAAGTACATTAAATGTTTATTTTACAATTATTTAATATTATTATTGAATAAATTATAAATCGCTCAATTTACGATGCTGCCTGGTTTGATTTCTACACGTTGCCGCTCTAGTCCTAGTTTAGCTCCATCACGGCTGTTAATGCCGTGCGGGAGCTCGCGTCAGCGCTCGATGTTCCGAGGGCCTGCCCGCCCACCGCTTTGGTGACGATCCTGGGCCAAGCAAGCCATCGTGCTCACTAGCGACGTCAGTCCTCGAGGACCAAGCTCCTCAAATCTGGACATCCATAATCGACTAAAGGCTCGCGTACAGTAATATACCCCTACCCCAATCTTTTACATTTTTGTTGGAATGTTTACTACCATATTCAAATTAATTGATTGCATAAGGTAAACTATTGGTACTATTATCAAATTTGTTGCAAATGTTGTGGATATGATGGATGTGTTGTATTATTGTTTGCAGGTTATGGAAAATGTCGACTTTTAGTGGAGGTTCTGCTAATTTTCAGAATTTTTAGTACACTTTAACCAAGGAATTTGTTCTTTGTTTTGGCAACAAGAAAAGACTTGGGCCCTTTGTGCATGCATGAAGTCTGCGCAGCATCACACGTGCGACTTTGAAAAGATCGCCATCACGTATGCTTCTCAACACCGGGTCAGTTTCTATATTTGACCAAAGACAACACCTTGGTTCGTGTGACATAGGTCGATACTACGTGCTCCATTGCCCTATGAGATGGGAAACATGGAGATCATCCCAAAGCAAACGAAGGATGCGATGTGGCATGAAAGTTGTTGGTGAGTGTATTCAATACTTTCTACTACTTTTTATAATTAAGTCTAATATTACTTACAATTTAATAATAGTTTCTTCATATTTGTAGATCAACTTTAATACTAAGGACCCGGGATGCCGACCGCGCATAACGTACATAGATGAGCTTCAAGTCGGTACAAAGAGTGGAAGAGCTGAATACAAACCACTTAAGATGTATCCTGGACGCGTGAGATCATGAGCTCAAGGATTCCCTGGGGAGTTGGCCGAGCGCTTTTCTGTGGATTGGGAGTGGTTATGTAACTACTTTCAAATTGGACCGACTTAGAGGTAAAACTACTTTTACGCTTTCAATTTTATTATAATTTTATATTTATGAATTTAAATTTGTCCTTTTATTATTTTTTTAGGAAGGTGCAAAGTTTCCTAGAGATTGACATGTTCGAGGAAGTTTATGTCCTCCCCGGTGATGAGATCGCCGCAGGCTCCATGTAAGTTTCTCTCACTACCTCGTTACTTTTGTTCCTTTTTTAATTATTATAAACAATAATATTTATTTTCTTATTACATGCCACTATGGTATAGAAGAGCAATGCTCTTCTCGAAGAAGTGGCATGCAGCCTTCCTCCCCTCCGAGACCCCTATCGAAGAGGTGACCTAACCGAGGATGCTAGTCTTCATATACTAATGAAGACACTAGACCAAACCCTTGGTCGAGGTCCGGTAGAGTTTTTACCAGGGGATGGGGAAGGCCCGATTTCGTGATATGGGTGCCTCATCTTTCAAAATCATTCGCACTGTTAACACATTGGAGCAGGAAGCAAGTGTAACCCGCAGAGGCAACTTGCACCAAGGCAACTGGGATGAGCCACATCTTACACGCTTCAATTGTCCCAAGATTACCAAATGTCCCATCATCCGATTTCTAGCCACCTAGTTCCTAGTCCCCTCCCTCACCATATTTCCCGCCGCATCTCAATAGCCATTTCTGCTTAGGATTCTAATTTATTTCTAATTTTTATTTTGTAATTACATTTCTTCATATAAGATAATTTATTTTTCTACATTGTTTGTTATATTTTATTGTTTTTAAATACCAATTAATTCATTAAAATACTTAATTAATTAATTCAAAAATAAAATTCAAAAATAATTAAATAATTAAATTGATTGAACTTATATTATTAAATATTTTGTGCGACGGAACAAACACCGTCGCCTAAACTTGTAGGTATCTTGCACGACGATAATTTATTCGTTGCTCGAGTCTATTGCGACGTATCTTTCGTCGTCACTAGTCATCCCGCAAAAGTGCAGGAGCCGGGCAATGTATTTTCTTCACAAGCAAATGCTTGCTCTAATGGGCTTTGCGCGACATTCGAATGGTTTTAGGGACGACAAATGAATAATCGCTCAAATGTTTAGGCACCGAATTTGGGTCTTGAGCGACTAAATTGTTTTGTCACTCAATACTTTTTTCTACTAGTGAGTTGACTATACAAGTATGGAACATAATATTATTCCCCTCATAGTGAATACTAATCTAGCATGAAATTAGGTTACACGAATTGTAATAGTGATATATATAACTTTTTAATCCCCGTTTCTTTCAGAAGTAGGGCACCAAACTTGTATTAAATTTGTGCCCAAATTCCTATATTAGTCAAGAAATATTTATTATGTAAGTTGTGCATAATATTTTGTTATATTTACGATGTGAGACACTATTTTCCAAACATACCTCCCCATGAGTGGTCCTTCACACGGGAAACCCCTTCTTACATCGGGAACTAGTGATATGCAATTTTTCGAGAGCTCCGATCATTGTCCACCACTAGAGCAAACACAACTTTTCTTCAAGGCCTAGTCCTTCATTCATGCCCATATATAAGACTCTATTCTCCAACACTCATGTCTAGTGGTATTTTTCTCCACTTATAAATGAGACGTCTTAGGTTTGACTCCCGTGAATGACGAAATTCAATACTACATTAACCCATTGTGTGACTTATCACAAAAACTCACCCCTTACTGTAAGTATATTGTATTATTAAAAAATTGGTCCCAAACTTGACCTTCTAGGCCGGCCGGACGGCCATACTTTGATGTGTTGATTTGCCTAATCCATGCCAACACTTGCATTTGGTTATTAACTACTTTCGGTTGGTGCTTACCTGCGGCTGCCTTCACCATAAGCAGAAGGTCAGGCACACATTTAACCTTGCTGATCTCGTATTCCCAGTAATTGGCTTTGTAGCTATGCAACTTGTCCCTCGGGGTCGAAGGATTATGGTGAGAAAAAACAATAAGTCACAGTGTTGAGAGTTTGGCACACATTTTACCCCTCTGCTTGGTGCAACCTCTCAAAAGAAAATGGAAATTCCATGGATTCAGAAAAATTATATATCCCTCTTAGCCAAAAGAAAAAGTGTGCCTCTAAGCCTAAGTATTCCTCAATAATTATGTCTGGTTAAACCCCAAGGCTTATATTAGTTAATGAATTATGTACAATATGAATATATAAGAGGTTGTGCGGTATTTGAAGATGTTGTATTATTGAGAAAAGTGGTACATATTTTTGTCTAAATTGATCTCTGTGGTGAAATTTGGTTTTTGACGACGAAACTTTTGTCGAGAAAAGCCTATTATTTTTTTGTAGTAACTAGGACCAATAAAATTCCAATCTCTAGCCATGACTCATCTCTTGGCCCAAAAATGAGGTTCTCCCTGTTTACTTGAACGGCTGAACGTAAGGAGATGGCCTTACTATAAGAATTGATATGTTGGCAATCTACCATTCTCGCTAGTGGTGATGAATAATAATAACAAATCGAACTGTGCCGCCGAGAGAGTAAGCACAAATTAATAGATGTTTTGACACACTCTTAACTCCCTCGATACCCACGCGGATACGAGTTTGGGCGTGCCGGTCGACACTCGTAAGTGACGAA
The DNA here is from genome assembly GCA_018257905.1 of Gillenia trifoliata. Taxonomy (NCBI): domain Eukaryota; kingdom Viridiplantae; phylum Streptophyta; class Magnoliopsida; order Rosales; family Rosaceae; genus Gillenia; species Gillenia trifoliata. The sequence goes on along the minus strand of CM031083.1, from coordinate 10,603,924 downwards.
GCCATTAAATGCATGACAACACTTAGTGAAAACAAAATTTAATTGTAATAAAGTTACAAATTGATATCAATATGCATATGGTTCAAGAGCGTGATTAATTTTGAAACAATGTGAAACCACGATAAAATAAGTTCCTAGAATCTCAATCATAACAAAAAGGATGGATATTATTATAGAAACCGAAAGGAAAGATACAATCCCTACATGGCTCTGGATGGATGATCGTAGTCGCCACGCAGATGCTCCCCGACTTCGCCGGGGGATGCAATTCATCACTATGTCCCGAAGGCGCAAAACAAAAGTGTGAGTGGACAAAATCAAAGCTTAAAAACCTTCTCTTTTCAATATACTAACCCCCGTTTGAAATCCAAGATAATCGTAGAAACATACTATCATAAATAGTTCAAAAGGTACTTCATGAGTATAACTCAAACACTTAAAGTATAATATCTAGGAATCAATAAATTGTACCCAATAAAATATATAAGGGAAAACCAATATTGTGGTATATGCGCGAATACCTATGTACGGGCTGAGGAACACTTCTCTCAATCACCGTACAAGCACTTTACGTTATCCATTAATTTGTACTCCTAGTACCACACACATGGGGCACCCTTGCGCGCAGCGCGTCACACCCGAGTCCTGGCGTAGTGGCCTTTCCCCATAAACAAAAATAAACGTAAGACAAGCTTGCACTAAGGTATTTACCTAATAATACCCGGAGTACAAGGCGTGTGACCCAAACATGTGAGACTTGTCCTATGGCCGTGAGACGGTACTACAACGCAGTGAAAGCATACCAAATGTGTTTGAAAACATACATTACATACTCATGTGTCTAGATATAATAAGCAAGATCCCTTTCATAGTCCAAATATTTAATATTGCATAAATAAAACCTTCCTTCAAAACTATATATCAAAGAATATCATTTAATATTTATGCAAAAAGTAATATCACATATAGTAAACCATTTCATAACATATATTCATACTTTGGTATATAACCACAATCACCATTTAAATCCATTTCCCAATATATAACCATAATTAAAACAATATGGTTGCATAAACAATTATCAAATAATGTATATATATTTAATAATAAATATATATAAATAAAATGCTTTGGAAAACCATTTAAACTATATATTTAACCAAATCCATATTCATTTCCAATCATAAAAACCATTTAATAAAGCAAAGGTCCACTCACGTGATCGGAGTGAAATCTCCTCGGTGTTGCCCCTCCTCAACGGAGTCGAAGAATTACCTATTTAATATTAGGAACAAATTAGAACTTCCTAAAATAAATTAAAAATCGCCTTAAAGAAAATCCCCCAAAATATTATTGTTTTGCGAAAACGTGGCTCAAAAATGATTTCCGGCCTCGAAAAACCCTACCGTCGCTGCCCACCGCCGGCCGGCGCCGCGTGCGCCGGCCGCCACGCGCCAAGAAATGGTCGGATGACAGGGTTCCACGCGCAGCATCGTGTCCCCACGCGCGGCAGCTACCGGGCCGACGTGTCCTCACGCATCGGCCGACGCCAAGACTGGCAAGTTAACTAATATACCTTTTTGGACGGAATGCTGAAGCCGCCGTGAATATTCCGCTACTGCTAACGTATCATTCTCCTGTCTTCTCTTCCTTGCTTTGCCGCCTGAGCCGCCGGCCCCTCCGCGCTCCCTGGGTTCGCCTGACTCAAAATTTTCAAAAATGTCCAAAACTTTAAAAATTCATATCTTCTTCGGCTCTTGGCCAAATTTAACGTGCCATATATCAAAATGAAGGTATTGACGAGTAGAATATTTTCATACCAATTTGAGGCTGGAAATGGCTGAGATGGCCTGAAATTGGCCGGGAAGCCGGGAAACCCTAATTCCGTTCTCCTTCAAACCGCACCAAATTCGGGCGTCTTTACACATCGATTTGAACCTACTCTAATCCAATAAAACCAATGGTAATGGTCTCGAGGCTTGCCTGGTCTGGATTTGGCGTAAACTTGAATGGCGTCGTCGTTTTCGTTCCTCGGCACGGCTTGGACGATCGGGCCTCGAGTTTGGAAATTTAATCACAGCCTCGTCCGAATGACGAGACGATCGGAGATGGTATGGATTTTGGGCAACGGTTCGACAGTTTTGTGATTCGTCCAAAGGTTAGGGTTTCGGCGAGGTTTTTGGCTTAGAGGAGAAAAATGGGAGAGAGTGAGGAAGAGGGTTTAACGTGCGTAGTGGCCACCTGGGAGGGCTAAATGGGTGGGCACACCAAAAACCCTAATTCCCACACACGGAGCAAAAAATTACTAAAATGCCCCTATACTTTAAACCTTCGTAAATGTCTGCTTTAACTCCAAATTGAGTTCCGCTTGCGCCCACGCTCGTGTCGACGAGCACATCAAGAATATGTAAAGAAATAAATTCTTTACAAGTCGTCCCGAAAAGTCAACAAAAGTCAACATTGACACTAGAGGGAGTTTGGTAATTTCACAAAAATTTTCGGGACGGGTTTTTCCGACAACCCTCTTTCCAAAATGTGTAAATAGGTTAAATTAGCTGCAGATTATTGCATGATGTGGATTATATTCCAAACTCTTTATAGTCTACTTGCTGCCTGCTACTTGCTCCACGTGACAAAAATAATGTTCTTTGAGGCCTATTTTAGTGAGTGAAAGAGGTGTAAGGTGCAAAGACAAAGAGAGAGAAACGAGAGTTGGGAATTTCTATGATAATCTTGTCACCACTTAAGACTAGTTTAGGAAGTACTTATATGGCTGAAATTGCTATTAGAGAAAATACTTTTGGGTTTCAAAGCCCTGAAGTTCTTCTTGCATGCCATTGGGTGTGAAGCATTTGAAGTGCTTTCTAGATTAACTTAAATTTTTACTAAGTATTGGTTTCGAAAATATTTGTCTAAAGTGCTTTCAGCCATTTAAACGCACATACCAAACGAGTCTTAGTGTGTGAAATCCCGTCTCGGATTTCACTATCTTAATGACCGTATTCGTATTTTAGTGAATTTATTTATTTATCGTTAATTTTGGATATTTGGTTAGTTAGATAGTTTTATTTTTGTTACTAGCCAAGAAAATCGAAACCTTTTGAGGTCACTCTTGGACTTTTTGAATAGAGCTCGGATTCCATGTGTGAGTAGGCGAAAACCTGCTCACGGATTTGAGTTGTAACGGGTAGTTTACAAGCAAAACAAAGTGAGGGGCAAACCGGTAATGTTCCGCTTCTATTTATATTAGGCCCATCAATTGGACCAAGCCATTCCATTGCGCAACGAGTGGTGCTGCTTCCACCTCTATTGTCTTATATCTCCACTCACTTTAAAATATAAATATCATCGATAAATATGTCCCCTTAGAAAATGACTTTAAGTGCTTAAACAATAACCACTAACATTTTGCCACATCAGCATGAATTGAAAGTATTTTGTTTTAGTTGCTTTTCATTGCTCAAACCCTATGTGTCTTCAAACCGAAAGGAAAGAGTAAACAATGTGCTCGATTAGGCTATAGTTTGCAACATAAAGGTAGGTTTTGATCCTCGCCCACAAATTCTAAGATCTCCGGCATGTTTTATTCAATGAAGATCATTTTTCCTCACAATCTTGAGTGTTTTTCTACACCGCCATCATCCACTTTCTTCAATTTTGGGGAGACACTTTCACTTTGCTTCTTCCTTTTCCCATCACTTATGTTCTATCTTCTTCTAATCCCTCAAACCTGCACCACAACAATCGTCTTCTTCCATACAACAACCTCCATCTTCTCCTCTTTACTTCTCTACGAATGCACCTCACCACCACCTTAACCATTATCTCAAGTCGTAGCAAACACAACCTTTTCCAATGAACCACCACCTCCAATTAATATTTCCAACAATGTTCATCCTATGCTTACCGTATCGAAAGTCGAATTTTCAAACCCAAATACCGCCAACTTCTAAAACATCCCATTGATAATATAAATTTGTTCCTACTATATTTGCAAAAGCATCCAATTACATGCATGTCATTGGAGACAACCTATGTTGGAAGAAATTGCACTTCAATAATTGAACTGGACACTTGTCTTTTCTTCTCCTTAACAAATTTTGGTGGTTGTAAATGGATTTTCGAATAAAGAGAGAAACTATATATATGGTTCTCTTGACGATACAAGGCTAGATGTGAGTAGCCAAGGGGCTCTACCGCCAGCATGTTATTTTAAGGAGACTTTTCACCCCATTGCTAAACCAGTAACCATACTAATTCTCGTGACTCTTGTTGTTCAATATGATTGGTTTTAAAGCAACTTGATATTAGCAATGCTTTTCTTCATGGAACACTCCAAAGAAGAGGCTTTAAGAAGCAACCCCGGCTTCTCTCGTATGGCTTGAAAAAGCCCTGCGTCTCGGTATGCCAAGTTATTTCACTTTGACTTTTTGGTTTCTCTAATTAATGTTTGATTGCTCTCTCCTGCTTTTAAAGCATGATTCTTCTCTTGTGATAATCTCCGTATATGTTGATGATATTTGTTATTGGTCCTAATCCAACAAAGGTGCAAAGCTTTTATTCAAAAGGCTCAATCACTCTTTTGTTAAAGAGTTAGGTGCTTCCACACTACTTTGGTTTAGAAGTTCATAAATCCTCTCGAGTATATTTTTATTCTGCAGTAGATATGTTTCAGATCTTCCCTACTAAAACTCACATGGACGGTTGTAAACGTTTGTTCTACTCTTTTCTAGTACTCAAAAGTTGGATCATGTTGGTACTTTGTTATCTAATCCTCGCATTAATATCACTCTCTATAGTGGGAGCTCTTTTTCAATATTTGACTTGACTAGACCTTTGCAACTTTTGCAGTTAATTGAAGTTGTCAATTCCTTCACTGTCCCTTCTATAGAATATATGATGTTGTTGATTTGTGGTTAGAAGGAATTTTCACTCAATTGTGATCTCGAGTCTTGTGATGATGAAATCCAAATATTCATCGGAGTTAGTTTATGCTTTGACATACTTGACAAATATATCGTTGGCTGGGCAAGCTTACAGAGTGCTTTTCAAAAATTTCAAGTTGCAGAAGCACCAATTTTGATGATAATGGCTAGCGCTATTCTCCCATGGTAATTGATTTGTTTGTTCAAACTGATTGTCTCACCCTATAATATATACGTATAGGTTTAATAACTTTTCTCAATAATATATATATGCTGTATACATACAATCCTCTCTGAAACAAGATTTTTGGATGAATAATGGAAAGGGATTAGGTGTGTTCTACCTTAAGTACCCATCTAACAAAGCCATTGAGTGAACTTTAAATCTAATGACTAATCATTTCCTTCAACTTCACTGTAAAAACTACATAATAGATCCAGTGGAATAAAAATTCCAGAGGCAGATGAAGCAGAATTTGACACCATGGAATCGCCCAACAGTAGTTGGATCCAAGTAAGCTGAGATAAATTTTGAAACCCAGTTGCTGTTCGGTTCCAATAAATCAAGAGATAATGATAAAGTTTTACCAGTCGATTAGGTTTTAGAAACAGAAAGAATTGAAGATCAGTGAATTCCAAAAGGATGAAGAGCTAGCCAGTTTTATTGGGTATCACGAATACGTACGAAGAATGTCAGAGAATCAGCCTCCATTTGTATCGTCCTGTTGGTTTCCCAAATCGATTCCATTGGGAGTGTTATTTCGCTTTTGCTGAGGTTGCAATGTAGTTGTTGTTTCATCTGCCGCGGAATCCCCAAAGATGGAAAAGCAGAACACTTTGCGCTAATGAGCAAGTCATCACTAGCAACAAGTAGATTATATATGAACATAATATTATTCCCTGTTAGAATATTAAATTGAAGATGAATGGATTTACTGAATTAAATAGTGATAGATATATCCTTAACTTTGTTTCTTTTAAGAAGTAGGCACCAACTTGTATTAAATTTGTGCCCAAATTGCATATTAGTCGTGTGAAATATTTATTATGTAAGTTGTATAATATTTTGTTATATTTATGATGGAAACACTATTCTCCAACATACCTCCTCATAAGTGGGTCCACACAGGAAACCACTTCCCCACATCGGGGAACTAGTGATATGCAATTTTTCGAGAGCTCGATCATTGTCCATTGACTCTAGGAGCAACACACTTTTCAGCGTCAGTCCTTCATTCATGCCCATAAGACTCCCATTCTCCAACACTACTATCTAGTGGATATTTTCTTCACTTATAAAATGAGACTGCCTTAGGTTTAACTCCCGGAATGACGAATTTGATACTACATTATCCCATTGTGTGACTTATCACAAATCCCTCACCCTTACTCGTAAGCAAGGCTGTATTATTAAAAAATTTGTCCCAAACTTGAACCCCAGGCCGACAGGGGATGGCCATACTTTACGGCTGATTTGCCCCTAATCCATAAACGCATTGTTATTCACTACTTTCGTTGGTGCTTGAATGGTTGGTGTCACCACAAGCAGAAGGTCAGCACACATTTTAAACCTTTGTTGGATCTCGTATTCCCGCAATTGGCTTTGTAGCTATGCAACTTGTCCCTGGGGTCGAGAATGGATTGTGGAGGGGCAAACAATATGCTCACAGTGTCAGAGAGCTTGGCACACACATTTACCTATGTTTGGTGCAACCTCTCAAAAGAAATGGAAATTCCATGGATTCAGAAAGTTATATATATCCCTCTTAACCAAAAGAAAAGTGTGCCTCTAAGCCCAAGTATTCCTCAATAATTATGTCTGGTTAAACCCCCAAGGCTGATATTAGTTAATGAATTATATACATATGAATATATAAGAGGTCGTAGTGGTATTTCTGAAAATAATAGGCTATTGAGGAAAAGAAGTAGTACATATTTGTTGTCTAAATTGATCTCTGTAGTGAAATTTGGTTTTTGACGACAAAGTTTTTAATAATAAAGCCTATTATTTTGGTGTAGTAACTAGAGCAATAAAATTCCAACTCCTTGCCATGACTCATCTATTGGCCCAAATGAGAGGTTCTTCCTGTTACTTGAACGTTGAACGTAAGGAAATGGCGTTGGTATGAATTGATATGCTGAAACTCGACGTTCAGTGTGATGAATAACAACAAATCGAACTATGCCGGCCTAGAGAGTAGACACAAATTTAACTGATTGTTCCTGTGCAATAAGTTTCCCACAACCCTCTTTCCAAAATGTAAATAGGAAGAATTAGCTGCATTATTGCATGATCTCAGATTTATATTCCCAAACTTTATAGCTCATTTGACACATCTCTCGATCCCGACACTGTGCCGGGAAGTGCTGCCAAGACGGCACAGACAAAGCCACTATACTGTGCACAGAGAAAACTCGAATATATTTAGAGCTGGGGAAGGTAAGTAAGAGTGCAAGATGGGTTAAACCCATTATTACAAATGCAACAACGCCAAAGCATGGTAAAACAGAATATAAAACATTCAGATCCTCAAAGAGGATTGATAAGGTAATTAACTAAAAGTAGGGAACAAGTCATATAGTTCCTGAGAAACGCCGAACCACCAACCACAACCGAAGTAAGCTCCTCGTCTCAATGTAAACAACCGCCACCATTCCTGGTGAGGGCAAGAAACATAAAAGGGTGAGAGGTCAAAAAAGTAAAGTTTGATAAAACCTTTGTTTCTCAAGAGCATACTATCCCCTTGGTGGAAAACATGATAGTTTGAAAATAATGGTCATGTCCTTTAGAGATCCCCAAAATAATATAATAGTAATACGGTACTCCCGAAAAACCAATTAAACCATACTGATTGCTCAAAAACAAAACAGTAATGTTCAACCATATGTAAATACACAAGCCCAAGTACTACAATGACGCGAGTCTAACGCTAATCATTTGCGCAAATGCGTCGCACACAGTCTCGAGTCAGCTTCTAGTTCAACTCGCAGAACAAATAAGTACCTACAATGGATCCAAAGCTGTGTTACTAGCCATTAAAACCGCAAATTCAGCTAATTTGGACTTTTTGCATAGAGCTAGATTCCATGTGTGAGTGCGAAAACCGTTGGTATTCCAGTTCACTAGTACAAAAGTGCCTTAGCCGACACTCACTGCATCGCACGCTTATATTTTTACATTGCTCCAATTTTCCAAACGTCAATTTTGCTAAAACCGTCTTGTGGGGTCATATTTGTGGGATAAAATGAGATTTTGAAACTTTATTCGCTACATATAGCCTACGTAATATGTAAAAGTGTCGTTAGGGTGAAATGCAAAAGAAAAGGCCAAAATGAAAAAAGGCGCCCGAATGAAATTTTTAACGCGGGAGAAAAAAAGGCGCCCGACTCTGAAACACCCGTAAGAAAAAAGCTTCACCCTTCGTAGTGGCTAATCCCCAATTTCCTCTCGCACTCCAACCCTTTCTAAGTGATGAAACCTTTGTGCTACCCACTTCATAGGGATCTAAACCTCAACATCCCCCGTACTCCAACATCTCCATAACAAACAAGTCAAGTACAATCTTAAAGAGAGAATGCTTCATAGACTACTTCTCCATTAGTCGCCGATAGGGAAGGCTTTGGTGCGCCCCATAATTTCATAAAGAAATGATAGATTCCCTATAGTGGATCTCGACAAAGCAACCCCTGATATAAGATGAACCCCTTTATTTGGTGCCTTGGCAAGAATAGAATCAAGTGAATAGCCGCTAAGCAATTTCTTCGGAAAAGGTAAGATGGGTCTTTTAGGTTTGAGTTCTAATCCTTCATGAATGTTCAAATTCTGTGTCGATTGGATGGTTTTGATTATTTTTTCCTTCTTATTTTGTGCCCCCGCCTGGGCCCTTTCTTCAACCGCTTCCTGGCTTATTCTGCTCCCGTGACGGGGTTGCACCACTGGCAACTGGTCCTCAATAGTTGGGCGACGCCCACAACTAGTTCGACATTTGATCTGAGTAATATCACCGTCAATCCGGTAATGTTCTCTTACTATTTATTTGTCTTCAATTCCATTCATTAAACATGATTTGTGTTAGAACCCAATTTAATTTTTGTAAAGGTTTTGTGTAAATAGTTTTGTGACTTCGTTATGAATTTCCTCGAAAATTTTCCGGGTTTAAAATTTGTGGTTTTTCTAATAATTTCATCACCAGTAATAAGAAAATTTCAAGGTTTTTTTGTTAAATTATACTAATTTTGGACATTTGAAAGAGTTGTCAAACAAATTTTTATTATAAATCGGGTAGTGAGTTAGAGAGTTTGCTAGAATTGATGGGATGGGATTAATGGAAATTATAGAGATGAAATTTTTTATAATATCTACCACTATCATCGTGAAATTATCTTGGTTGTCATGAGGTGGAAGTATGTTACAAATATTGACTAAGGGTTTAGTTCGAATAAACCTGAAACCAACTAGCATATGCATCGATGTTTTCTTTAAAATCTATAGGGGATGGTGTGAAAATAATAATTTGAGCCATCATTGGATTACTTCGAATAAAGCTTGAAACCCTACAGATTGTTTTTTCATTTGGACAGTGGTTAAGTTTGTTTGGAGAACCATCATTCTTCTACTCACCACTACAATAATAATATTACAATGGGATTATAGGGTTCATGGATTGCTTGATTAATTACTTTTATTATTAAGGTATAATTATGAGTATGGTTGCATAACAATGGATTATAATTAACTAATAGTACACTTAATCTTAGATATAAAAATATGATGATCTACTTCTATTATTGGGTCCTAATGTTTTCCAGAATATAAATTTGTTTTTATGTGTTTTTTTTTTGTACATTAGTTGATGTCAACAAGAATGGGACGACTAGTTTCCGTCTAATTTTTCTTACATATATAAGTAAAGTGTTTGAAGGATTTTACAATATTTTTACTGTTCTTTTTAATGTTCTCAGAACTTACGGTGTGTTGTTATCCAAAAAATAAAAATAAAAACCTTTTGCATTTGTTATTAACTACTTTCGGTTGGTGCTTAATTAAGGTTGCGTCACCATAAGCAGAAGGTCAGGCACACATTTAACCTTGCTGATCTCTTATTCGGAATTGGTTAGGTTGCCATTTAATTCCCAGTAATTGGCTTAGTAGCTATGCAACTTGTCCTGGGGTCGAAGGATTATGGAGGCAAAACAATAAGTCACACTGCCTAGAGAGTTTGGCACACATTTTACCCATGTTCGGTGCAACCCTCTCAAAAGAAAATGGAAATTGCATGTATTCAGAAAGTTATATATATCCCTCTTAGCCAAAAGAAAAAGTGTGCCTCTAAGCCAGGGCCGGCCTTGTGCGGAAATTTAATCGAGACCCGTACTAAGAAAAAAAAATCATTATAAATTAAACTTACAGATTGATTTTTCAAATTTATATAAATTTAATTCCTGCGGAAACAAATGTATTCGATGCAATTAGTTGAGTTGGAAATATATTTTGGCTTCTCCACAAAGGTCTTGGGTTCAAATAGCTTTGATGTTGTTCTGGATTTTTTTTGTCTTAAAATTTTGCAAAAGAAAAAGAAATGCAAACCATCGAGGTTTGAACCCACAACCTCGAGTGAAAGTTGCATTGCTAAAACACCTCTTCTATGCGTAAATTCAATTAATTTATTGCACAAAAATATATATAACATAACCTATATATATTACATACACATTAAAAATTTGGGAGCCCTTCAAAATCGGGGGTCTGTGCAGGTGCACCACTTGCACTCCCACAGGCCCGGCCCTGCTCTAAGCCTAAGTATTCCTCAATAATTATGTTTGGTTAAACCCCCAACTAGCTTATATTAGTTAATGACATTAGTAGAAAAAATAGCTTGCGCGACAAAACTTTAGGCGGCAGAGGAAATTTCGTCAGGCAAGAGGACTTTAGGCGATTCAAAATCTATTTTGTCATCTAAAATGTCAGAACATTTAAGCGACGAACACATTCATCGCTTAAGAATGAAATGGGCGCTTAAAAATAAAATGGGTGACGAAAAGATACATTCATCGCACAAAAGATGGAAAAAGTGACTGAAAAAGGAGAATTTGGCACCAAATTGTGCACGAAAAATTGTTTCGTTGCCTAAAATATCTAGCGCAATGAATGCATCATTGCGCAAATCCAAAATTGAGTGTGACTTTAGGCGACGAATGGCGGAAATCGAAATACAAATTGATTCCATTACAATTGATCTCGGTGATCTAAGATGCTACGAACCACATGACCTTGCACAAACTGAGGATAGTGATGATGAGGAATCATATGCAAGCACCGAATATGAACTACAAAGCAAAAATGATTAAAGTGACGACGTCGGTGTGTATTGTATTTCTGATTCAGACAAAGTTCGGAAGTCGGGAAACTGTAAACTTGTAACATTGAAAAATAAATGAAAGTTGAGATTGGCAATTATTTTATTAAATGTGAAGATCTGTTTTACTAATAATTAATTACTTCATTTACAAAAAAAAAAAAAAGGTTTTGTAAGCAGGTTCAAAACAATTACAAAAACGTCACGCAAAATTTATAGGTTTTAGGTGTGAAATTAATTCGTCGCGTAAAACAAAGACTCTTGAGGCGACGAATCAGTTGTTCGTCACCTAAACCTAAGAAATTTATTCCACACCATGCTTCTTTTGATATGCTAAAGAACGACTTATTCATGTCTGAATGAAGTAATTTTGGCACACAATGATCTTGAAGAAGTGGTCTACATATTCAACGGTTCAAATTTAAAGAAATAAATATCTATGTGTGTTTACAAATTAACAGTTGTACGAAAAATTAACTTACAGTGGAAAATTCATAATAAGTAATTAAGAAGTGAAAAAAAATTGTAAAAAAATGTACAAACGCTCGTAACGAAAAGGTTTACAACTTTCGTTAAGGGGTCATCTCCAAAATCGAACATTAGAAACTATGAAGGCTATATTATTTTTTAACCGGCAATCAACGTTTACGTTTACGCTCCGTTATTATATCCGTAATTTATTTTTTCATCTTGGTTCTTTTTTGAAAACATGATCTTTTACTAAATGCAATAAGTTGAATGGTTCGGATAGTTTATACTATGTCCTGAAATTTACAGTTTAGCGAAACCATATAACATCATCACAATTTTCAGTAAACTTTAAATATGGGGACATTCTATCAACGATCCGAACCGTTCAACTTATTGTATTCAGTAAAAGATCATATTTTCAAAAAAGAATTGGGATGAAAAAATAAATTAAGGATATAATAACGGAGCGTAAACGTAAACATTGATTGCCGGTTAAAAAATAATATAGCCTTCATGGTTTCTAATGTTCGATTTTGGAGATGACCCCTTAATGAAAGTTGTAAACCTTTTCGTTACGAGCGTTTGTATATTTTTTACAAATTTTTTTCGCTTCTCAATTAATTATTATGAATTTTCCACTGTAAGTTAATTTTTCGTACAACTGTTAATTTGTAAACACACATAGATATTTATTTCTTTAAATCTGAATGTTGAATATGTAGACCTCTTCTTCAAGATCATTGTGTACAAAAATTACTTCATTCAGACATGAATAAGTCATTCTTTAGTAGATCAAAAGAAGAACAGTGTATAATAAATTTCTTAGATTTAGGCAACGAACAACTGATTTGTTGCCTCAAGTGTCTTTGAGCGACAAAATGAAATCAAAATTCGTCACCTAAAACCTAAAAATTTGGGCTAGCAAGCAAAATTTTTGGGCTGGTTTTAAAATTTTTAATAAAAGTGTTCGTGACGAAACTAGTTTGTTGCGCAAAGGCCTTTGGGTTTACTTTTTCAACCCGTGTCTTTACTCTTCTTCTTTCTTCATCCTGAATCTGCAGACATCCTCGATCTGCAAGTTTTCTCTCCTTCTCAATTACCAAAGCTTTTCTTCTCCCTCTCCCTCTTTCGCATGGAATTTGGGATCGCACTCACCATCATCATCCTCACAACCCCTTCAACACCCCAGTAGCCTTTGATTCGCATAAACCTGACCTAAAACCCACGAACCCAAACCCTGTTAGTTGGAAGCTTTTTGGCCGATTCCCTACCATCTAGACCTCGCCACCACCACCTTTTGATTCCTCTCTTCCCAAGGAGTCAAATCCAATATCTGCATGCCTCTGTCTACCTCGAATTGAGGCGAATTGACAGTGGGCACCTTTCGTGCCTTTCGACGCGTTTTTCGATCGATTCCAGCCACGGCAGGCTGCGGCCTTGCCGTCTTTCAACTCAGGAACATCTCAAGTATTGATTCTAATTCAATAATTTTGTGTATGTGTATTTCGTTGTGGTTGTTGATTGACGAGGTTTAGGTTGCATGGTTTATGTTCTGGATTGATGAAGAAACAGTGTGGAACTGAGCTTGGTAAAGTGAGTGGTGGTTTTGGGTTGCGATTATAGTTGATGTTTCACTTGTTTGGTCATATAAATAGTTCTTTTAAGTTGTTAACATGCGGATTTTTGCGATATAGTTTTGCATCATTGTCGTTGTCTATTCCTTGTTTTGATTTTGGATTGTTCTGTACCTGCTGGAAGTAGTAGGACTTCAATCAAAACGCAAGTGTTTAGCTGTCTTTCCTCTATTGGTTAAATAGTTGTATATATGTGTCATGAATCCATATGTTACTAAGGAGAAAAATATAACCACATTATAGTAATGTGTGTTTACTGAATAGCACTCTAGATTTTCGTGTAGTTACTTATAGTGGCGGATCCAGGAATTTTTCTTGGGTGGGCGAAATATAAAAACTTCCAAATAGATAACAAAGACCTTTAAAAGTTAAACAATACAATTACCATTCAAACTAAACATCCACTACGAGTTTTCATATCATGAAAACGTGATCTTTTGGTCGACAAGTTTCCATTTGTTTATATGCCCTTCGAATTTCATCTTGAAAATTAGGATCATACTCTAACATGGGAGGTCGAAGTCCCGGGTCTGCAGGAAGATTAGCTAAGATTTCATCTCTTTTCGGTTTCTTGGAACTACTCGGATTAGTCGAACTACATGGTGGTGGTGTTGGTCTCTTAACTAAAAACCTTTCCATAGCCACTATTAACCAATGAAAATACAAACCCCCTATCAATTAATCAACAAATTTAAATTAATAATCAATCTTAAGCATCACAAATACTGTCTTAAGTACAAAATCACAATTAACAAACACATTCATCATATTCCACAAAATTATAATTCAAATAAGCATAAATTCATAATCACCAATTCAATATCCAAAGCCTTAAAAACTAATAAGAGATATTCAAAATGAAAACACTCAAGTCATATGAAACAAATAATGAAATTTTGTATGAAACTTTGAAATTAAGGAAGAAGAATTTAGGTTAAATTATACATACTTGGTATAGTGTTCTTGCCTAAATTGCCTTGTTGGTGAGCGGGTCTTAGAGATAGTGGCGCCGGAGAGATTGAGGAAGGAAGTGGAGATGAAGAAATTTGAGTGAATGATGAATTTGAGGTGAAATTAGGGGTTTGGAATTTGAGTGAATGATGAATTTGAGTTCAAAAAAGGGGTTTGAATTTGAGTTTGCTGGTTGTTGCTGCTACGGGTTCAAAATGGGATTTGCAAAATAAAAAAACGACATGTCGTTTTTATTCAAAGAAGCAGTGTGATGTCGTTTTTTTTTTAAGGCACGAGACCAAAACGGCATCGTTTTGGTCCAGGGTTTTAAAAGATCAAAAATAAAGCTCTATGTTATTCTTCCTCACCAAGCCCAGCGGCCCAGCAACAAGCACAGTTGCACAGGCACTGCCATAGGCAATCCCAAATCTTCAAGGCTTTTTCCGGCTTCTGGGTGGGCAAAAATGGATTTAGTAGGCTAAAATTTTATGCTCTGGGTGGGTAGTTGCCCACCTTTGCCATAAGGTGGATCCGCCAGTGGTTACTTACACATTGGTTACTTATGTGGTAAGAAAGTCCGTTACTTAGGTTGGGTTGCCACTAATTGGATCTGTAGTGAAATTTGGTTCTTGACGACGAAAAATTTCATTGAGAAAGCCTATTATTTTTTTGTAGTAACTAGGACCAATAAAATTCCAATTCCTAGCCATGACTCATCTCTTGGCTCAAAAATGAGGTTCTCCATCTTTACTTGAACGGCTGAACGTATGAAATGGCGTTACCATAAGAATTGATATGTTGGAAATCTGACGTTCTGCTAGTGGTGATGAAAATAACAAATCGAACTGTGCTGGCCTAGAGAGTAGGCACAAATTTAATTGATGTTTGGTGCACAAGTTTCCCGGACAACCCTCTTTCCAAAATGTAAAATAGGTTAAATTAGCTGCAGATTATTGCACGATGTGGATTATATTCCAAACTTTTATAGTCTACATGTTGCTGGTTACTTGCTTATCAGCGAAAAATAATGTTCCTGAGGCCTTTTTAGTGAGAGAAGAGGGAGAAGGTGCGGCACAAAGAGAGAGAAAAGAGAGTTGGGGAATTTCTATGATGATCTTTCTCACCACTTAGGATTAGTTTGGAAAGTGCTTTTATATGACTGAAATCGCTATTAGAGAAAATATTTTTAGGTTCCAAAAGCCCTTGAAGTGCTTCATGCATGCTTATTGCAGGAAGCACTTTAAGTGCTTTTTTAGGATTAACTTACATTTTTACTAAGGATTGGTTCCGAAAACATTTTTTCTAAAAGTGCTTTTAGTCATTTAAAAGCACTTACTAAACAAAATCTTAGTGTGTGAAATCCCGTCCTCGAATTTCACTATTCAATGACTGTATTTTGTATTTTCATGAATTTATTTATTTATCATTAATTTTGGATATTTGGTTAGTTAGATAAAGTTTGATTTTCGATACTAGCCATTAAAAATCCGTAGACCTTTCGAGGTCACTCTTGGACTTTTTGAATATAGCTGGATTCCATGTGTGCGTAGGCAAAAACCGTTTGTGAAACGGAGTTGTAACGAAGAAGTTATAAGCAAACAAAGTGAGGGGCAAATTGGTAATGTGCCGCTTCTATTTATATTAGGCCCATCAGTTGGACCGGGTCATTCCATTTCAGAACGAGTGGTGCTAAGCCCACCCCATTGTCTTATCTCTCCACCCACTTTAAAATATAAATATCATTGACAAATATGTCCTCTTAGAAAATGACTTTTAAGGACTTAAACAATAACTACTAACATTTTGCCACATCAGCATTAATTGAAAGTATTTGGTTGTAGCTGCTTTTTATGGCTCAAACCCTATATGTCTTCAAAACTGGAAGGAATGAGTAAACAATGTGTTCTATTAGGCTATAGTTTGCAACATACGGGTTATAGGTGTTTGGATCCTCAGTCCAACAGATTCTACATCTCTAGACCTGTTCTATTCCATGAAGATCATTTTTCCTTTCACAATCCTGAGTGTTTTTCTACACCATCATCCACTTTCTTTTCAATTTTAGAGACACCTCATCAGCCCTTTCCTATTCCTTTTCCCATCACTTATGTACCATCTCTTTCAATCCCCCACATTGTACCACAACAATCATCTTCGTCCATACAACAACCTCCATCTTCTTCTCTTAGTTCTCTACAACCACCCTCACCACCACCTCAACCATTATCTCAAAGTCAGCAGCAAGCACAACCTTTTTCCAACGCAACCACCACCTGCAATTAATATTTCCAACAATGTTCATCCCATGCTTACCAAATCCAAAGCTGGAATTTTCAAACCTAAAGGTCTGTTAGCTTCTAAACAATATCCCATTGATACAATTAACTTTATTCCTACTACATATTTGCAAGCATCCAAACATGCATGCTCATTGGAGGCAAGCCATGTTGGAAGAATTTCGGGCATTTCAGTCAACTGAAACTTGGCCACTTGTCTCTTCTTCTCCTAAACAAAATCAAGTAGGTTGTCAATGGATTTTTCAAATAAATAGGAAACCATATGGTTCTATTGACATATACAAGACTAGATTAGTAGCCAAGGGGTTTCATGAGCATAAAGGTGTTTATTTTAAGGAGACTTTCAGTCCTGTTGCTAAACTAGTAACCATACAGATTCTATTGACTCTTGTTGTTCAATATGATTGGTTTTTAAAGCAACTTGATATTAGCAATGCTTTTCTTCATAGAACACTCAATAAAAAAGCCCTAAGGGCCTGGTATGCCAAGTTATTTAAGACTTTGATCTCCTTTGGTTTCTCCAAATCTCAGTCTGATTGCTCTCTGTTCATGAAGTATGATCATTCTTTTGTGATAATTCTGGTGTATGTTGATGATATTTTGGCCATTGGTCCTAATTTAACAGTGTGCAAAGCTTTTATTCCAAAGGCTCAATTAGTTCTTTCCAGTTAAAGATTTGGGTGCCTTACACTATTTCTTGGATCGCTTCCGTTCAGCTTGAAAGAGTGTAAAGAGACACCTCAGCATCGAAGTCGAAGTCAACAGTGCCAACTGGAGTCCAAGTCATAGTCTAGTCGGCATGTACAGCTGTGATCTAGTTGTAACAATTGTCTAACTAATTGTATTTTCAGTTTTGATTAGTTAGCTTGTTTAGTTGCTAATCCTTATTAGGAAAGTGTATATAAACTCCTTTATAATCATTATTCTTTGATTGAGAAATATAAACCATTATTCTTTATAGGTGGTTGTGAGGCTACGGTGGTGCTGCAAAGGGTGGCATGGAGTGGGGCCTGGGTGGTGGTGCGGCTGCAGTTTTGGGGGTCGTGATGTTGTTGGGGACCGATTTGGGAGGTCTGATTCGCCGATGGTTTTGCTGGTGAGAGTTCCGTCTTTGAATTCTTTTTATATATCAGTGCATTCGTTCTTTTAATTAAACTGCCTAAATTTCTGCTCTATTGGTTTTGTTAGGCTTGTTTCGTGTCCAAATCTTCTGTTCTTATAAATATGATCCATCAAGTCTACTAGCACTAGATAGCTTAGTTTCCATGATTTATTAATTCATCAAAGATACAAATTTGAATTGCATCTTCTGCAAACTACATGGCTTCTCCTCTATAGGTTCAGCTGGGTCGGCTGGCTCAAGACTGCACAAGCTGTCTAACATTCATTGGGAACAGATATGTTAAGTTTCCTTCCATCATGTACTTGGCTGTGATCAGGTTTGCAGCATCTGTTAAGTGGAATGAATCCCAAAATAAATACTTTGATCTGTCCCGACAAACTTTTGAAAGCGGAATGCATCCGATAAGTCCCCCTCGGCGCCCGACAAAAGAGCAGCATGCAGAAGTTGCATCCTCAAAACCTATGAATAAAACACAGAAAATGAAGGTATTTAATGTTTGTTAATTAAGCAGTTAAATAAATTGCGAACAATTACAACACGCGCGCCCGCGCACACACACCATAGGACACATGTCTCTGGATGATATCTTTGGTTATTTTGTAAGTATCTACGTAAACAAATATTGCTCCCTTCAGATCTTTGTTAAGCTCCACGATCAGGCTCTTCAACTTCTTGTTATACATCTGGGCTATTTGGTTAATTGAATCAGCACACTTTCCGTTTGCAATAGAAAATACATCTTTGACAAATGGGCAACAGCCGATGAGTCCAACACTGCTGACCATTATCTTTCTAGCATCCAAGTTGTAGAGTCTCTGGAAAAGAGACAAATTATGCAGATTGGGGAAAGAAATATAGAAAATAATATATACTCTCTTAGAAGAGGCCTCATATGTATTACCAATTGTAGTGTAAATAAATTTCTACCTGAAGGAGCAGTCTGAGTTGTGAGATCACGAAATCTAAATACTCATCTTGCGTTAGATGGGATGAATGTAAATCCTTAGCCAATATATCGTCAGCGCCAAGTGCAACCGCATAGAGTGCTTTTTTCAGCAATTTCTGAGTTGCAGCAACACCAAGTCTTGACATGATGGTTAGTGCAATTCTCCCATGGTAACTGATTTGTGTGTCCAAACTAATTGTCTCACCCTGTAATACATACATATAGGTTTTATTCACAAGCATGGCTTGTAAGTTCTTCTTGCTATATAAAACTCTTGATGCTCCCATCCCTCATTTTTCTATTTCATTGATTGTAACCTTATTCATTTTCAATTTTTAATCAAGGTTCATTAGTTTTTATCCACGTCATTATTTCAATAATAAAATATTTACATGTCAGCATATTTAAATTTTATAATTACAAACTATTTAACCATTTCCAAATATATACTTTTAGTGTTAGAAAAGTTACATTTGGTATATCTATATTTATGGCTTAATTTTGTATCATATATTTCTATTTTTAATTTGTATCCATTTTTAATTTGCAACTATTTGTTTTAATATGTACCAATTTTTTCTTTTAGTTTTAGTTTGTACCCATATACTTAATTTCTTTTTGTGTCCATATTTTTAAATTTTTATTTGTACCCATAATTTATTTATAATGTACCCATTTTTCATAAAAAAAAAATGAACCACTTTGTTATATGTGAAATGTACCAATCTTTTTTATGTAAAATGTACCCATTTTTTTAATGTAAAATCTATTCACTTTTTTTGTCTGTAATGTATCCATATTTTATAATAAAATGAACCCTTTTTCAATTTAAAACGTACCCATACTTAAAAATAAAAATAAAATATTTTATTTAAAAAAATAAAAAATTTGATCAAATTTCACACAATTCAAATTTGAGGAAAAAATTTAAAATGTCTATTTGATATTAAACTTTACATTATTTTAGGGTTTGATTGCAATGATACGTATCATGTAGTAATAGGACCAACGAGCGGCTTAGATAATTGCATGACACAACATTTTTTGAACTTGAAATTATTTAAGTTGTTCGTTGGTTATATTACTACATGATACGTATCATTGCAGAAATTTTGATTATTTTGGAGAGGAATGATTAGTTTTTGTTATTAAATTTTTTAAATAATATTGAAATTTAACATTTTGTGCGTCAATCAAAGTATTCAAAGTTTTAGTCAAAGATATACAATCCCTTTCAAATTTAACATTTGGTCAACCAGAAACCGGAACCAAAGTTTTTCCTAAAAATTCACAAAATGTTCTTATATACAATCCCCTTCGAAACAAGATTTATTGGGATGAATAGTGGAAAGGGATATCATTGTTAGGAGGGATTCAATAATTAAAACCTTCTAGCTTTAAATATCCATCTAAGAATCACCGCAGCAAACAATCAGTGAAATCCAAAATCGTTAAGTATTTAATTATATATCATCATGAACATATCATTCTTTTAGAAGAATAATTATGTTCGTCTATTTCTTATGCTATTGTTTGATGACTAAATAATTTTAGATTTTGGTGTAAGGTAGATCATTGAATGAGTTCCTAAAATTGAACGGTCTCGCATTATCGAAGGCATTGAAGGTTTGCGCTCACTTGCATCCCCCTTGGTGAATAGTAAAAATAGATTGGTTGTTGGACTACATTCGTAGCCTTACAAAAGAGATTCCTCTTAAGAAGGGCTACCTATATCAATATATATATATATATACTAGATCTTCTCTTATTTGAATGTTAATGACAAAATCAAAATCTATGGTTCAAACATTGCTTCTGTTAATAGTTAGGATCTAAATCCAATTTGAATGAATTTAGGTTTTAACTTTCGAGTTTCAAGCTTCTAGACAAAATCTGTAGATTAACATGTGGATAAGAGAACTTTTATATATATTTGTACATAACTTACCAGACTTAGTATCTGTTTGGGGTTATTTTTTTGGAGTTGTTATTGAGAAAAATCTTCAGTCCTACGTAGTGTTAAACAGCACGTACCTGTTTTTGCTTTTTCAGAAAGTTTTGAGGTGTTATGGTGTTTGGTTAAAGTGTAGTGGGAAAACTCTGGTGGAAAAAAACTAAATTAAGGCATGGGTTGAAAAGCAGGGAAAGAGGTGCCTCATAGCTGCGTTTGCGCATCTGCGCAAACCTAATTTTCCAAGGAGGCGCTGAGGGCCTTTAATGAAACTTTCAATGCGTAAAATGACCTTCATCAATTAATTAATTTACAAATCATACCAAGATGCTTTTATCATCTTCCAGACTTCCATTACTTATCGGCGTGCTGCTTCGGAATCACGAGGCTGTTTATTAACTTGTTGCAATCGTTGGGGTCATGGGATTCTCGACCGTGGGCTATTTCTCGTCGTCGAAGTTGAGGCGGTGATGCAGCGGTGAAGATTGCAAATGGTCTGCTGAGTGGTGGTCTAATTCGTTGGGGTCGACGGCATCGTTGTGCTTGAGGTTGAAATTGAGGGTGGTGTGGGTGTGGAAATGAGTGGGTGACATAGGTTGGAAATTGTGGTGGTGGGTGTCTTGATAAAAATGGGGGATGAAATGGGTTTTGCTGTGGGAGGTCTTCTTTGTTGAAAGCAGGTTGGAGTAGGTGAGAGGTTAGCAGTTCGTGAGGAAGGGGCTGTGATTGTGGCGGTGGTTCAGGGAGAGGGGGGCACGGGAAAGGAGATGATAATTCTAGGGGTTTTTTTTTTTTTTTAAATGATCAAAGGAACTTTATTTCTTACTATCAAATGGAATTTTCTAAACTTTTAACAATTTTCTTTTTTGTGATAAGAATTTTTTTTTTACTTTTAGATTCAATAAAAAAAAGTTAGAATGTTTATATACATGAACTTGGGTTTGCTTTGTTTCTACCAAATAATTGATTTGAAGTATTATTTCAAAATGATGTCATTTTTAGTCATTAAACACATTTTATAGTACTTTTATACAAAATTTATCAAACACTAAAAAACTGTTGATTCCACTCACAGTAAATTTAAATTTTATTTTACCAAATGCTAGACTGTTTTTTCTTCACAACTGATTTTTCATACAGCACTTCAAAAAGTGATTTTTCTCACAGCAGAACTGTGGCATCTCACATCGACCAACGGAGAAGGGATGATGTGCCTTATATGTGCATGCCCACCTTCATTTAGCACGAGGCATTTTGGGAGCTCACTGGCTTCAAATTCCATCGAAACTCCAAAGTTAAGCGAGTTTAGGCTAGAGCAATCCCAATATGGGTGGCTCACTGGAAGTTGCTCGTGAGTTCCCAAAAACAAAACTGTGAGGACATGGCCCAAAATGGACAATATCGTGCTACGACAGAGCCAATCCGGAATGTGACAAGAACAATGCCAAACTAAGCCTTATTAGTTTCTCAACTTTTGTGTATATTGCAGTTGCATGCATATACATCATTAAATTTTTTTTGAAATGATATATTTATGTTAGGGTATGATAGATTTGGACTAAGTCACACAATGAGTCAGCCATAATAATTTGGTACCCAACTCATCATTCACGAATATCAAACCTTAGACCTCTTACCACTAGACGTTGGTACTACTAAATGGCTAAAGAAGGAATATTTGATTAAATAAAAAAGTACAATTGTACATACTTCAAACATTAATTTTGGCCAGACAAATTAACTAGATTCCTTATAACTTAACGTAACCAAAAACACTAGTTAATTAGTAGGAACTTACGTATAGTGTACCTGTGGAATTAAAAATTCCAGAGGCAGAAGAAGCGTAATTGACACCATGTAGAATCACGTCTCCAACAATAGTTGGATCCAAGTAAGCAGGAGAGAAATTTTTGAAACCCAGTTGCTGTTCTGTTCCAATAAATCAAGGAAATAATGATAAAGTTTACCATCTGATTACGGTTTAGAAACAGAAAGAATTGAATCATAATTCCAAAGGATGAAAAGCTAGCCAGTTTTTCTGAGTATCACGAATACTTACGAAGAATGTCAAAAACTGTTCTGCCATTTGTATATCGTCCTGTTGGCTTCCCAAAATCGATTCCATTGGGAGTGTAATTTGCCTTTGCTGAGGTTGCAATGTAGTTGTTGTTTCCCACATCCGCCGCGGATTCACCAAAGATGAAAAAAGCAGGAACACTTTGCGCTGATGAGCAAGTCATCACTAGCAACAAGTAGACAATACAAGTATGGAACATAATATTATTCCCCATGGTGAATACTAATCTTGCAGGAAATTAGATTACACGATTGGTAATAGTGAGATATATATATATATATATATATATATATATAACCTTTTAATCCCCTTTTCTTTAAGAAGTAGGGGCACAAAACTTGTCTTAGATGTGTGCCCAAATTCGTATATTAGTGGTGAAATATCTCTTATGTAAGTTGTATTCTTCTCCACTTAATATTGCAGTATAGTGATATATTTTTCTATTTATTGGTGAGAGATCTTAAGTTCGACTCCGTAAATGACAAGTTAAATATCAAATTATTATAGCTCGCCATTGTGTGAATGAGCACAAATCCCCCATCATTTAATGTAAAAATAGCGTTATATTAAAAACATTGTGCCAAACTCGATATCTAGGCCGGCCACATTTTGATACTTTGATTTGTTGTTTTGCCTCCCTAATCCATAAAACTTGCATTTGTTATTAACTACTTATTCGGTTGGTGCCTAATTAAGGTTGCGTCACCATAAGCAGATCAAGGTCAGGCACACATATAACCTAGCTGTGCTTTGTTAGGAATTGGTTAGGTTGCCACTTAATTGCCAGCAATTCACTTTATAGCATGTCCTTGAGCAGACACTTGATACAATGGATGGATACTTTAAAAAAAATATTTCTCCTCACTTATATTATGACACTTGATGTATCAAACCGTGTTTCTAATGTCATCCCTGAGGTCGAAGGATTATGGAGGCAAAACAATATATAAGTCAAAGTGTCTAGAGAGTTTGGCACACATTTAACCCATGTTTGGTGCAACCCTGATGAGTAGATTTTATATTATATATTTATCCCTATTCTTAGTATATTTTGGTTAATGTTTTGGAAGAATTTTGATACTTTGAATTGTATTTTCAATATAGGATTTTCAACTTCCTCTGGAGCAAAACATAATCAAATAGACGAATTTTGGAGTAATTCCAGTTGGAGGACATTCGTGAGTCACTGAGCTTGATCATATCAAAATATCATATTTTTCCACCAAGTAGTTATTTTCTGGCAATAAAATAAAGGAGCAGTGCGCGGTGCTGGAAAGTCACGTTTTTTTGTTTAAATTGCATTTTTGGAGCCCAAGACAACCTCATATGGATTTGTGACCTTCTGGAGTTGTGTTCAGAACGTTCTTATCTTTAAAACAAGCTATCTTGGGCCGGATTTGGAAGAGATTTGAGATTAAAACGTGGCTGGACAGTTTCTGTGTAGATTCTTCTAGTTTAATTAAGAATCTATTTTCTAAGTTATTTTATTATTATTTAGTTTCCTAGTTGGAACGAAAGACTATTATTTAGGGTTTGTGCGATGACATAGCAGTATATATTGCTTTTGCCGTTCACAATTGTTGAGGAGGCTTATTCTTATTCAACTTTAGGGTTCTTGGAGACTCTCTATCTTAAGGTGTTTTCATTCCTTTTCTTAATAATATTTTCTATGAATTCAATTATGAATATGCATAACTAATTTCCATTAGCTAGGGCGAAACCTTAAGCTTTAGCATGAATATGTAATTTTTATTTAATTGCTTATGATTGACTGCATGCACACTTTGAATTATTGATCACTGTTTTAAACTATCTAATTGTCTTGATGACTGGCCACCATTAGGATGTTTAGACAAGTAATTGGATGCAATTCGGTCGGAATATCACCGGAGGATTGAGTATTGCTTCTTGTGATTAATAATTGTAATTTCATCTAAGGCGAATACCACGCTCTTAGGGATTGCATGGTTTTTCAAAAGGTTTTCATAGAACTTAATGAGTCTTGCATGTTTATATTTGATCTGAATATCACAGACAGATTGCATGTTAGATATACGTTCTTGCTTGAATATCACGAGGAGAATATATATTAGGAAAACCTAACCTTCAAAGTGGCATGTGTAAATCATAAGTAATTGGTAGAAATTCATAAGATTGCTAAGTGATGGTGGAACCCTAGTGCTTTTATAAATTGGTATTTAAAACTCTTTTCTTTTATCATATTTGTTTTTAATTAAAATTGTTTCTTTTATATTACCTAAAATCAAAATCTATTTTCTCAATTTTCAATTCTAAGTAGTTAATTAGGAATTATTTCTACAAAAATTATCCAAATAGTCCTTGAGGACAACGACCTTGCATGAGCATCTATACTACAATATCCTTGTATTCTTGCAAGTATTTCATGTGATTTTGAGCCTATTTGCATAGACAGTAAAAATCATATCAAGAAATTGGCGCTGCTGCCGGGGACTATTTTCGATAATTTTTGTTTAAACTTTTTCTGATTTTTTTTATTTTTCGTTTAAAAAAAAATCAAATTATTTTAATATTTTCGTTTTATTGCAGAATCTGCACAGTATATGGTCCAGACTAAATCAGGAACTGCCCAGATTGCACAGTTGGATCCAGAACCCGAACGCACATTGCAGACAGCGAAAAGAAAATAATTTGGGTTGGAATTATTCACTACAAGACACTTTTCTGCATAAATTGTTTGCTGATTTTGTGGACAACAGGGTTACAATGGCATTAGCAATACCTGCAGCAGGCAGGCCACTCAGAGAGTCATTGGCTGCCCGTGCCAATGATGTTCCTAATTGCATTGTGTATCCTGTACAAGAAGAGGGTGACTCGTTTGAGATCAAGCACCACATGCTTGAAATTTTACCAACGTTTCGTGGGCGGCCTAACGAGGATGCGAACATACATATTGCAAATTTTATTGTGGGTTGCAAAAATATTTTGATCAGGGGTTTTTCTGCCGAGACTATTAAATTACGTCTTTTTCCTTTTACTTTGAAGGATAAGGCAGAAACTTGGTTGTTCACTCTACCGGCTAATAGCATCACTACTTGGCAACAATTGCATACAAAATTCCTGAACAAATATTATCCAGCATCCAAGACATTGAATTACAAGCGGGAGATTATGATATTCGCTCAAAGGCCTAATGAAGAGTTTCATGAAGCGTGGGAGAGATATATAGAGATGTACATTAAGTGTCCACATGCTAATATTGATTCAGATACACAAATGAATATCTTCTTTGATGGGCTTAATCCTACATCTAAGAGCCACGTTAATGCATCAGCTGGAGGTTCGTTGTCAAATAAATCTGCAAGAGAAGCATTTGAATTATTTGATATGATGGCTACAGAATCTCAACAATGGGCAGCAGAACATTCACAGAAAAATGGCATTTTTGAGTTATCAGCAGGTTCTCCTAACATGTCTGCACAAATGGAGAAGAAAATTGATGCAAAGTTTGATATTCTTCTACAACAAATTGCAAATTCTACACAGCAACAACTACCTGCAGCAACAGTTTGCAATATTTGCAGCATGGCTACACACAATATAATGGGCTGCCCATATAAAGAATCATACCCAGAGCTTGTTGAGCAACATGTTAATATGATGAACAGTTATCAAAGGCCTAGGAATGATGCATATGCAACTCACTACAATCCAGGATGGAGGGATCACCCTAATTTCAAATGGGGCGACAATCAGGATAATGCAAGACACTTCCAGCAAGCACAAAAACCATTTGTTCCATCCAAACCATCTTTGGAAGATCAACTTGCTAAACTGGCAACAACAACACAAACATTCATGGAAGGCAGCAATCGAAGAATTCAAAATGTTGAAGCATCAATTAAAAATTTGGAGCAACAATTTGGGCAGCTAGCTGCACAGATTTCAGACAGAGAAAAAGGCAAATTTCCTAGTCAAACAGTGCCTAATCCAAGAGGACATGAAGACTGCAATGTTGTTCGGACTTTACGGTATGGAAAAAGTTATGACAATCGTGAAATTTGCACTGAACAGAATCTGCCAGCAGTGAAAAATTCAGCAGAATCTGCTACACCAACAGCAGAACCTGCAAATTCTGCAGAAAATCAGAATCTGTCCGGTACAAAAACTGTCCCAAAACAAGTTTCAGAGCGTGTTTATGAGGCCCCAATTCCATATCCAGAACGTTTGAAGCCAAAAGCAAGAGACCAGCAACTCAAAGATTTTATGCAAACTTTATCCAAGGTTCAAATCAACATTCCATTGCTGGAAGCAATCAAGAAAATCTCATCATATGCCAAGTTTTTGAAAGAGGTTTGCAGTAGCAAAAAGAAGCTTGCAGATTTTGAAAAAGTTGTTCTTACTGAACAGTGCAGCGCAGTTCTACAGCACAAACTGCCACCTAAGAAAAAAGATCCAGGGAGTTTTAATATTTCTTGTACTATTGGAAATTCTTATTTTAAAAGTGCTTTAATTGATTTGGGTGCAAGTATTAATTTGATGCCTTTTTCTGTTTTCCAGCGCTTGGGACAAGGAGATCTAAAGCCTACATCAATTATACTTCAGCTAGCTGATCGTTCAATCACTTATCCAAGAGGCGTTATTGAAGATCTAATCATTAAGGTTGATAATCTTTATCTACCGGCAGATTTTGTGGTTTTGGACATGGATGAAGATCTTCAAACACCTATTATTTTGGGACGGCCGTTTATGGCAACAGCTAGAACTTTAATTGATGTGGAAGTTGGAACACTAACTTTACGAGTTCAAGACCAATCTGTGGTATTTAATTTGTTTGAGGCAGCCAAACGTCCTGCTGAACAGCAAGACTGCATGCGCATTGACATATTGGATGGATTAGTTCATGCCACTTTTCTAACTAGATCGTCAACTGATCAGTTGCTGAATGTTTTACACAATGGGAATACGAGCGAAATTGATAAGGGGGATGTGAAAAAAATTGTTGATGCACTGGACATCGTACCAGCACAGCTGCCAATGTGGAGACATGCACAGAAGAGGAAGTTGCAGCTCAATGAGCTTGAGGAAATGCGCAATGAAGCTTACAAACGGGCAAAGATCTCTAAGGAGAAGACTAAGGCTTTTCATGACAGCAAAATTCTCCAGAAAGAATTTCACCAAGGGAAGGAGGTTTTATTTCTCAATTCAAGGTTGAAATTATTTCTAGAAAAACGCAAGTCTCGCTGGAAAAGACCCTATTCGGTTACTAAGGTTTGTTCACATGGAGCTATGGAGATCAAGAATAAAGCTACAGGATTTGAGTTTCAAATGACCAGACATCGATTGAAGCCATATCTTGAGTTACCCTATGACGCTGCAAAGGAGTCAGTGACTTTGAAAGACGCAGTGACTTGATCACCGGCTTTCTGCTACGTCTAGCTATAGACGATAACTAAAGCACTTATTGGGAGGCAACCCAATTTTTCTAAACTATTTACTTAGTTTATCTTTCGTTTGTTTTTCTATTTTATTATTAATCTATATTTCTAGATGCATTTAAATACCTAAGTTTTCCAACAAAAAAAAAACACATATTTATATATATATATATATATGTCACTTTTTGTACGCAGTGATTTTAGTTTGGTTTTTCATTTACATGGATTTTGATTCATTGCAGGTTGCTTAAATGGACAATAAAGACACATCCTATGCTGGAATCCTGCACCCAGCAGCAAGTCTACATTCACATCAACCAAATCAACCACATCCTATGCTAGAATCCTGCACCCAGCAGCAAGTCTACATTCACATCAACCACATTCTATACTGGAATCATGCACCCAGCAGCAGCAGATTTACAACAACACAATTTGCAGAAAATTTAATTTAAATTGTGCAGAAACACTGATCAATTCTACTAACTGAAAATTTTTGCTTTTGCAGATTGGAAGCTATCACTTCAACATAATCAGCATGCTCCTAAATATACCAGATTAATCACATATGCAAATATGCCACATATTCACATATTTAGCATGCATATCAAAATTTAATGGAGCAGTTCTATGAGACGTACCAGGGAATCCAAGCACTAGAGTCCTCAGTGCTGGGAATGTTGTTTCCCATTTTGGTGTGGCTGCTGGGATCACAGAGACAAAATTATAAGACACACATAAAAAAAAATTTAAATCAAAATCAAAATTACCTTTCTCGGGCTTCTCGAACAGATTCATCAAATTGATGATGCACGTTGGCGGCTTCTCGGCAGATCCGCACGGTAATGGAGGTCGGTTCGACGATGGTGGCTTGTGTGGTGAATGGTGGCTGCAATGACAAAGAAGAAAGGCAGGTAGTGCGGCATAGAAACTTGGAGGCTAGGGTTGAGAAATGAAATGAAGTTTGTTTATTATTCAGTTTGCAATCTGTATTGCAATTGCCCAAGTCCTGCTTTCGACACTAGGTGCCTCACTTTCCTTGTTTTTATTTTTCTTTTGTCTTTTGTGTTAGTTTTGTTTTTCTTTTCTTTATTTTTCTCTTTGTCTTTGTTTCTTTCATTTATTTTTAGTTTTCTTTTGTTTTCTGTTTTTTGTTTCTTTTTCTTTATTTTCCACACCTTGAGGACAATGTGTGATTTAAGTTTGGGGGTGGGAAATAAGAAATGTTAGATTTTTAATTTTTGAGTCAATTAAAATTTTTCGTTTTCGAGTTAATATCCATAGATTATTTTAAACGTTAGAACAAATGGACATAGTGAAGGTTGATCCCACAGTGAAGCCTTTTCTATTTATCGTTGCTTAGACACTAATTCGTGAACTATACTTCAAAAATTTGCACATCACACCAACATGGTTTGTGGGGAGTGAGATTGAGATACTTACTTTTTGTCTGAGTGTATTTATATTTTTGTTCAATATAAACTAAAGTTAGTTTGTGTTATAAAGTAATAATTGTCTCACCCGAGGCTTTGCTTAGTAACCGGGCCAATCCTGCTTAATCAGCAGTGATTCTCGCGTCAAACGGTGGAGTTTTGGCATGGGACAGGGTGGTTAGTTGGTTTCGTAGCCTTTCCAGCTCGGGTTAATAAGTCCTTAGGGGTGTTCTACACCTAGTGCCCTAAAACCTTAGTGGTTTGGGAGTCATTGACCTAAAGCTCGCTACATGGGTTGGGTCGAAAGCTTAAGGGAACCGACATTGCACGACTACTACTGTTACTAAAAAAAATAAAAAATATATATATAAAAAAATAAAATTAAATAAATAAATAAATGGTTATATAAATGTGTGAAGTGTTAAATAAAAGGGATGAGAGGTAAGGGTTTTGGTCGAGTCTCCTTAACTATGATGGTTCACTTTACACCGAAGGAAGTTTGTGAATTCTTTTCTAATTGATTCTAAATGGCTTAGACTCTGTGGTGGGATTAGTTGGATTTTATGCAAAGATTTTCTAATTTTTAACATTTTCTATGGATTGCAACTTGAAACTGAAAATTTTGTTTTAGTTCGGTTTTATTTAAGTTTTTAGTTCATTAGCTTTTATTTTTGTTTTCTAGATTTGTTTTGCTTGAGGACAAGCAAAAAGCTAAGTTTGGGGGTATTTTGATGAGTAGATTTTATATTATATATTTATCCCTATTCTTAGTATATTTTGGTTAATATTTTGGAAGAATTTTGATACTTTGAATTGTATTTTCAATATAAGATTTTCAACTTCCTCTGGAGCAAAACATAATCAAATAGACGAATTTTGGAGTAATTCTAGTTGGAGGACATTTGTGAGTCACTGAGCTTGATCATATCAAAATATCATATTTTTCCACCAAGTAGTTATTTTCTGGCAATAAAATAAAGGAGCAGTGCGCGGTGCTGGAAAGTCACATTTTTTTGTTTAAATTGCATTTTTGGAGCCCAAGACAACCTCAGATGGATTTGTGGCCTTCTGGAGTTGTGTTCAGAACGTTCTTATCTTTAAAACAAGCTATCTTGGGCCAGATTTGGAAGAGATTTGAGGCTAAAACGTGGCTGGACAGTTTCTGTGTAGATTCTTCTAGTTTAATTAGGAATCTATTTTCTAAGTTATTTTATTATTATTTAGTTTCCTAGTTGGAACGAAAGACTATTATTTAGGGTTTGTGCGATGACATAGCAGTATATATTGCTTTTGCCGTTCACAATTGTTGAGGAGGCTTATTCTTATTCAACTTTAGGGTTCTTGGAGACCCTCTATCTTAAGGTGTTTTCATTCCTTTTCTTAATAATATTTTCTATGATTTCAATTATGAATATGCGTAACTAATTTCCATTAGCTAGGGCGAAACCTTAAGCCTTAGCATGAATATGTAATTTTTCTTTAATTGCTTATGATTGATTGCATGCACACTTTGAATTATTGATCACTATTTTAAACTATCTAATTGTCTTGATGACTGGCCACCATTTGGATGTTTAGACAAGTAATTGGATGCAATTCGGTCGGAATATCACCGGAGGATTGAGTATTGCTTCTTGTGATTAATAATTGTAATTTCACCTAAGGCGAATACCACGCTCTTAGGGGTTGCATGGTTTTTCAAAAGGTTTTCATAGAACTTAATGAGTCTTGCATGTTTATATTTGATCTGAATATCACAGACAGATTGCATGTTAGATATACGTTCTTGCTTGAATATCACGAGGAGAATATATATTATGAAAACCTAACCTTCAAAGTGGCATGTGTAGATCATAAGTAATTGGTAGAATTCATAAGATTGCTAGGTGATGGTGGAACCCTAGTGCTTTTATAAATTGGTATTTAAAACTCTTTTCTTTTATCATATTTGTTTTTAATTAAAATTTGTTTCTTTTATATTACCTAAAATCAAAATCTATTTCCTCAATTTTCAATTCTAAGTAGTTAATTAGGAATTGTTTTTACATAAATTATCCAAATAGTCTTTGAGGAGAATGACCTTGCATGAGCATCTATACTACAATATCCTTGTATTCTTGCAAGTATTTCATGTGATTTTGAGCCTAATTGCATAGACATTAAAAATCATATCAAACCGTCTAAAAGAAAATGAAGATTACATGGATTCAAAAAGTTATATGTAACCCTCTTGCGGGAAGTGGGTAAGGCTACAATAATAGTTCTACGACTAAGCCTTTATGTGTAGTTTGTCTTGCCTAATCTTTCAACACTTTCCATTTTTTTTCTCTCTTTGTACTAGTTTGAACAATTCTAATAATATAATATCATTTTTATCAATATATATATATATATGCAAGTGACTTGTACTTCAGTTGGTTAAGAGCATTTGTTCGTACATCCGAAGTTCTGTGTTCGAATCCCCCTCCCTGTAGTTTAGATAAATTTAGTGTAAATTATCATATCGTTTGTCAATATATATATACATACATTGTTTGAATCTCTCTTCCTTTGTATCACTATAATATATATACACACACATATGTTATTATCCTTCTAACTTTACAGTAAACAAATTATAAAAAATAGAAATATATCTCATCAAATAAAAAAATGACAATTTTCTAAATGGATGATGATTTTTAGTTATAAGGATACATGAATACATGAACTCAGAGGGGCGTATTTTTTATATAGGCTAGAAACTAATATCTGAGATACAATAAAATTAAAAGAAGAAAATGATGTTCGATCAAGAAGATTGATTATAGAATTGGTAATTCACGAGTTAATAAGTTATTTAGTGTCGTTATATTCCAAAAATTGAAGTATTGGGCTTTCTAGGTGGTTTGAGTTAACATAGCTTTGATCAGACTCGATATTTTTGCAATGAGCCCAATTAGATATTGGTATAATAATCCCGTCTAAATAGTTAAAATCAAGCTTTAAGAGTTTTTGAGAAAGTTTTGTTATGACCTATTTACTGAACAGAAATAGTGAGGACAGAGAGGAGGCCTGCTCCAAGGAGAGAAAGAGAGAGAATAGTGCTTAGGAAAATTGTAGTATGATTTCTTTTATGTCAGTGCCTTTATTTATAGTAAACCACAAAGAGAAAGAAACTTACTCTTCAAGTAAATACAAGCCTAATAAGATAGAATCACTAAATTACATAGAAATCCTAAACCATATTTACTAAGAATTTATACAACCACATAATATTTAGAATATTCACAACAAATTTGATATTTTTAAATAATTACTTTTTCTATTTGGAATATATATGATTTTTTTTCTTAGTCAACAAATAGTTTGGAATATTCGGGAACTTCTTGCGTTTCCTACTAATTAGAGTTTTTATGTTATGTACAGTAAAACCTCTATAAAATCATAAAGTTGGGACCAAACCAACTCTATAACTTTAAAGATGTTATTACTTAATTGAGGTGTAGTTAAAAATATTATTTATTGACTTATTTATCCGTAATGAATGTTGTATTTCCTAAATAGGATTCATTGGGCGTCAAGTATTTTATTTCTTGCACAACATAATGAAGTTGCATATTTTAGTTCAAAGACGGTATCCATGTTGACGAAGTATTATGTACCCACAAGAAGTTAGAAACATTTCATTTTGACTAAGTATTATGCACCCACAAGCTCAAAGACATGACATAAACTCTAAAAACTACAACATTGTCTCAAACAACTTTAAAGAAATATTTTAGATCATCTTAAACTTTTATTTGTGATATTGCATATTTTTGTACTCATTGTCAATTATTGCTTTGTGGAGGCGTGTTTCCTTAAGATGGAACCAAGAAAAATTATAACTTATTACAATAATAGGTTTATTCCAATACATAATTGGTCCCAAGTTAGGACTAGAATTTTTCATGACTCTAAGAGGAGGTCCAGCGGGGGAAGCCCCTTGGGGGGAAATGGATCAAACAGGGCCCAATCACCCGAGGGAGGAGGTCCAGCGGGTAGCAGCCCGAGGGACAATGGAGGCCCGAGTAGCGGGCCTGTGAGGAATTGACTGCCCGAGCCACCGAGTGGATGTGACGTCAGGATGACTTTTCGAGACGACGACAAGCTTGCCATTTCGAGCCTTGGTCTCAGCAGTGTAGAGGGCGAGAAGAACGACCTCGAAGCCGGCGAGGGAGGGAAGAGAGGGGGAGTCAGCGGAGAGAGTGGACTCGGGAAAGGTAGAGGCCGAAGAGGAGGGGGAGGAAGGAGAAAACAACGAGGCATAGATGGGGGTCGGAGGAGAGGAAGGTTTCGTAAAGCCAGTGACAGAGGGGGTCGGATCTGGAGCCAGAGATAGGGGAGGAGAGGGCAGAGGAAACGGCGTTGTAGGATTGAAGGGAGGAGAGAATGGAGAGGGTGGGGCAGTCGGAGTCGGCTAGGGAAGAGAGGGATTGGGAGAGGGAAGGATCGAGAAGTGAGGACAGGGAGTGGATGTGGGAGAGGGCTTTGGAGATGGACTCCCCCCAGGAATTATTTTATAAATAAAATTATTATTTATTATTTTATAAATAAAAAAATACTAATATTTTATTACCAATTGCCAGGGCAACTCCAGTGCAGGGGTGGAGATGCAAAAGGCAATTGTCAGGGGTATGCACTGTTCATTAAGGGCAGTTATTGTTCACTGGGTAGATTGAATAGTGAATTGCCTGGGGGGAGGGCTCCTACACTGGAGTTGCTCTAAGGAGGTTATTCCTTTATAGACTATTGCTTTAGAGAAGTTTTACTGTAATTGTATATATAGTTAAGTTTATTCAAATTATGAGTAAAAACTATAAGAGGGCACGGGCCGATCCAGACTCAAAAGTGGAGGGACTGGATTGGACTTGTTTGGAAACAAAATGGGGCGGGGCGGGCTAGGTTATCAAATTTTGAGAAGTGAAACCGGACTTAACCCCGAACCGTTTGAAACGGGCCGAGTTTTACGGGTCCATTAAGTTTTTAAAATAAAAAAAAAAATTTGTCAAAACAAAAAAATAACCAAAAATTTAAATTAAAATAATAAAAGCTTGCAACTCCCATTTGCTACTAAAGAATCATAAACGAAATCCCTATAGCTACTAAACAAAACGAATCATAAAATCCCAAACTGCTCTACACAGCCCCTCATCCACAGCATCAACAAGTTTGAACTAAAACTCTGAGTGCAGATCTGAAGGCCAGAGCTGCGACGACGGAGATGAAGGCCGAGACGAACGAGGGGGAGATGGATGCGGCGAGGGAGACTTGATCGCTTGGATCTGGGCGAAGAGAGAGATTGAGAATCGAAAAGAGAGAGGTCACGAGTTGATGGACTTCGATTTGGCTGGAGGTCGAGATAGAGGAGAGAGAGAGATGTGGTGGTGGTCGACGGCGAACGAAGAGGGTGTTGGTGGTGGGGAATGACGATAAGGCTAAGAGATTGAGATGATGGTGGAGTTGGGAGAGATGGGAGAGGGGATCTGGAGTTGGGAGAAACAAACGAAGTTGGGTTGGCTACGATGGAGAGATTAAACCGTTGTGAGTGTTGTGAAATGGTCCGGACCGGGGCCTCATTTGCTAGCATTTTTTAACACGCCCTGCCCCGTTGTTCCTTTAAAATTTTTGGACACGCCCCGTACCAGTTTTGAACCGCATAGGCCCGCCCCAACCCGCGGGTCCAGAGCTCGTTTGCGCACTCCTAATAAAAACTTTAGAATATTCTCTTGTTTTTTATAGATTCTAGATTATTGATGGATTTCAATCTATGCTCTCGAATTTAACGCTTGTTATTTCTTTTGAACCTATATTTTGCCGCGTCAATTATTAATTTTAGGGACCGAAATATCTGTATATTTTGTACCATCCATGGTCCTTATGAAAAGAAAAAAAATTAAAAATTCCGTTTGGTAGGTCGAATAGGCTTACAACAAAGTCCAATTGACGAGCCTAGTTCACATATATTTGGCGCAGGCTCAACCATGTCTTATTCATTAGCTGAAATAGGGGCATATCTATCCGGATAGAGGATAGTCTAGATTGATTCATAGATAGATTTCTATCCGGTATCTCCGTGGGTAGAGATAAAGATAGGGATCCATCTCGATCTTGATTCACTAAGCATGCGAGAAAAGGGCACACTCTCTAAGCCTAAGTATTCCTCCATGACCAATAGCCTACAAGTACAGTGAGGGCCTAATTGGGTGGGTTAAATCCAACTGCCTTATAATTGTAAATGAATTGTTGCAGTGGTATGAAGAGAGGGCCTTATAATTGTGCCGGCGAAACTTCTCGCCTGTATTAATACTTTGTGGCAGTATTGGTCTATTCCGACGAATTTCGCCGAGAAAGCCTATTATTTTTAGTAAATTATTAGAACTAGCAAAATTCCAATTCCTAGCCATGACCCATCTCTGGGCCCGAAAATGAGGTTTTTCCTGTTTACTTGAATGGTTGAACGTATGAAATGGGGTTTCAATATGATAAACTTTATAGACCCAAGCACGGTCTACCATCAATATCACCGATATTGTCCCAACTTAATAACCTCCTATTGCTAGGAACCATCACGAAGTGGCCCAGTAGTTGGGGCAAATTCCAGGCCCGTATTTCACATGGCTCGTCCTAGGTTCAATTTTAGGCGCTGGTGAATCAAACGATGGTGGCCAGGGGGAGGTCAAAATGCCTCTGTGAGTCTTCCAGACCCTTGGAAGGGTGACTGCCGTGGCTTGACCACCAGCTGGTCCCCTTTTTAAGAAAAAAAAAAACCCACCTATTGCTAGGTGTTGGGTTTTATCACAAAAGGCCTTGATGACATTAGAGGCGAAAACTCTTATATATTAGTTGTATACTATTTTGTCATATGACTTATGTGAGATCTTATTCTCTAGCACAAGATAATGTACCTATAAGAATTGATGTTCTGCTGGTGGTTAGGAAAAATAACAAATCGAACTATGCCGGGGTAGAGAGTTAGGCACAAATTTAATCGATGTTTGGTGCACAAGTTTCCCGTACATTTAAAAAGTTTTATAAAACCAACCCTCTTTCCAAAATGTAAAATAGGTTAAATTAGCTGCAGAATGATGTGGATTATATTCCAAACTTTTATAGTCTACTTGTTGTTCGTTACTTGCTCAGCCAAAAATACTGTTCCTGCTTTTTTTACTTTTGGCGATTCCTTGGCTGATGTGGGAAACAACAACTACCTCCCAACCCTAGCAAGGGCAAACTTTTTCCCCAATGGAATTGATTTTGGGAACCCAACAGGACGATTTACAAATGGGAGAACAGTTTTTGACATTATCCGTACGTAAATTTTGGTCGATATAGATTCACATATAAGACTAGCTCTTTGGGAATTTCAATATTTCTGCCAAATTATTATTTACTATGTAAATTTTCTAATTTTGTTATGACAGAACAGGAAATGGGTTTTAAAAATTTTACTCCTCCTTACTTGGCACCAACTACATTTGGAGACATGCTTCTACAGGGTGTTAATTATGCTTCCTCTGCCACTGGAATTTCAAATTCCACTGGATCATATTTTGTAAGTCTTTCTGCTCAATCTGCTAGATTTTTCGGCAATTAGGAAGCTAACTAGTCTTAATTCCAACCATGGCACCAACTACAGTTGTCGTCTTTCTTATTTATTTTATTTTATTTATATTTATATTTTTTTATGATAGATGTACGCATGCGTGGTAATATTAAGTCGGATATGTATGTATTATTAGGGTACTCAACTCAACTTCGACACACAAATCAGTTACCATGGGAGGACTGCGATAGCAATCATGTCAAGGATTGGTATTCCTGCAGCTCAGAAATTGTTGAGTAGAGCAATTTATATGGTTGCAACCGGCTCAAACGATATCATGTATAGCGAAAGTTCCTCCATGAATGAAGAAGATTATTTGGATTTCTTGATTTCAAGACTCAAACTAGGATTTAAGGTAAGATTCCTTTTAGGCTTAAACTATATTATTGCGAAGATTTGTAGAGATGTAACATCGAAAGTTTAACAAATCTTGCAAGGGCTTATAAAGGGTTAGGCTACTCCCCATATTGTCAATAATTTTATGGTAGAACCTCAACTTTCTTCATAGTATTTAAGTCAGGTTGACCCACGTGTGAAGTTCAACGGGTACACGTGCTCCACGTCACCCAATTTGTGTTGTTCACATGTGAGGCTTGGAAATTCACTACACGTGAGAAGGCATATGATGGTGTGAAGATATTTCTCACATTGAAAGTTTAATAAACCTTGCAAAAGGAAAAAATTATAAGTAGTTAAGTCATTCCCCATATTATTAATTAATTTTATGCGAAGTAAACTTCACATTTTCACAAACACAACAGACGCAGAGATTTGTACAGATAAATTCCATCATTTTCTTTGCAGACACTCCACAGCTTGGATGCTAGAAAGATTGTTGTGGCTAATGCTGGACTTCTTGGGTGTATCCCATTTGAGAAAGATATACATCCAGTTCCAAACGGAAGTTGTGCTCGTATACTAAATCGTATGGCCCAGAGGTATAACGCCAAGTTGAAGGGCCTGCTCGTGGAGCTCAACAAGAATCTCAAAGGGGCAAATTTTATTTATGCAGATATCTACCAAATATTGGAAGACCTCACCAACAATTACGTGTCATATGGTACTTCGTATATTATTTTCACGACTTGCAGTATTATTATTAATCAATTTATCATGTAATTAACAACTAACAGGTGGTGATTTCTTTTTCTAATTAAACAGTGGTACTTTCTGTTATGTTTCATGTATAGGGTTTGAGAATGGAGTTTCTGCATGCTGCTCTGTTGCCGGGCCCCGAGGGGGACTAATCCCATGTACCCCTTTATCTAAAATTTGTCCCGACAGATCAAAGTATTTATTCTGGGATCCATTCCACTTATCAGACGCTGGTAATATCGTTGCAGCAAGGCATATCATGGATGGTAACTTAACTTATATGTCACCAATGAATTTTAGACAACTTCTGCAAGTTTGAGCAGTGAACCTGAAATGACCTGAATATGAAGTGGGACGATCATGTTTGTAATTAAAAAACAAACAAGATGACTTTTTTATTAAATAATTGTTGGAACCTAATCCAAGTTTACAAGTTTTTTAATACAAATTTCCAAGTTTACAAGTTTAATTTGAGGAATTTCAAGAGTGTCGGAATTTTAGACATTATTGTCATTTTATTTTGGCTTAATTGTGGCAATGGTTTCTGAACTTTATTCTAGTTGGATTTGTTCCTGAACTCTCATATTAGTTTCTTTAGTACTCGAGCTTAACAATGTGTTGTACCATTGATCATTTCACTAGCTAACGCCTTCTTTTTTAACCAATAAGCGTGTTCCATTAATAGGTAGGTTTTTTTTCTTCGTGTACACGGTACTCAAAACATCATCACGTATGTAACCATTTTAAGTATTATATTATGCTTTTATGATTTAATTCAAATTATAATAGTGGGATATACCAGTTATAACACGTAGCGATGTTCCCGATAAGTAGGTCGATTTGTAAATGGTAAATCAGCTGCCTTAATTGCTAGGGATCCCATTTTATCAAATATAGTTTTCGTTTCAAATATTCCTTGCACAAATATTCCTACATATACTTCTCTATATATAGACCGCGCATCGCCATTTTCTCTCCAACTATCTAAATTCTCCTCATTTTCTTCTCTTATCAACTCTACGTACATCTAATTTTTCCTATCCTCAAATCCTAAACTTCTGATTTATGAAAACTCAACCCTCCAAGACGACACTCATTAGAACTTAGAGATGTCTTTAACACATTAGAAATCATGAAATTAGGTGAAAGAATCGGATACCTCTTAGACACCATCGTTGTCTTGTATACATGTTATCGACTTTGACTGTAAAATGACTGGACTCTAGCTAAGAGATTAGATCATGTAAAGAATTTATCGTCGGGCAATTAGATTTCTTCCAATTCAATTGTGGATCGAGGAAGAAAATGTCTCCATCGATGGTTTTCCGTGTCTTACGTGCAAAGTTTTTTAGATAAGTGTTTTTAGTCTTCAACTATGGGAATTGTGGCACGATGTGTGAATTTAAATGTCCTAGTTATGGGAGAGAGATAACTATGTTGGTCTCAAAATCGGTCTTGTCCTCAAGCTGAGGATTTCGAGATCTCTTAGTCCTTTAAGTTTGTGTTGCGAGCGTGCCAATTCGCGGCGTAAGGCTAAGTGAGTAAAGAGAAATTGGTGATTTTAGTTGCGCTTTGATTTGACTTCTTTCAAATGCTGTTGTGGACTGAGGAAATAACCCGTCTCAGTCGTAAGCTCTCCATGCCTTGGGTGCAAGGACTTTTGAATATGCATTAGATGGACGTTGAGATGGGTGTTGTTTGTGCAGACATGATGAGTGAATGGATGCAGGTGGAAGTGAATTTGGTGATTGATATGGTGATATGGAATGTATGAGGAGGTGAATTGCATCAACCCAAACAAACTTGTCGAATGGATCGAAATGATAAGTATAATAACGTTATAATACTCCTATTGCAATAAAATAAAATGCGAGAAAGTAAATTGCAATAAAAATAAATTGCAAGAGAATAAATTGCGATGAAATAAAAGTTACTCTAAGTGCACGAAAATAATTTTTATGCGAAGTGCGAGAAAATAATTTATGCTAAGTGCGAGAAAATAATTAGCAGAAATTGTAAACTAATTTGAAACAAAAAGCTTTGTAGGGCTGATTTTTTAATATAAAAATAAGATAAAAGCTCGCGGAGTGCAAGTTGATTGTGTTGGTCGGGAACCCCTAACAATGAGCTAGAGGGTCTTATTTATAGTAGTTGAGAGCATTCATTTTTTATGTCTTCCCCTTGATTTCCTCTTGAGCCTTGATTTCTTTTCCATTACAAATTTCAAAATCTATTCCTCTCAATGACAATAATGATGCATTTGTGAAAAAGAACACTACCATGTTAGGTTTGGAGTGCGGTGCATCTTTCTTTCTCCTGTCGTTATGAAATGTTAGCCCAAAGGGATTCATTTAAACACTCTTGTAATTTCAATTCTGAAAATCCTTAATCAATTTTTTCGTTGAATGTCGTGGTTGACTTAGTGATGGTCCATACACACTAGGATCAAGGTACTCGCATATGATGGTTATGATTATGTGTAGTACTTATTAAGGGTGCAATACGTGATGTGTATATGCACGATGAGTCGCATCAATTCGAATGAATTAGTCGTGGGGATTGAATTGACAAAGAACTGAGATCCAAATTAGAAGTACTAGTAAAGTGCGAAAAAGAAAAGTAGAAGCA
This sequence comes from Gillenia trifoliata, assembly GCA_018257905.1. Lineage (NCBI taxonomy): Eukaryota > Viridiplantae > Streptophyta > Magnoliopsida > Rosales > Rosaceae > Gillenia > Gillenia trifoliata. The sequence continues at coordinate 10,562,993 of CM031083.1, read as the reverse complement.
AAAATAAGCAATTAACAACAAATAAAGGTGCGGAGAAAAATATTAAATTTATATTACTAAATTGAAGTACTAGATAAACTGGAATGAAACATACTGAAGAATTGAAAACAAAGAACAATAATGATTCTACATAGTGTAGAATGGATAGCAAGAACAAAAGAATGCAATAGTGTTGTTGGTGCAAGACCTCTCACAATAAGCTAGAGGGTACTAGTTGAAGATTTTCCTCATCATCAACTAGCGTCCCTTTTGGTTTTCCCAGCCTTGATTATCGCCAAGTTAATTCGATGGTATGATCTTTGATCCTAAGCGTTCAATTCCCTTTTTTGACATCGTTAATTAAAATTCATAATTAATTGCTTTCCTTGACGACTTTGATAAATTGATCAACAAGGAGCACTTCAATAGATCGAGGTCACAAATGCATTGAATCCGCCATGGATGCACTACTTAGTGAATTCTTATACACCAGGCGATTATGTCGTGTTTGTCGTATTCGTGTCTTTTTCGTGTAATACCCGTTATCTTAACGAAGTCGGGTCAATTTACCCATTAAAATTAATGGGTAAAATGACCTGACCAGTTAAGAAAAATGAGTTGTGTTCATATTGTTTCAAGTATTACATAGTGGCACACAGGTCGTTTACGTGTCATACCCGTTATCTTAAAGGGTTCTTAACGAGTCGGTTCCTTTTACCTAATAATTTTAATGGGTATATTGACCCGACCCATTAAGAACCCGTTAAGATAACGGATTGACCTGAAATCTGTTATTTTAGTGTCGTTTCATGTCGGGTTAACATGTCATGCAAGAAATTGACAAGTCTAAATTCTGATATGTATACACTATGTAATGAATCCAACACTGATGCACTAGCTACTTAGTGAAATCTAACACAGATGCACTGTATTTGACACATAAGAATGCACTAATTTGACATTTGAATTCGACACCAATGCACTACTTAACTTCATCATGATGGAGTTAAGTTTTTCCATACTCCATCCTCTTGCCAGCTGCTTGATGATTGCAAATTGAGCTTGAAGAATACCAAACGCTTTTTCAACATCTTTGCAGTATGCCTCTTGTTTAATGGTAAATAACTACTCTGCTGTGTTATAAGGATTCCTAATTGATTGGACAAGTGTTGCCCACTTTGGGTATATGCCATCTACAAGGTAATAACCCATGTTGTATCGACGACCGTTGATTTCGTACTCTACTTGGGGTGAACGACCCTCTATGAGATCATCAAAGAGTGGTGAGCGCCTGGGCACCTGGGGTTTCGAAGAAAGCATGTCAAATTCATGTGTCATACGAGGCCACAGCTTTCAAAACAATTGTTGGCTTTTTTGATTTTCCGAAGAAGCTTCCCGCCCATTCAGTTGGACAATTCTTCCATTCCCAATGCATGCAATTAAGTGATCCGATCATCCTTAGAAAGCCTCGCCTCTCTACTTTCTCTAGAAGCCTATTTAGGTCTTCTTGTGTTGGTGCTCTAAGATATTGATCCTTGTAGAGGTGAACAATTATTTGACAAAACTCACCAAGGTTATCAGTAGAAGTCTACTCAGCCATTCTTAATGATTCACCAATTTCATCCGCCGAGGTTGCATACACCAGCATTTTGAATGCGCTTGTAAGCTTTTGGTATGGTGAGAAACCAAGGTTGTCAAAGGCTGATGACTTCTATCAGAAGTAGGGGTTGACTTTTTGCACATCGTCCACCAAACAGAGAAAAACGTGTCGCCTCATACGGTATCAACGCCTAAAATCCTCAGGTGTGTAGATAGGATTGGGGACAAAGTAGTCATTCATCAGTTTTTCATGCCTGCCAATGCGGTTTCTGCACTTGAATATGCGACTAGCGACGGAGCCACCCCACTTTGGTTGTTGTAGCTCCTGAGCCATCAAGGATGATACAGTGACCACTAGTTGTGTATTTAGGTGCAGCTGAGCATCGTCTTTTGCATATTCTTCCATCATTTTATGTCTTTGCTCATCCCAATCGAACATGTTAGAACTTGAACCCGAGTTGTCATCCATTGCAAAATTGGTTGACAAAATGTTGAAGATGAAAGAAATTGCAAAGGAGGGAGACAAAGTGGTGAGATATGAAACTGAATGCAACCCATTTATTGACATGTGAAGTTGAAGATAAGAGGTGTCACGTCAACAAAAATCTTATCTGAAATCTAAAGAGCCGTTTACGAACGGACACGTGTCACTTGAAAATCATATATATGAATAATTATGAAAGGATAAGAGGTCCTACCTTAACAAAAATCTCGCTAGTTGGTTCTCAATCTTATATGTGCCATATCTGAATTATTTGTTAATATACATCTTAAAAAAATTGTTCCATAAAATATATGTTTAGATAAGTGTAAATAGTAGTTTAATTAATTTAAACAATACATAGTAGTTGATGTGTGAGTAATGTACCTTAATATTTCTCAATATGCTAAAAAGTAATAAAACATTGAGAGAAACAAAATATAGCTCTTGCACCATTGGAGATAGAAAATTATAGCACACTATTATTTCTTTAAATACTATATTTTTTATGTGCTATATTTAAGAATAGAGGCTAAATATGAAAATACCATCGGAGATGGCCTAAGCTCCCACTATCTTGTATAAGCCTTTGTGCTCATCCTGGCACCATGTGTGTCACAAGACAAACCCCTCTTATATATAAATTTAATGACTCTCTCTTAGTCAAAACTATGACGTATCTATATCTTTTAGACTCCGTTTGTTTCACCCTCTTAGCTAGTACTCGATTAGCTAGGATTATAATCTCATATTTGTTATGTCCACGAATTAATTTAAATGGACTAGGTAGTACTCGTGCAGACTATGTCCATCACTAACACAGGATTTGTTGTCCCGAGCTTCAACATGGGATTGTTAATCCCGCCTCTAATCCCGTCTTCTCCTTTGCCTTCGTACATCAACGCCCACGACAAGCTGTAGTTATTTGAGAATAAGATCGATGCATTTGGGATTGAACAGCCCCCGAATTGGTTGAAACCCTGCCCAGCTGCAGCTCCGATCGTCGTACAAATTAAACCCATTATTAGAGAGATTCGATCTGGGTTTTAGTGGGAACAATGGGATGAATTGCAAAATTGCCAGACAAGTTGGTGGAGGCCGTGGAAGAGAAAGCATCATACAATTAATCAACCGTTTATTCAAAGAAGCAAGCGCACAAACATGTACAACGAACAGACATATGCATATGGATATGAAGCAAGAGAAAGAAATTGAGGTAGGTTGAGTGCATACCATCAAAGATTTGACAAGTGGGTTTTGGATTTTCTTTGTAGGAAAGATGTGAGTGAACAATTGAGAGTTTTGTGGTCGCGGACCATCAATGGCGAAACACCATCTCGGTTTAGGCCTGAAGAAGGAAAGGAGGCAAGACAACTTTTCACTATTCTTTATTTTTTATTTTTTTTATGCAAAAGTGAATTAATATATGGCAAAAAAGAAAAAATTGGGTTCCAAAATATTTTAGTCTGTGACCTATTCCGACACTGAACCACACGCATCACTATTCTTATCATGCTTAGTCCAAGCTAAGCCAGTCCAGTTTAGTCTTTGAAACTAGTCCAGTCCAAGCTAGTTTGTCATAACAAACGGGACCTTAGGGTCAACTCTCACTGTCATCAAGGAACCGTTATTAGCTCCCACTACGAAAATGGAATAAATAATTTTTAAAATGATTTTAGAGATCTATATCAAACTTGATATAATCACTTGGAGCTTTAGTTACTTTTAGTCTTAGAAACCAATTGTCACATGGTTAACTCACTTAAGTTGTGACTCCCATTTCTCAATGGTCTTCTTTGTTCTATTAATTTGCTCACTAGCTTGCTTGGTTCTTCGCAAATCTCATTCAATGAGAGTAATGAACATTAGATCAATAGAACTAGATGTCTTTCAACTTCCGAAAACATCTCACAACTTGACTTTTAACCTCCTTTAAGCCATAGGCTTAAATCTCATATGGTCATATACCACATGAGTTGACTTGTTTTGGCTTTCTTTCCATTTCATAAACTTAAATAAGTATATAAAACTGTGGACATCAACATGAAATTATTTTCATGAATCCTTTTATGAAACTCCTTCATAGCTTCATAACATTGGATGTCTTATCCAAATTCTTAGATCTAATATTGGAATTTATCAGCACCTGTATACTACTCAAGAACTACATTTTTTATATTCTTAATCACTTTAAGAATTCCAATTTGTGTCTTAAACACACAATTAAACCGAGAGTGATCTTCGATAAATATAATATGTTTGAGTAATATTCAACCAATAAGACTATCTTAGTTCTAGTCACTTTTGTAACAATGTGATCCAACTCCTAGAAAGGATTGCCAATTGAACTGGTCAACATAGATAAGATCCATGAGGAGGCAATTGGAACTGAACCCAACGATTCATAGTATCTATCTTAGACCTTTTCCAATCACAATAGATAAGTTCAACAATGCACCATCACATTGTTAGTACAGTCAGTGTTATTTATCACATAAGACAACTTCTAATTCTAATTAACCACTACTTAGAAGAAACTTCTATATTGTAGTGCCGAAGTAGTACCATTACTACTTCATCTCCTTCTACTCGCCATTATTTATTTAGGCATTCGAATTTTAAACATTCGATGAGTGGATGGACTTACAATTAGAATTAGGTAGGTACAAACTCAACTTTTGGTTTGTACGTCTTCCAAGGACGCAAAGTAAATCTTGCATTTCCTTGTAACATGTCCACCTTTGTCATAGTATTAGAAATTTCTTTCAACGAAGTTTGCCACACATCATAAGCTAAATCCCAATCAATGGAAGTGCCTAGTGCTTATGCAAACTTCTCTTTTTGAGATGAAAAACTTCTTGTCTTGAATGTTGGCCCTTGATTCATCCTTTTCTTGACAATGCTTGTCAAGGGATTCCTTTTGGCGTTATCACTCATATTAACATAACAAAGATAATTGAGATTGATTTAAAGGGACCATTGGATTTGGGTCTTTTAATCCAAATGTCACAACCCACCCTTTTGACAAATTTTATTATCCCTCAAAATAAAATTCGTGAGTCTCCATTGAAAACTCTTAATGGGGTATAGGAGGCTCACTAATTACCAAGATTACCTCATAATGTTATCTAAATGGTAACCTTGATAACAATGAGAGAGTAGTTTTACTCTTTCATAAGTAATTACGATTTCCCATCTTTCGGCCTCTAGCGAATGAACGTCTCTTGCATGTCATTTCACATTAATTAAGTCAAACCAACCATTCCTGCTTGTGCAGTGGCATACACATAACTTCATAATTTATCTTATTGGTCATACCCACAACACCACCAAGCAACATCTTATGTTTTGATGTAGCTCCTTCTAGCACGATAAGTAATGTGTGTACCGTATAATGTGGGTGACACTATTTACACTCAATACTTGCGTTAGAGATTACCTATGTATAATGTGGGTGACGCTATTTACACTCGATACTTGCGTGAGAGACTACCCATGGTGGAAGGCCATGAAAAATTATCAAAATAATTTTCTGTTTTCAACTTAATATCTTTGAGAGGGATATTTGATTTGAAGGTCTCGTCATATATGTTACAGTCTGTCCAGGAATCTATAGTATTTTATTTTTCAAAGGTGTGAATTGACCAAAATACCCCTAGTTGGGCAATGATTGACTTTTGTTGACTTTCGTGTTGTGACATGTTCAACCTTTTCACTTAGTATTTTCTTATTGTGCTCATTGTTACGAAAACGTGGATGCAAACATAACAGAATTCGAAGTTGAAACGAAGATTCTACAAAATGTTAAGTTCAAGGGCATTCTCGTAATTTTATGAGAATTGTGTTTCTGATTGGGCTTTAGGTCCACTGGGACCCACCCACTCTCTTCACCCGTGCACTATTCCCTCTCTGCAATTCTTTCACTTTCTGTCCCTTTTCCTCCAACTAAACAACCAAAAAAACCCGGTTGCGTAGCAACCGTTCTCCGGCGAACCAAGTCCCCAAACCACCACCATTGCGACCTCCTTCTCACCACGAACCTATCCCAACCCTTGTTTATTAAAAATCAAACTTGAGAGCGATGTTTCTAGGAACTCCAACGAGAACGACTTTTTCCGGCGAGTTTTCACTATTTTCTAGCGAAGGTAAGCTTCACCACCACTACCATTCTCTTCCTCGTGTTGAGTAGATGAGTTTTGACATATTGCATGCTTGATTTGGTTGTGAAATGGCTCAGATCAAAGAGGTGAACCTCTGCTTGATTTTCAGGTGAGAGTGACCATGGCCGGTGAGGAGATTCCAACCAAATGACTAGGAATCGATCCTCGAGGCAGGTACCAATGGGTTCGTCTCAACGCCATGAACTTGAATATGCATTCAAAATTGACGACAGAGAAATGACTGAGGAAGAATCCTCGCCAAAATCCCCAGAATTAGGCAAGAGTTTCAGCGTGCTGACGTCAGCGAACCCAATCTAAGTCGGTCGTGAAGTCAGCAAGCCGGTTCAGACCCTGTCCAGACCGAAAATATTTCAAGGTATATTCCTTCATCTGACTAACGGCATTAACGAAATATTCGCTAACGCCATTAGAATATTCTGTTAAAGTTAACGACATGCCGTTAACTTAACGGCGCATGTAATCGGAGCGTGTGGGCGCGTGACGATGCGTGGTGACCATCTACTGGCGCGTAGCGGCACGTGGCGACAAGTGGCTGCCCGCGACGATGTATTTGAATTTTCGAACACCGAAACTCTTAATTTGAGTTCCATTTTTCATATTCTTCGTAATGTTGGGTTAGTTTACTAAGTGTGGTTATTTTACTTTAAGAGTGACAACTCGAGGACTACTGAGAGCGTACAAGCAAGGGATTACGATTACAGTCACTGTGAGTGGGCTTTTCTTTCCAAATTTATACCTTATGTATGACTGCAAAATGTGGTTATCTTACTTAGTTTTGGAAATTCAAATGTTTTAGCAAGTTAGCAAGTTACCGATTTTGGTAATTCAAATGTTTTAGAAATGCTACGCTTTTTGCGTTACCCCGTTTTAAGATACGAGATTTAAGAGACTATCCACGGCATGTTTTCGTTTTATGTACTCCCGCTCATTTAGGATTGCTTACACGGTGTCTAGTACTGTCCAGGGCCAGGACCAGCTATGTTAACATGCATCGATACGTTCACTTTGGATCCATTGTATGCGCTAGCCTATTCTAGTTGTTTTTACTTCTAGAACTCGTTGTGATGCGCTTAATTAGTGTCAGCTTCACATGTATGTAGTACTTGAGGACAGATTATTACACCCAGCCTATTCATGTCAGAATATCTCTGCATGAACTCGTGTGTCTGCATTATCTAATGAGCATACCCTATTTGTTTATCCGTGATTTTGTGATTTACCTACTTTCACTGATGTCATGGAATTTCATGCTACTTTTAGTTTTCACTTGTTGAGTTCCACGTGTTGGTTTCTTCCAAAAGATTTTATATTGAGATTTTATTGTTATCTACCCGTTTTGAAAAATAATTGACTTTCTACTTTTACGTTGATTTTCAAAATTACTATGTAGTATGATTTTGAGATTATTACGAATTTTTACAGCTAGGGGTTACTACTTTCGAAAAAGCAAAGGTTTTAAAAAACTATTGTTTTTGCCCACTCACACATTTTTTGTTGCCCCTCCAGGTTTTAGTAGGCTTTAGAGCTCTAGACGTTAGGATGCGGTGGCATAATTCCTTCTTTAGTGTAGGGATCTTTCTTAGTAACTATATTTACCACCTTCGGGTGATCTGCTTTAGTGTACTTTCTACCCTGTAAAGTTAGATGTTCTAATATTTTTTTTTTGTTCACACACACTTCTGCTCACTCAATCTTTATTTTATTCAAACTTATTTTCTTACTTTAAATTACACATCTTCCTTCAAATGGCTCTTGTTACCCTATAGAGTGGTCGGCTAGCACACCTCAATTTTTGGGTGTCCACCTAAATATTCAAATCAGGGCTTGTCAATACATCAAATCAGGGCTTGTCAATACATCATCTTGACAATAGAATATAAAAGTGGCATATCATAACTTAAAAGTTTGAATTAGTAGTGTGTATTACTCCCACTAACTGTTTTGAAAAACAATAATCACTTAAGAATATATATAACTACTAAGATTGCATTCTTTGAACTTTGGACTATATAATTATATTAGGCTATTGGATGATCATGGACTTTGATTCGATTCAAACAACGAGCCAAGTCATTGAATCCTGGTCTAGGGAGGGTAGTTCCGTTTTAATTACGCGCTTATTTACCTATTTATAAGGCAATTAATTCAAAAGAAAAGAATTAAAAATTTTAATGTATTTGGGCTTGGGCCCAACTTCTTTTGACCCAAAAACATTTTGTTCTTGAGCCGACGCCTTTGGATCGAACTCGCCTTCTTCTTCTTGGGCCTCCGTCTTCAAATTACATTGATTCAAATAATGAAATTGTAGCCTAATTTAGAGGCAATTACAAATGGAGGGAGATAAAAATAGAGAGATAAGGAAAAAATAAAAATAAAGTGAGACTTATGCCTCAATTACATCCCAAATGAAGGAATAGTTAAAACGCGTCCCTAACCAACAATCTAATTGTTAAGCAGCCAATCACATAGCTCAATTATAGGTAGGCCTAAGTCCATGATTAACCATCCAACAATTATTTAATCTGATTAAATAATTAAATCGAATGCAATCAAACAATTGATTTCTTAGGGCACATGAAAATTAATTTAACCTTTGAGAACTAATTACCAAACAAAAATAATTTCCATTTACTAAACAATACCAAATTAACTTCCAACAATTTAGTAAATTAGGGTTTTCGAATAAACTGAAATATTGTTTCTTAACTTTTTAGAATTTGCAATTAAGGACCTCAACTTTCTTAAAATTGCAACTAGGCCCTACGGGTAGGACTCTCTAGGGTAGGCCGGTTTTAACTTTTGTGTGTGTGAAGATGGTGATGCTAGGATGATAAAACTATCTTCAACCCAAGGGTGTCAAATTCTAAAATTTAGCTTCGTATTTTCAACTATTCATCTATACGTATGAGGTTTGTTAGTTTTTTTTCCAAGGGTAAGGGACCTATATTTCCCGCGCCGCGTTTGTGAACTTTATAATTTGTTAAAATTTTGTATTTATTCGATATATTTTTTTGTAACAATTTTGGAATTAGTTTTTATATAATCTATGTTGTTTTATTTTTACAAACGCTTCGATGTAAAAAAATTCAAATTTCTAAAAAAGAAAAAAAAGAATTGTTGAGATATTTTTGAGTTGGATATCATTGGATTGCATATCACAATTATTTCTAACATACTGAGAACTATCTCTTTGGATGTCCTACATACTGAAAATCTAATATTTTAAGATTTTTTTTCTCTTATTTTTCTGGTTTCTTATGTTCTCCTTTCTTATATGCTCTAATTTCTTACACAGTTGTCTTCATTTCTTTTTTTATAAGCATAAGGAGTTATAGGCAAACACACACCTCATTTTTAAATCTCAAACTTTTGTAAAAACACTTTCGTTTTTCAATGGATTCAAGTCGTGGCAAACGAATTCAGATGCTAGAAGCATTCAATGAGGCTGAAGACAACCCTCAACACGCCTTCGTTGTTGCTGTTGCTGCTCGTCACCAAGCATTGTTGGAGGATCGTGGTAGGCGTTCGAAACATAGAAGTTCAATTGTTGGTCATGAAGTTATTGATTGTGGAAGAGAAAAATGGCATGAAAACCTCATGAAGGACTACTCCGTTCCTCGTCCTACTTGTCACATCTCAGACCGGCTCCGCCGTAGCACGATATTGTCCACTTTGAGCCACGCCCTCACGGTTTTGTTTCTAGGAACTCACGAGCAACTTCCCAATGGGTCACCCATCATGGGATTGCTCTAGCCTAAACTCGCTTAACTTCGGAGTTCCGATGGAATCCGAAGCCAGTAAGCTCCCAAAAGGCCTCGTACTAAATGAAGGTGTGCATGTACATATAAGGCACATCACCCCTTCTCCGTTGGTCGATGTGGGATGTCACAATCCACCGCACTTAAGGGGAACTCGGTGTTCTCGCCGACACATTCGTACCGAACGGCAAAGTGGCTCTGATACCATATTGTCACATCTCGAACCGACTCCGCCGTAGCACGATATTGTCCGCTTTAGACCACGCCCTCGCGGTTTTATTTCTGGGAACTCACGAGCAACTTCCCAGTGGGTTACCCATCATGGGATTTCTCTAGCCCAAACTCACTTAACTTCGGAGTTTCGATGGAATCTGAAGCCAATGAGCTCCCAAAAGGCCTCGTACTAAATGGAGGTAGGCATGCACATATAAGCCACATTACCCCCTCTCCATTGGTCGATGTGGGATGTCACACTACTTTTGGAGCTTCTAAATTTCGTAGGAGGTTCCGAATGAAGCGAGAACTTTTCAGCACCATCATGCAAGCTGTTGTCGCACACGACCGATACTTCGTCCAAAAAGGGATGTTGTAGGCCGTCTCGGTCTATCACCGGAATAGAAGCTTACGTGCGTCTTTTGAGAACTTGCATACGGCCTCCTAGCTGATTCCATTGATGAATATACTAGGTGTGGAGAATCCACAACTATTGAGGCTCTCATGAAGTTTTGTAGGGCCATTGTAGAGATCTATGGACAATGGTACCTCCGATGCTCAAATCAAGCCAACACTCAAAGGCTACTGAGCAAGAGCGAGGGCTGGGGATTTCCAAGCATGCTTGGAAGTCTTGATTGCATGCATTTGGAGTGGAGGAATTGCTCTTCCGGTTGGGGTGGGCAATTTATTGGGCACCATGGTTATCCAATTGTGGTTCTTGAGGCTGTGACATCTTACGACACTTAATGGCATCAATCAATGACATCAATGGCATGCGTTTTTTGGATCACCCGGATCACTCAATGACCTCAATGTGTTGGCTAGATCTCTTTTATTTGATGAGGTTGTCAATGGTGTTGCACCACCAATGAACTATATAGTTAATGGTACAACTTACAATTTGGGTTATTACTTGGCATATATGGTATATACCCAAGGTGGGCTACAATTGTGAAAACTATTCCTTCACCCGATACCTACATCAAAAGTTTTTTTGCCAAAAAATAAGAGTCGTATAGGAAAGACGTGGAGAGAGCCTTCAAGATACTACAAGCTCAATGGGCAATTGTTAGAAGACCTTGCTGCCTATGGGCACCAGCAAACCTTCAATCAATCATGATGGTGTGCATAATATTGCACAATATGATTTTTGAGAATGAGTATGAGAAAGTAAAAGATGAGCGTGAGTATGTGTATGATCAGGAACATGAAGTGGAGTATGCTTATGGACACGACAGACATACATTGGCGGATTATATGAATTGACATACTAGGATTTGAAACGCATATGCTCACCACACTCTTCGAAATGATTTGATTAAACACCTTTGGAATCACAGTGGAGATGTTGAATCGGATGGTCAAGCGGATGATGAATGAGTAAAACCAAGTGCTTTTATTAATGTAAAGTGTGCTTCAAAAATAATATAATGGTATGCTTTTATTTACTTGTTTGTTTATTTTTTTTTAATAATGTAATGGTGTGCTTTTAATAATGTAAGGTGTGCTTCAAAAATAATATGATGGTGTGCATTTATTTACTTGTTTTTTTTTTTTTAATAATGTAATACTGTACTTTTATTAATGTAAGGTGTGCTTCAAAAATAATGTAATGGTGAAACAAATAAAATTAATATGAATAACAAAAGGATTACACAAAAGTACTTATAAAGCACATGAGTAAACTAAGCATTAGAAACTAGACATAAAATTAACGTTACATGAATAAAATTACTAAAAACGACAATCAAAGAATTGCATTAGAAGCTAGGATGATAGGATTCGGTGTCCGAATCCGGGTCGGGGTTTTGTGCAAGAATTGCATCTTGTTTGGCTTGCCAATACCTACTCTTTCTTGGAGTATTTTCTCCTCTTTTTCTTCTTTAAGCAATTACTTCCTTGCTCTTATATCCTCCCTCATTTCTTCTCCCCTTTGAAGTAATAGACGCAAATATTAACTAGATTGTTGAATAGAAGAAGACTCATCAATTTTACCATTTTTCTTTACTTCCTTCTGTTTATCGCGTTCATTTGGACGTGAGAGTGGAGTTACAGGCATCTCGTCGTCTTCCCCAAATCCTCAACATTTATGGAACTATGAGAAGACCTTCGGGTCGTTGTTGTGTATTGTTCGACCCACTTTGGAGAATTTTTAACAATCTCCCAAGCATGTTGCAACTTGAATCTTGAGTGGTTGCATGCAATATTTCTGGATTCAAATATTCGGTGTGCTTTCCACTCCTACGAATATATTAAAGGAAAATTAATTAGATGAAAAATATTAATACAACTAAAATTGTAACATTTAAAGATGTGAACTTACCATATATTCTACATTGGTACCACTTGGTGGACTACGATATGCGGCAAATGAAGATCAACTCTATAGTTGACACTGTTGGTTGATATGCTTGAAGCGAGACTTAACTCCTCCAATTAGTCGAGTTTTCCCCCTGCAATGCCCGGATTGTTGGCAAGAAATTTTTTGTAAATACACACCCACACTGTATCCAGAGATTGAAAGCGACCAACAGAACCATCTTCAGAGATCGACACCCAAGCTGAGCATAAGGCGACATCTTCGCTAGGAAGCCAATTGTCATTTTTACTGCCCTCTTTGTCTGCCATTTAAGCCAAACTTGTAAGAAGAATGGCATGATTGAACAAATTTTGGTAGTGAAATATGAGAATTAATTTTTTTATGGATTAGTTAACAAATGGGTGGGTATATATAGAGTTTTGGAGGATTTTTGGAGTTGGATTTTATTTGGATTATTAAATAATATTATTTTGGTCGTTGGATTTAAGTTTCAGTCGTTGGATATTTTTTATTACCATTAAGATTGATTAAAAAGATATGGGCCTGGATTTAAAATGTCACCGTTGAAAAAAAAAATCAAAACTAACTGTTGGATTGCAATGGTCAGTAAATTTGGGCCACAAAAGTTGTTACTGTTGGAGAAGTGTACAGTTGGGCGCGCCACACTGGATCATAACCCAGAAGGCGCGATAGCTACTCTATCTCAACAGATAACTAATCTATGTCGTTAAAGAGGGGCTTACGCTGCACCCTCCTGCACTGGATTCTTCGCTATCAGTTATCAGATGCGTTGGGGCCCACTTTTCTTGCCTTTCACATGATGCTGCCCCCTTTTGGTGGGGCCCAGATTCCACTTCTTCTGCCTTCCAACCGGTTTCAAACCAATCATAAATACCCACCCTCAAACCCAAATTCCTATTTTACTCAACCCCAAAATACATCCCTTGGAGATGATTTGGACCAAAATGTGGGATTTCCCCCATTCCCGTTAGAGACAGCCTAAGTATGATGGCTAAATCAAAGCTTCTGTCACAAGCTTAAGGTGATAAGCTTTTTCCACACACCTCCATCCTCATGTGGTCTTTCACCAAAAATAACAACCACATCAACTTAAAGTAAGCATCACTTTTGTCAAAATTAATATGACAAAACAATTTATTTAATCAAATTAAATAAAAAATAGAATTTTGAAATTTTTTTTTCCATAATGACCATCAACAATTTTAAACAACTGTGTAGTATTTATGGAGCAAACAAATCCAAAATTTCAATTTTAATGTGATATGCATGTGAATTCAAGAACATTCAAGAATACTCGAGTCTTGAAAATCTCACAAGAAGATTTTTAATACCAAAAGTAAACACTTAAATTTTAATTTGTTGGTTTTACGATGGCAACACTAATTTTAAACAATTGGTGTCACCTAATAAATCAAACAAACCAAAACATGAAATCTCACCAAGAACATGCATGAGCGTTACAAGAATATTCATGTATGCTCTTCACTAAGAAAAAACTAATTTTCTTGATAAACTTTTGGCATAATTTCACATGTAATCACATATACATGCTCCATACACAATGATCTTGCCATGAAACCAACATGCAAGACCAAAAACTTCCCCAAAACCATTATAGCCAAACCTCTATAAAATCCCAAATTTTGTTCCAAAATTCTTAACAACATGCATGCATATAAACCTCTTCAAAAAATAATATTTCAACTCTTTGAAGAACATGCAAACCAAGAACAAAACTATTTTGCTCTAAAACTTCAAACCAACTTCCATAAGCCTTAAAAAATCACAAAAATACATCAACCAACTAGAACTAAGGCTCTGATACCACTGATGAAATTTGTAGGATGAAAAACAAAGTGTTTTACAAACTCCCTTCAAGATCTTTGATCCTAAGGTTGATGTATTATCTTAATTGAGATAGAAACTTTATACCTCTTGGAGCACTTCCTTGATTTTCATCAAAGTTGATCACCCTAAGGGAGAGCCTTCTTCCTTTGCATGCATGCTCCATCTCCAAAGACCAAGAACACCCTTTGTAGCTTTTCGGTTGCACCTAGCCATCTCATGAGTAGGTTGCCTACATACTTCATCTCCAACGAAGATCAAACCACCGTAGTTCACCTTTAGAACTAATGAGTGAGACTAAAGCTTCTTGTGGAAGTTCTTACTCACCAATCTTCCTCCACCCACCACCACATAAACGCAAGTTGCCTTTATCACCATTTTGCATGTCATTCCCGTCAAAAATGGGTATTGGGCCATTTTGGGCCATTAGTGCACTCCAAATCATCTTATAACTTGAATATGGGTGTTGACAAAAAAATTGTCACTCAACATAATTTCACCACCATTGTTGTATCAGTGGGGTTTTATTAATTCGAGTTCGACCCATTCAAGACAAATATGTCTCTTAATTATACTTCCTTGCTTTGAGGAGAAACCTCTTGATTTTACCGAACATATTTGCCTCAAGTCCCAATGACCGTACTGATTGGGATAATTTTGGTTTCGGTTCAAATCCTCGAGCGGCAGAATTTTGTTACCACAATAATTTTTCAAGGCGTAGAGAACATTCCAAGTACGGAGCCAATTTGGAGTCTCCTTCGACACAAATATTCCTATAATACCTTTGCAAGACAGTTCTAAGACGGGAGCCATGTTATCCCAAAACTATGAGAAATACAACAGATATAGGAAATGGAGAAGATACACTCCCTAGTAACTCGAAATTACTTAACTCATGCCGAAGTCTCCACTTCATTTACTGATCATGTGACAATATCATTTTATTTTACACTTGAGTTTGCTTATCAACAGCTCTTAATTCAATGATATTTTTCTTCTTATATTGAAAGTGGTTATAGAACCTTCTCTCATCATGAATAAAAAAATTGTTCAGAGGCCATTCTTTTAAAATACTCAGATTTTATTTTTATCAAATACTTTAAATACTTTAAAGTGAAACAGTTTTTTAATAAATAAACTAATACCAAACAAGATGGCTCGTGATGATCACGCAATTTTGATTACAGAGGCCAGATTTGGCCGGCCTAGAAAGTTAATTAGGCACAAATTTAAAAGAAAAGGGAATCCCACTTGCCAGTTAGGCACAAGTTTGCCTGCATAGATTTACAAAGTTGTATATAACCAGCAAACCCTCTTTACCAAATTAAACGAAAAAAAGTTATGTTTTCTGCACATTATTTCACCATAAGGATTTTATTCCAAACAAATTTTATAGTATACTTGTTTTTGGTTACCTGCTCATCGGCCAAAATTGTTCCTGCTTTTTTCACTTTTGGCGATTCCTTAGTTGATGTGGGAAACAACAACTACCTTCAAACTATAGCAAAGGGAAACTATTTTCCCAATGGAATTGATTTTGGGAATCCGACAGGACGATTTACCAATGGGAGAATAGTTTTCGACATTCTTCGTACGTACATTTTAATGAAATATTCATACATAACCATAGCTAACGTGCTCTTTTGGAATTCAACTCTGGAAAATTGTTATTTAATGTTAGTGTTCTTATTTTTGTTATGACAGAACAAGAGTTGGGTTTTAAAAATTTTACTCCTCCTTACTTGGCACCAACTACAACATGCTTCTCCGGGGTGTCAATTATGCTTCCTCTGGGTCCGGAATTTCCAACTCCACTGGTTCATTCTTTGTAAGTTTTCTCTACTAAATCATTTGGGTTTAGGGTTTTCAGATTTCTGCTAGGGCTTACGGATTTGATGAAGTGCTAGCTAGTCTTAATTCCTAAATTAATCAGTTTTATATATACCCGCAAGATCTCATGATCTCTTTCGTACCTATTTATTTCGAACAAGTGCAATTTAAAAATCAAAACTATATGTTCACGTAGAGGGATCGAATCAATTTTGATATGCAAATCAGTTACCATGGGAGAACTGTTGTAGCTATTAAGTCGAGGATTGGCATTCCTGCAGCTCAGAAATTGTTGAGAAGAGCAATTTATAGCATCGCAATTGGCTCTAACGATATATTGTTTAGGGAGATATCTCTCGAGCCTATGTCAGACAAAGCTTTTCTGGATTTATTGATTTCAAGACTCAAATTAGGACTCGAGGTAAAAATCCCAAAAGACTAATCCCTAGTAGTTTTGGATTATTGAATATTGAATGCAATAACAAAAACACGTACAAAAAAAATTGGGAAATTGGTCAAAATGATCATTTTCAAAATTCCAATTACTGAAATAGTCAGTTTTAAAGTATGTCATCGATCTTTGATTTTGGTCAGTCAACAATTAAAACTTGATTTCTGATCATTTTAGTCAATCTCCCAAAAAATAATCCCTGATCATTTTGGTAATTTTAATTGGACCATTTTTCTTTGCAGACACTCTACAACTTGAATGCTAGAAAGATTATTGTGGGTAATGCTGGACCAGGTGGGTGCATCCCATTTGAGAAAGATATACATTTCCTTCCAGATGGAACTTGTGCTCGTGTAGTAAATAAGATAGCCCGAATGTACAACGACAAGTTGAAGCGCTTGCTTGTTGAGCTTAACAAGGATCTTGAAGGGGCAAATTTTATTTATGCAGATATTTACCAGATATTAATAGATCTCGCCGAAAATTATGTATCATATGTTGCGTATATTCTTCACATTATATTTTGAGGGCATGAAACTGCAGCATTATTCTTTAATTTATCATGAAATTAACAACTAATTAACAAAGCAAGTACCTTTGTTATGTTTCTTAGGGTTTGAGAATGGAACTTCTGCATGCTGCTCATTGGCCGGGCCCCGAGGAGGACTACTCCAATGTAATCCATTATCTAAAGTTTGTCCGGACAGATCAAAGTATTTATTTTGGGATTTCGCCCATTTGACAGACACTGCTAATGTCATTGCAGCAAGGCATATAATGGATGGTGACTTAACTTATATGTCACCAATGAATTTAAGACAACTTGTGCAATCTTGACCAGTAGCCTGAAAAAAAACCTTTATAAGCACAATTTGATGTGGGTTTTGAAGAAGTCCTAGATCTAGGATTCTTCTCTTTGTTATCTACTTTCTTCTATCAATAATAAAAGAGGGTATTATTTGCTTATGTAGTAAGTTTACTTGGGAGTACCATTATGAGATTATATAGGTTTTTAGACTTCTCCATTGGTTAAGGCTACAAATTTAAATTTTGGCCTTGACTCAAACAGTTATTTTGGCTCACCATAGTGACTCAAATTTGAGTTCCCAGTTTTATGAATTGTTAAACCTTTTTTTTAGTTAAGTTTTGTTTAGAGACTATCTTAATTTATTTCTATATAAACATTTTAACTTTTGAAGACATATTTCATTGAAACATAATCAATATTATTGTTTTTACGGTTGATTTTAAATTTGGATCGTTGGATCGAACCTTTACAGTTAGATTTAGTTTGGGTTGTTTAATGATATTAATTTAGCTATAAGAAACTTGTAATTCAATTGGTTAAGAATATTTACTCTTACATCTAAAGTACTAAGTTTGATTCCCCTCATCCTAATATTGCATATATTAAAAAAAATTATAAATTACATTTTACTCTTCAACTTTGGGTCACATAACAATTTCATACCTCATCTTTGAACATTGCAATGTCATACACTAACTTATAAATTCATTTCAACGTCAAATCTCCGTCTGCTTTTCTGTCAATTTATTTGTTAACTGCTGATGTGGCAGGCGCTTGGCCCACTCCTCCACAACTTCTCTCTCTCTCCAATGTCACTCTCCCCCACCTGCTCATCTGCTTCTTCATTCTCTATTGCAATTCCAATTTGATATCTACATGCCACCCCTCACATTCCGACGAACATAATTAAACTTCGACGATTCCTATTTTCTCTTTTTTCTTGCTTCGTGCCGACTGCGTAGATAATGTCGTCCTAGACAAAATCTTCACCGGCCTCAATTGGGTGGGAAGTCAGCGATTGAGGGTGCGGGAGGCTGGGTAAGGTCGAGGCGGTGGCGATGGAATATGCGCCTCCAACCTTTCTGTCCGGCGATGCCGACGATTTTCTCTCTCAAGGCGATGATGACTGAAACTAAAGCTTGAAGATGCAACTGGTATTGATTGCTGTCTCATCTCTCCACCACTTCCCTCATCTCTCCCTCTTCCTCATCCGAAACGGCAAAACCCCAAATCAAGACAAACATTTGGCCGTTGAGTTCATCGAAGGAAGAATGGAGGAGAGGGATGGGGGAGAGGGTTGTTGGGTGTTCGCACAAGATAAATTCACATGGCCTTGGTGTAGGCCTATAAATTTAGGGTTAGTTTGGAATTGCTTAAATTTTTTAAAAAACAACTTTTTAAAAAATTTAAGGAATAAATTGTGTTTGGTAACAGGAAGAAAAAAGTGTTTTTTGGTTAAATCATGGGTCAAAAACCTCATAAAACAGAAACAGGTGAGATCATGCTTCTCAAAATAGAGCTTTTTTTTAGGAGGTAGATGAATAATACCCAGTAATGAAACTTTCTAAATGACAAGTCTACCCTTCCTTCTCTCTCTATTGTCTCCGTTCTCTGTCCTCGCATCAAACGAATCAGCCCTAATGTTGCGTCGTCCACAGCTCGCTCTCTCGTCTCCAGCTAGCTCTCTCTTTCTCAGCTCGATCTCTCCCTCGCAGATCGTAGATAAAGAAGTATTAGTCGAGGCAGCCTGGGCAGCAATAGATAAAGCAGCAGAAATCTCCTATATTATAACAATGGATGCAAAGGTCGAATCCAATTTTCTCAACTCAGCACAGCCTATGCATTTGTAGCCTTCAAATCTATCCAATTATTTGTACCAGATGGGGTTGATTTCAATGATGTGTTTAATTTGAAGTGGAATAATGGATGTAAGGAGATAAGGGCAAGGTAGAAATCGGTGTTGGGGACAAAAGGTTCAATATTTTTTTTGGGTATGAGATTGGTCTGGATTTTATGAAATTTAATGGTGGTGGTTATGGGTGTTGTGTGAGGGTGTGGGGAGGAAAAGCCATCGTTGGTGGAGGAGGAATCAGGGCAAACAGTTTCTTTTTGTTTTCTTCCTTTGCCAAATTACAAAACTAATATCACATTTAGCATCATGTCCTTTTCAGTCATTTTACAGTCACAATAGTTTTACGTAAAAGTTTACCAAACACCATGACACTGCTTTTTTTAGCTAAAAACACTTTTACAACTATATTTCACCAAACACTTAACTACTTTATATCACAGTTGTTTATTCTCACAGCACAGCATAAGCAATTTTTTTTAAAAGCGCAGCAATCCCAAATTAACTAGCCCTTATATGGACATTGGTTTGGAGATTGAGAACGTGTCATTACTAGGTACCACTAGTAGATGGTGTATGTGTGATTGAGATTGTGCTATTTAATTTCTAACCAAAAGTTTGTGCCTTTAAGTGTGAAAGGCTCAAGTTAGGTTCTTGCTTTGCCTTGCATGTTAAGGACTTTAATTGTTATGTAAAGATATATATATATATATATATATATATATATATATATATAACAAAACCAAGATGGTTGTAATATGGAATGAATATAAATTGATTATATTCAATTGGAATGCTTCAATAGTAAAGACAATAAGTACTAAAGTAAATATGTATAAACTGAATTGAAAGTTTACAAGTAAATAAATACATGAATTAACCGTCCAAACCACTTGCAATGTGAAAAAGATCTTAAATCCACTTGGATGAGACATCAAAATCAACGCCACGTGCGTGGAAAGATCTTAAAAAGAAAAGCATGTCTTCAATGCCACCATGCAGCCAAAATATCATGCAAACATATTTTGGCAAAGTTTTTGAAGGGAAATTATGAGATTCATGTGGGATTTCTAATGACTAGCATGCATAAGCAATTCAAAATTCATATACATGAGCAACGGAAGCATTATATCAAAGCAATAGTCATGCAAATCCCCTTCAAGAAGCATAGGTTCATATTTGATGCATCAAAGCAAAAATAAGAACAAAGTGGAGGTTTGAGTTTTGTACCTCTTGATCTACACTTTAGACCAAGGATGCACCACCTCCAAGCTCTTTGTTCTTGGAACTCCTTGAGTCTAGCTTCCCTCCTTACTTCCTCCACCTTGACCGATTTGCCTTCAATAGGATTCTCCTCTAGCCTCCAAAGTTGAAGACCTCTAAAGATCCACACCCACCCAAGTAGTGGAATGGATGATGGATGACCAAAAGAAAGGGAGATGAGTAGCTATCTCTTTCCTTTGGGTGGCCGGCTGTGGAGAGTGAAAAGGGAGAGATATTTTCTTTTCTCTTTTGTTGACAAACTCACAAAAGGTCCTTATGAAAAGTTTCATTAAACTTTCCATATAAAGGTGAGAGAAGTGAGTCAACATTTGACTCTTCCCTCTCACTCTCAATCTTGGCCGGCCATGGAGTGTTGGTTGGGTTTATTGGGCTTTTATAATTTCAAGTCATCTTATGCTTGAATAAAAGGCCAAAGAGGTTTGGGCCCCAATGGGCCCGAATGAACCCGAATTTTTCATTAAGCCCAAAACGATCTTTTATCGCTTCTATGATTTCTTTAGACTTTCTAATTAATCATAACACTCAATTAATCCAATTAATTATTTCCATCATTCATATGTTGTTCCACCACAAGAGTGTATTCGGTGTACAATCATTTTAGGTTCTAATTAGCAAGGTAGTGAGGTGATTGGTATCAATCCAATTGATTAGTTTTAATCCAATCATCTAGTGAATTAAAACTTATCTTAATTCTTTATCTTCTTTGATGATTACTAATTTAATCATCCATAAGATCCCACAAGCCATGAGTGACATCTAAACATATATCATGGCTACCCAAGCTAATGTAGAATTTGTTCGGAGAACCTATTCAATTGGAATTACAATGTAATTCGATCCTTCTCTAACGCAATACTCTCAATCATATTACTAGGGTATGGATTCATCATGTCAAACCCCTAATGTGATTATACCATGTTATATGATTCAATTGAGTCGTAAAGGAACACTTTCCATTACTACACTCACTACTTCGGCCGAAGATTCCCGAATCATATCTTAGAGTATTCTTCCTCTCGTAACGAGGATTAGAGATCCCTTGTTGATCATTCACTTGCCTCCATGGCTAAGTGGCTTAACCCCAACTATGCCGTGGACACCCTCATGATGGGGTGACTTTGACATAGTCAAAGATCAAGGACTTAACCACAAGACAACTATGATGTCTCAGGTCAAAGGATTACTTACATTATTCCAACCATTGGAGTTACTTGCTTGACATGTGAGTAGACCTCCATGCAAGTACTCCCTTTCGATTGTATTCAGTGAACTCATTCCCTTAATGAGCACCTACATACTTGTCATAGTATCACTACACGAATGGCTGAGACTTTCCATCCTTCCCATTTGAAGCTGACATAGTACGTACTGGTCTATGGATTGTCAGTATCCCTCCGACAATCCCATGACCAAGAACATTTTGAACATCATGGTTATGAGAAGAAGGTCTCTGCAGTCTAACATCATTAGATTACTTCTTCCATCAATCCATTGTCCATGGATTCACTATTTTGGACATATATCAACTATTGAGATAGTCCTAATAAGTGACTTTGCCCTTTTGCTGTATTTAGGGTTATCCATACATACAGTCACTGTCCTGAAAAGTTTCTTCCAAAGATTGACTTTCAGGGCATATTTCCAACAGTTTTAGCTTAATAACCTCATACAATGCCATAATTTGGCTTTAAATCCAAATAAGTGAAACTTGGATAAATTTAGGTGTAAACATAGCCCCCAAGTTCCATGAATTTGAGCAAAATTTGTGGAATTTATGGCTCAATAGGTTCTGAATGAGATTCTTAGTACCAAAACCATGATTTTGGCTTTTATAATGCCCCTAAGCTCTATCAAGTTGAGTGAGACCTATGAAAAATATAGTCATTGAAAGGTTTTCCAAGTAAGTTGGTAATGACATGAAAGCCATGAAAAGGCTCATGTACAATGGGAGGAGACCATCCATGTTTCACTCCAAGCCTTATTATTTTTAAGATTTTGGCATGAATATTGTGCTCTTCTAGGCTATTGAGAGTGTAGAAGCACCTTTCTTTTTCATACTCAATGGGAGATAAGAACTTAAGCCCCCCGAGTGTTGTTTGGCTTGTTAAGGCCATAAGTTCCAACTTAGATGTGAGCGGCCTTGATAAGTCGGCTCGATCACCTACAATCAAAACCATTTTCATGGAGTTTTCATTGGTTTGAGCCATATTTAGGCCTTCTCCAATGTGTAGGAATTTTTCATTTTTGATCTCCACTTTCAAAGAAGTTTCTTTTTGTCTAACTTGGAGATCAATTTTCTCATCCATTTCATTCTTGGTTGAGGTAGGATGAGCTTGTTTTGAAAACAAAATTTGGTAGATTTTTTTAGTACATTCAACAAACTTTTGAGTAGTTTCATCAAGATTTTAGAATAGAAAAAAAAATATATCTGAATTGAGGAAAATGATTTTTCTACTCTTTGAAGTTGCAAACGTGACAAAAGTTAATGGAATTTTGGATAGAAAATTCAAAAACTTAACAGCAGGGGGAAAATTGACTAAAATTAAAGTTCATGGGAGAAATTGGCCAAACTCTACATGTTCAGGGGGGAAATCGACAAATACCTCATAAATTAATTAAGAAAGAGAATACCATGATATATGATTTGGTAATATTCGACCAAAGTATATATCGAACATATTTAAGGAATATGTTCGTAATCATATTTAATTGAGTCATATGAATTAGAGAAATCACACTAGGTGTTTGGCATAAACTATCATTTCCCTAATAATGTGATTAAGAGTATAGAATAAGAGAAGAATTGTATTACATTGTAATTCTAAATGAATAAGTTCTTGGCATTTTCTACGTAACTTAGGTAGCCATGACATTTGATTAGGTGTCACTCATGGCTTATAAAATCCATTGAGGATTACCTATGTTTGGTACGTAGGAAAGAAGAGCTTCATAATGGGTTATCACTTCATTTTCCATGTACTAGTGATTGGCTTAGGGGGAATGAATTTTGTTTCTACAAGGAGCCTACAATTGACGACTTCATATTCTAGAAGGAACTTGAAGACTTAGAGAAGAGTAAGTGAAAGTATTACTTTGATGTTTTATTTTTCGATGTATTCAATACATTGTATTTACTATATAATAATATATTAATTTGCAAGAATTTGTTGTTTATTGTTATATTATATGTAGGGGTGCCTAATTTTAAAGGTGAGGATCCAACTCAAGATGAAATGCCACCTCCTCCATGGCCTCCACAACCTTAAGTTCCACAACGTCATTCACTACTTCCACGACCGCCATAAGATCAATTTCAAGATCAAGTGGTAGGGGTCAATGTTCTACAACTACTACATTGAATGGAAGGGGTCAAGCTTCTACATGGGGAAGGGGTCAATCTTCTACAAGGGGCCAACCATCTATAAGGAGAAGGGGTCGAAAGAGCCAATCTTCATCAACAACTTGAATTTGATCTTGCGCCTAATTTTAATTTTAACTTGGAACTAATTTTAATTCGTTGCTTATTGGTTGCATTGTCAATGTCATGAGACTATGACTAAGTTTGTAACTTAATTTTATCTCATTTTGGATTATAAGGCTTTAAGCCTCCTAACTAAATTAGAACTTATTTTTTTGGTAAGTGTTAACTAGTAGTAAGTTAGTAACTAGTATAGTAAGTTAGTAGCATAGATTCA
Organism: Gillenia trifoliata; assembly: GCA_018257905.1. Classification (NCBI taxonomy): domain Eukaryota; kingdom Viridiplantae; phylum Streptophyta; class Magnoliopsida; order Rosales; family Rosaceae; genus Gillenia; species Gillenia trifoliata. Next base: position 10,538,679 of record CM031083.1, on the reverse strand, counting down.
AATTTCATAATGATAATGAATTCAAATTGTGCAATGTTTTGAAGCAATGTGGCAAAGTACATAAACATTGCCCATAACTAAGGTTGTAGAAGTTTGTATGTGAATTGGCCCAAAAAAGAGAAATAAAATAAAATAAAAAATGGACTTGAAAAAAAGGAACATAAACTTCAAAATCCCAACAAAACAGGCTTCAAAATTGGATGGCCCATTACCGAACCGATCTTAAAACTTTCGGTTTTACCGAATTTCGGTTAACCGAAATAATCGGTTCAGGATCAGTTTTTATTTTCCCATACCTAAAGAGTTATGTTCGGTTTTCGAGATTCCTAGTTCGTTTTGGTTACTGAACCTAAACCACCTCTATATTCTACCACATCTCCCTCACAACACCTTCCCACATGTCCCCTTGATGCTTTCTAGGTCGTTGAGGAAATTGAGAGGTTAGGAGCAAAACAATATTTATACAAACTATATGACATCGAAGGTTTTAAATATCGTTTTTGACGGAAATATCGACAACTAATTAGTGGTGTGAATATTCTAGATATTATGTAATTGTATAAACCCTTAGTAGATATGGTTTAGGATTCCTATGTAATTTAGTGATTATATCCTATTAGGTTTGTATTTACTTGGAGAACAAGTTTCTCTCTCCTTGTGGTTTACCCTCCTCTCTTTCCCTATTCTTTCCCTTCAATAAATAGGTCACAATATATTATCAGCACGCTACCGTTGCTACGCTAAGGAATCTGAAGGGCGTTCTCTCCTAGGTTTTAGATCCCCGACATTGAGCAACATCCCTCCGTCACAATCCTAGTGTTCCAGACAAACCCATAGCTCTCCTCGATTCCTTTTGGCCTGAGATCACCACCACCACCAAACCACCTGATTGGCTTTTCACCATCACCATTAAAATGTTCTTTGAAATTTAAAAGTAACATATATATAACAAAAAAAAGTAGTAAACAATATTAATAAATCTCAACCCTTAACTTCCTCCAAAATATTCTCTAGACATCCACCCTTACACCCCTTTGACAACCCAGTGATTACACCTAAATTTATCCAAATTTCACCTATCTGGGTTTAAAGCTAAATTATGGCATTGTATGAGGTTATTAAGCTAAAATTTTGCCAAAATATGTTTGCATGATATTGTGGCTGCTTGGTGGCATTGAAGGCATGGTTTTTCTTTATAAGATCTTTCCATGCACTAGCTTTGGCTTTGATGTCTCATGCAAGTGGATTTAAGATTTTTTCACATTACAAGTGGTTTGGACGGTAGCTTTGGCAATTATCCCTTATTTAATCAATACGCTTAGATATTTCCCATGCAAGTGGAGATGGTGTGAATTTGTAATCACACCATCTTTTGTTGCCTTTTTAAGAGAAGTAAAGGCAAAGGACTTTGGACACTCAAACAACAAAAAATCAGAACGTAGATGTTCTAAGAAAAGCCTTCTTGGCTTGAATTCAGCAAACTTTCTCTCTATCTCAAATGCTCTCAAGCTTTAGACTATAAACTTTTGGTCTCAAAGCTTTCCAACTTAAAATTAGCTCTGACACTTCTTCTTGTGGTATTATTTAAGCCTTAGGAAGAAATCCCTTTAGGCTACTCACCTTTTTCTCAAAGAAACAAACTTGTAGAGAAGCTAATCCGATAACCTTGTCTTCAATTCGATGAGCATAGAATCCAATCCGATAGCCTTATATGCAATCCGACCATGCTTTGGTTGATGTTTATAGCTTTATTTACTTAATGTATTTACTAACTTGTAAACTTTCAATTCAGTTTATACATATTTACTTTGGTGCAAGCTATGTTTTCTTTATTTACTACTTATTGTCTTTACCATTGAAGCATTCCAATTGAAAAACCTTGTCTTCAATTCGAGGAGCATAGAATCCAATCCGATAGCCTTATATGCAATCCGACCATACTTTGGTTGATATATATATATATATATATATATATATATATATATATATGTAGACGTTTGTTCTACTCGATCATGAGTTTGGTAGTGTGGATGTGTAACTTGCGAATGTGCTTTGACTAAATTGATCTTTATATTGATTAAATCATTAATCAAATTTTGATCTCGATCCATTCTAGAAGCTGATGTGGTTCCAGAAAAAGAATTTCTTTCTTTGTCAGTGAATATATTTGACTGTGATAACTCGTGTAAACTAACACTTGATTTCCTAGTTGGGGGATTAAAGTTGATTCTAACTGTGCCGTCAAAGTACTGTTCTATGTTGTCTAAGTTGACTAAGTTGTTCTGAAGGTTTACTGGTTTACTTTCATTAATCAAACACCAATCTGAAGGTAGATTGATATCTGACCATCTAATGGTACGTGGGATCTTAATGTTGGCATTTTCTTGATTTGTTTGAATCAAGAGTGTGTGGTCTCGAGGACTTTTGACTAAGGCTTGGAAGTTCATGTTTGTGCCTGTTACTTTGTAGTAAATTCTATAGACTAGTACTAGTGGTTGTACTCTTTCAAAGACTTGATATCCTAAAGTTTTAATGTTTAGTGTGAGTGCTTTCAGCATGTGAGGATCTGAAAGGCTGACTGTGAGATCCGGGAAACAATCGAAGTGGATCATCCCAAAGACACTATCCCATTGTATAAACTTGACTCAATCATCCCAAGGACACTATCACTAAAGTTAGTGAATCATGCATCTCTAAGACATAACAATATTGAGGTGTTGAGACCTCTTCTTGTCAATGGTGTTAGTAGTCTCATCTAGTCACCCTCCACAGGAAACGATAGTAATCACAGCGTCCAATACACAGATACTGGCTTCTCCATTTAAACTTCCGAAGGAAGACAGTGGACTAAAACCAGTTATCGAACAAAACAACTACACAAACCAGAGTTTGCACACGATAGGCAAACAGTTAGATAAGATAGAAGTCAAAAATAGATAGCATTCGAGTAAGTTTCAGTCAAAGAACACTGACCAAAAAGGTAAGTGTTATAAGTACGGTCAGTATGGGCACTATGCCAAAAAGTGTAGAGTCAAGAAAACCATAAGTCAGTTGAAAATCTCTGAGTTATCCAGGTCTTAGAGTTAAGAAACACTGATCCCAGTCAATTTGAAGAAAATTCAGATTATAGTTCAGCCATTAGTCAACCATCCACAGCACCGTCTTCACCCAGAGTTAAGATAGGATGTACTGATGCATGTTGTAAAACCATATCAGTACTTAGTAAACAAGAAGAACAGGAAGATCTTCTTATTGAGTTAATTAGTAAAATAGATGACCCTGAGTTAAAACAATTTTACCTTAAGAAACTTACGAAGTTAGTTACCCAAGAAGAAACTGGTCCTAGTCAGTCACAGACAAATCCAAAAATTTGTCTCAGTTCAACCTTAGAAAAGTTTAGTAAACCAAAGAAAGAAGTCACAGTGGTTCATTTAATTCATCAATGTTCCATTCATACAATTTGTCAGCAGAAACTGCAAATATATATATACACACACACACACACATAACAATTGAAGTCCTTAACATGCAAAGCAAAGAAAGAACCTAAGATGAGCCTCTCACACTCAAAAGGCACAATATTTTGGTTAGAAGTTAGATAGCTCAATCTCAATCACACACACACACACCGTCTACTAGTGGTACCTAGTAGTGACACACTCTCAATCTTCAAAGCAATGTCCATATAAATTTCAAGGCCTACACCTGAGGTCATGTGAAGTTATTTTATGTGAACATTTTTTGGTACGCCCGGTGGGATCATTTTGTAGAGATTATGAACAAACCTAATGTTCATGACTTTTCTCAACATACTTTCGAGTGTTACTCCATGGAGTATGATGAAGAAGATGATAGTTGGCCAACTTATGGCAATAATCAAAATCGTTATCAACTAGATAATAATAATCTTGAGGATTGGCCTACCTATGGCTGTGATGAAAGTTATTACTTTGATAATAATACCACTCATGGAAACTATGATTATGATATAACAAGAGATGGCTGTTTGGATGTAGAGCTCATAGAGCAAATATTTGAAATACCAACTTATGGTTATTTGGATGTAGAGCTCTACCATGAGAATATAGCTAATCTTGAAGAGGAGTTGTCTAATCTTCATGAAGAAAACACCAAATATGGTGAAGAAATGGCCAAAATTTTAGAAAAGATGATTGTATACTCTAAATTTTTTCTCTCCCTAAAATTCTCCTATAGGGCCAAGCCAGGGAGTAGACCTCTATCATTTCCAAACTTGCGCTCCACCTCCAACAATCAACCAAATTGACTTTGCTTACCCTTTTAAAGCAGCAAAGGGTGGCAGATGTTAACGGAATGTAGGATGGAAAATTCAGAAACTTAACAGCATGGGAGAAATTGACTAATTATAAGAGTTCATGGGTGTAATTGGTTAAAATGAAATTTCATGGAGAAAATCGGCCAACCCCTACAAATTCAAGAGGAAAATTGGCCAATGCCTCTTAATTTATTTGAACATTTTAACCTAAAATCATTCAAATTCCAAAAAAACATAATTTAATTTCAGTGAAAAATCAATGTTCTTATGTTAAAATTAAATTTGAACCGTTAGGACCATTTTACGATATCAATTAGTTTTCAACCAAAAAAATTTGAATATGGTCTGTTGAATGGTCCAAAATCTTCATTCATCAAACTTTTTTTTTTTTTGCTCTAGAAAAAATATTGCATTAAAGAGAGAAACCTCGAGTACAACCAGAACCCGTTAAATCAAAAGGAAAGGCTTGTCTAGCATTCTCAAGTAGGATGTGATCTCAGATATGAGTATCACTAATATTTAGCTCATTACTAGTAACTGCATCAGCTAGAATGTTGGTCTCCCGAAAGATATGTTTCCAAGATATATACTGAAAAAAAAGAAGCCAGCCACTTGATGTCTTCAATCTCCAAGGGGTTTGCAAATGTTGAGAACCGCATCAATGACTAGTTTAGAATCCCCTTCCACACAAACATTGGCAAAACCTTTGTTCTTTGCATTCTTCAGGGCATCTCGAAGGGCAAGAGCTTCAGCAACTGAAATTGTATTTGTTCCAAGATTCCTTGCACCCGCAACAATAGGGTTTCCATTATCATCCCTGATGACAAAGCCAACAGCAGCATTCTCACCAACCAGAGAGCCATCAAAATTGATTTTTAAGTAGTTCAACCTCGGAGGACACCATTTTGTGTTCGCCAGGCCTTCGGCATTAGAATTTTTCTTCTCCTTTCTATTAGCCTGAAAGAATTCTCTCCCCACAAAAAAAAAAAAGGTATATAACAACCAAAAAAAAGTGGCAGGACCCATCTTCTATACTATATATAAAGAGAAAATATCAATTTGGTGAAACATTTAAAATACAATAATGTGACAAAAATCAAATTTGTTTCCGCTAAATAAATGTAATAAACCAGAGAAATTTAGCCTAAAAATGTGACAAACCCAAATTTTAACCCGCCTAAATACATGCATTAGGGGTGATTACCCCATCCCATTGGAGAATGTCTTAGGCTAGCAAGTTCCATAAATCGAACCTAGTTGTGGACCTTGTGGTGCACAATCTGTTCTCTCTATCCTTCGCCTCAGAGAAAAACGTGTATGCATCCGGTTGCCAGTAACTCTTATGCCCTCATTAGAGCACTTCCACCCGTTAGAGGAGGGCAAGGGCAAGGGCAACTGATTGCCTTTCAAAAACAGTACTTGCTTTTGTGCAACTCCACCCATTGAGCAAGGGTAAGGAAAAAAAAAATTTATGCTTTGTTGGCCTTATCCGATACTTGTCATTATCCCCTCAGATTTTTTATGAGATTTTCAACCACTCTCGTCACGACATATGTCATTATCTATTAAAAATCTCATAGCAGATTTTTGATGAGATTCTTAACCAATCATGTAGTGTCACATGTCATTATCCAATCTCTTGAATTCCTCAAATTTCTCCATAAAAACCCTTGAAACCCCCCACATGTACTCACACCAATCTCTTGCATCCTCCCCACTCATCTCAATTCATAGTTTTTTACAAAGAAAAGTTCTTTCAACAATGTCTAACTTGAGGAGGTTGGAAGACAATGATGAAGAAGAAATGGAGCGAGAAGATGAAGCACGAAGAATCCAAGAAGCCCAACACCGAAGGCGGAGAAATGCATTAACCAGTCAAGTGATTCAAGCGGTGGCAGCAATCGATGCAAACTACCAACAAGCAAGTGGTTCAAGAACCGATCGTGAGCCCAACATTTGTTCGTTGAAAATAAAACGAGGATTTGGAAGGTGAAAAACAAATATAGTTGATGTAGGAAAAAAATATTGAGTTGTGGTGTGAGGAATGAAGAAGATGATTGGGGGTATTTATAAATAAATAAATAAAATCCTTTTTTTTTTTTTTTTCATTTTTAACGGTAGGATTAATCCTGACCCTTTTTTTTCAAATTTTAATCAAACGCACCAGATTGTGCCACGTGGCACAACGGTAACATTTTGATTTTTTTTTCCTTTGAAAATCCAACGGTCCAGATTAATTAGCCGTTCGAAATCCAACGGCTAAAAAGGTGCCACATCATAGAGCCGTTGGCTCTGTCTACGTCAGCCAACACGAGTGGGTCCCACGCGACAGAAACTGTTGCCCCACTCGCCCCAGCGTGCATGTTGTGCACGCGCCTGATTCAAAAAAAAAATTAATCGTAGCTGACGTCACGCTTACATCACCTCGCCTGTCGTCACACTGACGTCACCTCGCCTGTTGGCGCAAATTGCTCGGGCTTGAAGTTGGGCTTCTTTGGGCCCACCTCTTGCCCTTTGCAATTTGAACTGCTGGAGCAATGTTTTTGGGTTGGAGGGCAATTGGGCTGCCCTTGCAATTGAAGCACCGGTGGAGGTGCTCTTAGGAACAGGCCAGTCACGCAGCTTATAAATGCCGACTGGTTTATAGGTATTGCCTCAGCTGCGCGACAAGAATTTTAATTAATTAACTGCTATTCCTGTAAAAGCTTTGGTTTAGACTTTGAGTTGTTGCAAATTTGCAATGAAGCCAAAGGAAATATTCAGACTTTGAGTTATTTGCATTAAATTTCCTCCATATGATATTCCTATTTACTGGTTTGATAGGTTCGTTGGTAGTTGAAAGAAATAATTAGTGCACGGACTCCACACTAGGGTTCCAACTTTAGCCACTTTTTTTCTATTTTTTGGGCTGATATATATATATATATATATATATAAATGCAAGTGCAACTTTAGTCACTTGATCAATATGTACTTCTTTTGGCGTTGAAACTGTACACCAGCATTGTCACCACGGGTTGTGGCTGCTAATTTTGCAGGGCAATCAATGTTTACAAACAAGAGGAGTGTTAAGATCTGTCGCACGCAGAGTTAATTATGACCATTCAGGCTTTGTGTGTATCAATATGTGCATGTGTGTGCCATTAATCATAACATTTCCCTTACAAACAAAGTTGGCATTTTTTTTTTTTTGACTTTTGTGTTTTACTCCATACTCTTCTCCTACGTAATCCTTAATCATCACGATTCATGGTCTTAATATCATCCAGGTATATATACTTAAAAGTGGGGTGAATAAATCTTCTTTGTAAATTGTAAATAATGGTGTGACATATCTTGGAATTGGATTGGGTCGGATGTGAGGATGTAAAGGAATGTTTGGCATTGAAATTTTACCAAATCTTGCATGTGCTTATAAAAAGTTGAGTTGTCAAATAATTTTATAGTGAAACCTCAACTCCTTCTTCGAAGTTTATGATTTATGATTTTGTCTTCCACTTAATGAGTTATTATTTTGGTATTTTGAGATACCCTTTTGCTAAAATATTAAAAGGTGGTCAAAGCACCCTAACTTAGCAGCCTGCAACTAATCATATTTCCTCTCATTATATATTTCAATTTCCATGTACGTATGAATAGCTGCTGATGTTGCCTCCTTTTAAGCTGTGAAACTTTTGTATTATCGTTCTTCACATTCTTTGCAATGGGTAGCCTATCAAATAGAACAGTCACTAAGCTTGGCATTTTCTTACAAATTTCAACAATTTTTGTGTTGTTTTGGAGAATATGCTTGGCAACACATGTTCCTGCTAATTTTGTGTTTGGGGATTCTCTGGTCGATGCGGGAAACAACAACTACCTTGTGTCACTCTCAAAGGCCAACTATCTTCCCAATGGAATCGATTTCGGAAAGCCAACTGGAAGATACACAAATGGAAGAACAATTATTGACATCATAGGCAAGTTCTCCATTTTTTTTATATTTTGTTTCTGGTTCTTCATTCTTTTTAATTGATTTTAGTCTCAACAGGTCAGCAACTTGGCTTCAAAGGTTTCACTCCTCCTTACTTGTCTCCAACAACTGCCGGGCTGAAAATTATGCAGGGTGTAAATTATGCTTCGGGTGGAGGTGGTATTCTTAATCACACAGGAAAGATTTTTGTAAGGCTTCTTGTGCTCTCTACACAAATATTTGGAGTTTTTTATTTATTTGTACATATATATAATGCTTTGATGTGACGTAAAAACCTCGTGTAATATGATAGGGAGGTCGATTAAACATGGATGAACAGCTAGATTTCTTTGCTAATACCAGGCAAGACATTATCTCCAGCATTGGCCTCCCTGCAGCTCTGGAGCTATTAAGCAAGGCTCTCTTCTCCGTAACAATGGGCTCGAATGATTTCATTAACAACTACTTGACGCCGGTGATCTCAGCTCCTGAGCAAAAATTGATACCTCCGGAAACATTTGTGGGAATTTTGATTTCAAGATACAGACTACAACTCACCGTAAATTTACTTTCGTTTTCCTTTAGCCTGTACATGTAACATATGAATATTCGGCATTGCAGTTTTAGTTAATAGACGTGTTACCCTTGCAGAGACTGTACAATTTGGGAGCAAGGAAGATTCTTGTGACAAATGTAGGACCAATTGGGTGCATACCCTATGAGAGGGATACAAATCTTGATGCAGGAGATTCCTGCGTCGAAAAATCAAATCAGTTAGCGCGATTGTTCAACCCCGAGTTGAAGAGCCTTCTCACGGAGCTTAACGCCAATCTTGAGGGGTCCAAATTTGTTTATGCAGATGTTTATCGCATTGTAAATTACATTACTCAGAACTACCTATCATATGGTGAGAATGAGAAGGCCATATGAAAATTTCCATTTTTTATAACAATTTTTTCTTACGAATCAAAGCAATGCAGTACTGAGTGTTTTTGGTTATGTTAAATGCAGGTTTTGTGAATACAAATTCTGCATGCTGCCATGTGGCGGGGCGCTTCGGGGGTCTGATTCCGTGCGGTCCTCCGTCCAAAGTTTGCAGGGAGAGATCAAAGTATGTGTTCTGGGATCCCTACCATCCTTCTGATGCTGCTAATGTAATCATAGCAAGGCGTCTCCTGTATGGGGACTCTAATGACATTTCACCCATCAATGTTGTGCAACTCATTCGGTCTTAAATCTGTTGGCTAGAACAAGAGAGCAGTCAAATGAATAATCTTAATTCTTCTAAGCAGAACTTCAGTAATTATTTAATTATTATCCTTTTTCCTTCTTCTTTTGGGTTCATATTATATAAATCTCATTGTTTTATAGGGTAGTAATTGCCAGCATCGTTGCACTTGCAACTAAACGGAAAAAAGACAGAAAAGAAAGAGTATTAAATGAATGCCCAGAAGAGCTTGCTGATTATATTATATTTATTGGAATAAGCTTCATGAAGAAATAAAATCATGATGGAGGTTTGAAATTTATTATAGACTTGAAACATCAGATATTTTTTTAATATCTAAGATAAATGAGAGGCAAGTGGTGGATTTGCCCTAGAGGGTATGATTTTTTTTTTTTAACTTATTGAATTCTGAATTCAAACTCTGTCTACTCCGACTCTTTAGTGTAGCTTATAGTAGTAGTAGTATCGCTTGTAATTAATAAATAAATAATGAGAGAGACATATATAGTGGCCTCTCCTCCATCCACCAGATCCATACTATCAACTTAAAGCATACGTAGCAAATTGATGGGCTATACCTTATTACAATTTCTAGGATTGAAACAAATCGAAATGAACGACAATTGAGTCACTAAAGTCTAAACGCTTGATGCCATTGATAGGTGTTAGAATTCACTCCACACAGCTTGAGCATCAGTCTCCACCTCCACATAACAGAAGATGTCTAATTGCCATTTTCGTCACCTTCGGCCAGAAACATCCAGCACATGAGCAGAGGCACCAAAGAACCCATTAATTCTCCTGATTTCCTCATGATGATGAGAGTGACTTTCATGCAACGAGTTCACTGCCCCTACGACGTCTAACCCTCTCTTCCAACCATTATTACCACATGACGACCCATCATTGTTTAGTTTGAGTCTAACTGCCATTAATTACGTCGCCTTCGGCGACAAACATCCACCACATGGGCAAGTGAACTTACCCATTATTTCTCTCCCGATTCATTCCTCACCACGATGATTGTGACTTTTATGCTGCGGATTCACTGTCACCGTAGCATCTCAAGCAACTAATACAAGATCCTAGTACCATATACTTCTTGACCTTGTCACTGATAAAAGACTCCTTCCCATAGAAGGCATGCTGCCTTCATTAGTGATCTTACGTCGTAAAACCTCTTTGCCACGAGGAAGAAATTGATGAATGGCTTTCCACAAATATAAAACTTGAATTTGATAGAGAATCAGAGATATATAGACGTACGCCATACATATATACATATTTCTACAAACAAGAAACATACGTTGAATCATTGCAATTACCATGCATGTCGGTCACAAGAACGTACAAGGTGAGACACAGATGGCTTCAACTTCATCATTTTATACTCATCATTTTGAACTTAGAAATGTACCAAACCGTTAAAGAACTCGTAAATTAAGTAATTAAGAGTGTTTACTTTCTGTATATATGACTTCTGGTGAGATGTCTCCGCTTGTTTATTAAGATTGCTAAATTTTTAATATGCGTGCATTCTATCATCACGGAAATATTCACCCAAGGGCCAAGGGCACACCCAACATATGGGGAGCAATTTCTTAGGTCATGGTTGAGTGTCTCTTTGCAATTGCTACATTAGACACAATACAACTTCTCCACTCTCGGGGTTCGCTCCTATCTCTTGTCATAGTATCGCTTGTATCAAAAAAAAATATACAAAATAAAGGCAAAAATATATTGGGCCTTTAATGCAATATTCAGACCCATTCATATATTTCTTCAGGCCTGTAATTTGATTTCAGGCCCAAGAAGCCCATGCTCCATTATTTGGCTGGCCCGCGCCACACTCCACTGTCAGTTTCACCGTGGCGACTAGTGTCAACTAAACAAATCGTCAGCGATAATTCTTCCACGCATTCCAACGCAAAAACGTCACGATCCGCATTCAAATCCCGACTTCATCCGATTCCTCCCCAGTCCAATCCCAAACCAAAACCATTTCTACTATTACCTCCCAAGATGACCCGCCACCAATCCTCTCCGGAAAATCTCATACTTGTAAACCGCGAACCTACCGGAATCGCGTTCGTAACGATCAACCGTCCCAAGTCGCTCAACTCGCTGACCCGGCCCATGATGACGGACCTCGCCCAGGCCTTCAAGGCCCTAAATCAAGACGAATCGGTCCGGGTAATCGTTCTGTCTGGGTCGGGTCGCGCGTTTTGTTCCGGCGTCGATCTCACCTCCGCCGAGGACGTTTTCAAAGGCGACGTGAAGGACGTGGAGTCCGATCCGGTTGCCCAGATGGAGCAGTGCCGAAAGCCTATCATCGGAGCCATTAACGGGTTCGCGGTCACCGCCGGGTTCGAGATCGCCCTCGCCTGCGATATCATCGTCGCGGCTAAAGGAGCTAAATTCGTGGACACTCACGCTAGGTCCGTACGAATCCCTTCTTTCATTTCAGATTTCGGGTCAAGACTCAGAGTCCGGATTGGTAAATCTGGACCCGAATATCTCTAACCGTTATCGTCTGTTTGGTTTGAAGCAGGTTTGGGATATTTCCGTCGTGGGGTTTGTCCCAGAAGCTGTCGAGGATTATAGGGCCGAACAAAGCGCGCGAAGTGTCCCTGACGGCGACGCCGTTGACGGCGGAGGTGGGTGAAAAGTTGGGCTTCGTGAACCACGTTGTGGCAGAGAGTGAGTTGCTGAAGAAAGCTCGTGAAGTGGGTGAGGCCATTGTGAAAAATAACCATGACTTGGTGTTGAGGTACAAGGCTGTTATCAATGATGGGCTTAAGCTGGACCTGGACAATGCTCTTAAACTTGAGAAGGTGCTCATTTTACCACTAACTTACTTTTTACTAAAAATGTTGGTTTAGATTTCTCTACAAAAGTAGTCACTACTTCTAGGTCTAGTTCTGCACTCGTAAGTGATAGGTCTTATGACGGGAAGTTTGAAATTTAATTATTACGGTTGATTGATTGCTTAACTTAGCTCAAATTCTGCACCCAAGTAGTACATGGTTATATCAAGTTTGTCTACAAAAGTAACAAAACATTTCATTTTGTTCTTTGAATTATGTTAAGGGTTTTCTCTTCGAAACGGGTTTGAAGTGTTTTCGAGTGTGAATTAGACATTTATTTTCGTCCTTTGAATGACTTACCTCAAGTTATCGATGTGTACGTGTTTGACGATGAGTTGTAGTATGTAATCGAATGTTGTTTTAGCCTGTGGTGGTTCTTATTCATGACACTATATGTCCATGTTGTGACTGTTAAATTTCAGGAGAGGGGTCATGACTATTACAAGGGAATGACCAAAGACCAGTTTAAGAAGATGCAAGAGTTCATAGCAGGTCGGAGCTCGAAAAAGCCTTCTTCCAAGTTGTAGAATTTCCATACCGACTTTCCTTCCACTGTAAGCATAACAAAGTTGGAAGTTGGGCTGTCAAATTAATGTATTTCGGTACGTAATTACGTATTTTCCTTTGTTCAAGTTACAATTACGGAGCTGTTATTGGCATTCAAATGCCAACTATAGAGACGTTTTGATATAGGTGCCTCATTTTTTAATTTCATATATTAAACATCTTTTCCTTTAAAGAATTTAAATAATTTGATTAAACATGTTTTCTACAATTTTTTGTGATTAATTTCATTTTATTAGAAGTTTAATTTCGTTTTGCCTTTTGTTTTTCCTATTATTCTTTTACCTATGCATTTATTATAGGGTAAATTACATTTTGCACCCTCAAGTTTCGGTGCCACTGGAATTTCATACCTCAACTTTAAAACGTTGCAATGTCATACAACGAGTTACGATTTAATTACAATATCATACATCCGTTAGATAATCTACCATTTCTAACCAATTTGTCAAATGTATTTATTTTAAGGTTATTTAGCAGAAAATGAAATGACGCCTAAATTTTCTAGCGTCAATTTTGACCTCTCTCATGCAACTGCCAATTACACGTCAGTTATAACATTGCGAGTGGAGCAAAGTTTGCTGCCTTTTTGTTTTATTTGGAACTCCACCCGTTATTTGACATATTGGTTGGAAATGCTCTAAAGACAACTTTTTAGTGTCAACATAATTTCCTTTGGTCATCTCCAGCCACAAACTAAAGTGTTGTGTTTACCTCGAAAAAGGCCCAAAGCACGAGCTGAATATGGCAAAAAAGATTTCGGACCATTTGAGCCAAGGGGCCACTTACAAGTAGAGAGCCCGGTAGTGCGGGGCTAAATTTTCCAGTGGGGCTAAAGTTTAGCTTCCAGTCCTATGTCCTATGGTTGAAGATGGTGTTTATATATTTGACCATATTTAGCATGAAATGGACCAAAAATTGTCTCCAACCATGGTTTATAAAGAATCTTCCTAAAAAGATTTATGCTCTGTTGCCCAAGAGCAATGTTTGGCTACTCAAGAATCAGTAGGAACCCTTACTCAAAATTTTTCATGCCTAATTCATAGAATTTTGTGCTTATAATCGAAACCGTTCATATTATAAATTACTTTGTAAAGATCATCTATTACAAAAAATGAATTAAAACTAATGTCGTTAAGTTAATCAATTGTAGCAAATAGATAGACAGTTCGTAATGTTTTTATCATTTCTATCCATTTATTCTTGTACAGTTCGATCACTAAACGACCTTAGTTTTAATTTATTTTTTGCAAACATAATTTTTATATAATAATTTATAATATAAACGGTTCTGATCATAAACACAAAGATCTATCAATCAAAAATAAAGAGTTTTGAGTAGAAACTCTTACTCGTTTTTGGGATAGCCAATTATTATTCTATGGTACCCTACATAACTAAAGATGACCTTATATTCCGATTCCAATTATAACCCAAGTAGAAATTGCATTCAGCATGAATTGTACCTAACCTTATCAAACTTGGTATAAATAAAAAAATAATTAACTTTATTAGATTAGTCCACATGGCTCATTTTGGCAGTATTAGTTTCCACTTGGTTTAACATTTGATTCACATCAATCCTATCCGAGTATGATATATTTTTCGTAATTTCGACACTAAATTATGGCTCATTTGGAACCAACAGCCCTTTGTAAAAAAAAATTTATTTATTTTAATATCCATAGTTATTATTAAAATTAAGAAAAAAAACACTATTAAATTAGCTAATCATATTTAAAATACGATCGTACACATCAGGGGAAAAGCTTTGATCAAAGAGTCCAAATCACTTTCATCCTAAATTTGCTCTCTCTTCTAAAAAGCAGTCCTCAGTCCCCACTCACTTAGTCCCACATTCCACACTCCGTCCAATCACCCAAAAGTCCTCCAAAGAAAACGATGGCCCCCTCTCTGACCCCAGAGACGCCCAAAAACGACGCCGGAGCAAGTCAGCCCGACGTGTTCAAGCGATTCGACGTCGTTTCAGACCCCTCAGACCACCACTTCTGCAAAACCACCCTCCCGAAAAATAGCGCCGGCCAAGGTTGCTTCGCCAGCGGCGGCAGCAATGTCCACAAGAAGATCATGCAGGAGTGGAAGATTCTCGAGAAGCACCTCCCTGACTCCATCTACGTGCGCGTCTACGACACCCGCATCGACCTCCTCCGGGCCGTCATCGTCGGCGCCGCCGGCACGCTCTACCACGACGCGCTCTTCTTCTTAGACATCGCGTTCCCGCCCGATTACCCGACCAGCCCGCCCCAGGTCCATTACCGCTCGTTCGGGTACCGGATCAACCCGAACCTCTACGCCAACGGGTACGTCTGCCTGAGCCTGCTCAACACTTGGTTCGGCAGCAAGGGGCAGAAGTGGGACCCGTCTCAGTCGACGATCCTCCAGGTCCTGGTCTCGATCCAGGGTCTCGTCCTCAACGAGCGGCCCTTCTTCAACGAACCGGGCACTGGAATGTTCGGGCGGGGATGGTTGGAGAACACGGCGCAAGCCTACGGCGAGAACGCGTTCGTGTTGACTCACAAAACGACGCAGTTTCTGCTGCGGAGTCGGCCCAAACATTTCGAGGCGTTCGTCGCCGAGCACTTTCGGCAGAGAGGGGGCGTGATACTGAGAGCGTGCATTGCATACGCGAACGGGCGCGTGGTCATAGGTGAGTACAAGGAGGAGGAGGAGGGTCATCAAAACGGTGCCGTTTCGGTTATAAAGGTAAGGCAAAATTTCCGGGAGTCGTTGGAGAAGTTGTACGCGGAGCTGTACAAGTATTTCAAATGGAACGGGGATTCTTTGGTGGGTTTGCCCGAGCTGCTGAAGGTGGAGGTCGCCAAAACGACACCGTCTGTGCTGAAGGTGGAGGTCGCCAAAACGACGCCGCCTGTGCGGAAGGAGGGGAGCAGTAGAAGTATTGTTGGGAGGGTTTTTCAGAAATTGAAAAAGGTTTTGGGAATGGGACCGAAGAAGAAGATCGGCAAGAATGGCGGGGGTGAATCGAAACGCAAAGCTGGAGTGGCTGCTGCTGCGGCGGATTGAGGGAGGACTTAGATTCCGTGGGCAGATTCGAGATTTTCGTTTGTTGATAGGGGTATTTTTGGGTATATAAAAGTAATTGGAATTTTATTAGGATTAGGATCGGTGGTTTTCCTTTTTAATCTGGTTTATTGGTGATGGTTACGTGTAACGTAACACTGCTAGACCATGTTATGATTTAAATGTTATTTTTTTACGTAATTAGTAAAACCACATCACTATGCTTTTTATAAAATAAAATAAAAACCTTCATGGTCCTGTTTATTACACCTTTTTAATTATGATTGGTCTAGTTTTCAGGGACTAAACTGTATAAAAATTGTAAAGCAATTTGCTGCAGTGTCGAATTGGCACATACTAAAATACCCAAAACAATTTTATCATTTTTTAATTCACACCTTCTGTTTTAAAAAAGAAAATCTAATAACTAAAAAAATTAATAAATAGAGAATCCCCCATCCCGTACAACACCACCGTTTCTATCCTCTTTCTCTCCTCCAAAATTGGCGAAACCGTGATGAAAATTTGACAATTTGTTCTGAAATACTTGCTCACTGTCCTCAATCTTCATTTGAGCAATGCTTTTTCAGCCCTCTTGTGGCGTCTAAAGATGAAAAGAGGTGGGGAGTGACTAATCCTAATGAAATTTTTTGTCTGAATTTCTTGACAGATTCATTATGAACTTTTTTATAGGAATTTTTGGTGCGGCGTAGTCAAAATCAGGGTGGGGCGTGGATCAACACCGTCGAACTTACAAACATATGATGCGGTGAAATTGCAGAAGGGGGAAGGGATGGAGGTTTTGGTAGGCCAATTAAGGAGGTATGGAGTCAGAGCGAGTTCAGGCTAAGCTCATTAATTGTTAATTCTTACCTCATTAAACATGGGACACTAGTTAAGGAGGTAAAACAAACGTAGCCCAAAAGTTAAACTTGACATAGAAATCCACTCTATTATATCTATCTAATTCTTTTGTACGAATTTTTTGTGTGGTGTTTGGAGTTAAGAATTAGAATTTTATTGGGGTGTGATTGTAGCACTTTTTCTTTGTTGGGATGACTTGATTACGGAATTTCCGGAATTCTTTCAACTATTTTTCCAAACAAGAATATGAAAGTTGAAATGAAAAAAGCGTCTATTGTCTAATGAATATGACAACTCGGTTATTGACTATATATCATGTTTAGGTCATTTGACTTTGTTTATAAGTTGTTAAAAGGATTAGGAGTTTGGTTCTTAAACTTTTTTTATTTTTTATGGGCTTCTATATATTTATACTATGTACTTTTAGAGGAAAATTCAATAAAATTTTGCGACTAAAAATCGATCAGTTATGTTTCAAATTATGTCGTTTTAGACATTTTTGTCCCGTTTATTTTTGCAAAATAAACTTCAAATGCCAAACAAAAAACTCAAAACTCTATCATTATATATGAGCATTATCAGCAATGAAAAAAGATATTAGTTGATCATATTCGTCTTTCAACTAAAAACTCGTCTTCGAATGCAAGTACAATATCAATATACATCTTAATTCTCCAAAATCCAAGCTATCACCAAATATGCTCCTAGTATACTTATCTTTGTTTTTCTTTTCCATGCTTTTTCGTCGATTAAGCTTTTTGTTAGTTTTGATTGCAAGTCATCAATTATAATTTTTTTGCATATGTCGAAGTAGTATTTCTTGATGTTGCACAATTCAAAATCTAAAGAGTAATAAAGCACTACTTGACACACCCCGACCCGGATAGCCACGTGGACCCCGGATCTCAAGGCGTGCTGACCGACCACTCCATAGGAGTGACGAAGTCATAGGAAAATTAATTAAGGGATTAGTAATGATAGATAAAAATTAAATCAGAGTTTAACAAAAATACGGAAGTGTAATGTGGGTAGAACCCATTATTACATAGTGTCAGAGCTAGGTGCAGTAGAGGAAATTATTCCCATCCGTAGGATGGATATAGCACACAACAAAAGGAAATTAACATACACTGCAGAAAGAAAATCAGGCTACCAGCAGCTGCCACCGCCGAATCGTCGCCACTAAAGTCTAAGTCCTGGAGGGGCGAAAAACAAGGGTGAGTGGGCCAATATCGATTTTCTAAGTAAAACGTTTCCAAAACTTTAGTTATAACCCCTCACTGTAAAACCCGTAGATTTACCAAAATATTTACTAATGAAATAAGTACTGAGCATAAGTAACGGGCCAACGCCCACAAGGATACGGGTATAAATCATTTATCACAGTGAAAATCAACATTACTTATCACATGGAAGTATGCACACAAGTCATATAGAAAGTAGCTACATGACAGGCTGGGTGTTTGATATAACTACGCTCTAGCACTACATGCACGTGAAGGCTGGCACAAAGTGTGCGTCACAACAAGTCTAGACGCCAAAGGCAACCTAGAACAGGCTGGCACCTAATCATGGATCCATGTCGAGCGTAATGGTGCGGGTGTGAACGATCACGTGAAGCTGGTCCTGGCCCGGACAGTGCTAACACCGTGCATAATGTGAAATAAGTAATACAATTAAAATCATGTGTATGCATGCCAAGTTTCATCATAAAACCCAAATCATAAATCAATCATCAATAAATAAGGGTTTATCACAAAGTAATCTAATTTCATAAAATAGGCATGCCACACACATATATATATTTCAAAAACACCATAATCATATTATAATAATATAAAAAAAAATGGTAAGTACTAGGCCCACTCACTGATACGTAGTCGGATCGTAGCCCCCGTAGTGTGCCTGAGCTCGTTGCTCCTCCGGATAGGTCTCACCTATATGAGAGTTTACTAAACTAATCATTTAACAAGTCTTAATTCAATTAAAGTAATGAAAAAGACTTGAAATCGCCTTTGTTTGCTCGAAACGGGACTTGAATTGGTCGGAAAATGTGTTCACGCGCCGCCGTGCGCCGCCGCGGGGCTCCACGCGCCGCCACGCGCCGCCACAAGGCAGCACGCGCCGTCACGCGCGCCCACGCGCCGTCACGCGCCGTCACGCGCCCACACGCGCTCGGACGCGCCCCCACGCGCTCACACGCGCACGCACGCGCTCACACGCGCACGCACGCGCGCTCACGCGCGGCCACGCGCCGTTAAAGTTAACGGCGTGCCGTTAACTTTAACGGTATATTCGTTTTGGCTGACGGAATATTCCCTAACGGCGTTACGGAATATTCCGTCGCCGTTAGAGAATATGCCTGACGCCGTTAGGGTTTGACGGTATATACCTTCGGTATATTCCCGGTTTGGACCGGGCTGGACCGGGTTGAACCGGTGGTTGGCTGACGTCACGAACCGGTTCAGACCGGGGTCGATGACGTCAGGTCGTATGAACTCCGGTCGCCGAGATCAGCCGTCGGCCGCCGTCCACCTCGCCGGTTTCTGGGTTTCGTCGCCGGAAAAATTCTGGAAAAATACACAGGGCTTAAATCTGAGCCAAAATTCAAGATTTCAAGGCCATAAAGCAGCTGGAGTTGAGAGGAAGAGGTTTTTACCCAAAATTAGGCCTGAATCGACCTGAGGTGGCCGGAGTCGAGCTCGAGCTCCTCGGCCAAAAATGGCGATCGACGATTCCGAGTTCGAACTGGGCATGCAAAGCCTGGATTCGAATCCCAGGACTTCTAGGAGTCGATCCGTGGTGGCCTTAGGTTGAATCGAGGTCGAAATGGTGGTGGTCGTCCGATCGAAGCTCGCCGGGAAAAATGGCAGAGCTCGGTTCTTCGCCGTTCGTCGGTTTTCTGGGTTCGAGAGTAACCCAGAATGAAAAGGATGACGATGGTGACTCTCTGGGATGAGGTTGGGCTAGTGTGAGGTCGAGAATTCGAAGATGGTGCCCTCACGGGTGTCTTGAGAAATTTTCTGCAAGTTTGGGTTTTCTGTAATCTGGGTTCAAGGCAGTGGCCTTGATTCGAGTTGAGGGTGGTGACTTCCACCAGTATGAGGCTGAATGCAGGGGTTCACCAATGGCAGGTTTGAAAGGTTGGGTGCCTAGATGAATTTCTGGGCTTTTGGTGGATCTGCATTTGCATGCAGGTTGAGTGGGGGACTCGGGGAGAGTGAGGGAATGGCAGAGAGTGAAGGTGAGGGTGGTTGAGTGTAGTGCAGCAATGCACAGTGGTGTTGCTGGTTTTAAAGCCAAAAATCAAACAAACAAAGGAATCTCAAATTGAAATTGCCCAATGCATGTCAATTGCATGCAGAGAAAGAGACTGAATGATTCAGTCTGAACCCAAATGCAGGCCTCGTGCCTTGCAGAAACCATGGGCTAAACCCACTGTTTCAAAATACTGCTCGGGAAAAAATTACAGTTTTACCCCTATACGTAACTTGTCCAAAACAAGTCCGATTCGAGTGTCGTTCGCGTCAACGGATTCGTAATTTAATGTACACACTAGAAGTACACCAAAATTTCTGAAAATACCTCGATAGAAGGGACTTAATCCCGAATGATACATTATGCCACTAAGGGCATTTTGGTCATTTTACACTGTCGGGGATTAAAATACAATAAACGTAGGGACGGGATGTAACACTACTACTCTACTAGGCATGCCACTAAGCACAAATCGCTAGCATAAATTGCATTCGAAACAAATTGTACCCAACCTTATCTTATCGGATTTGGTATAAAAATAAAAATAAAAATAAAAAAACCTTATATCGGATTAATCCACATGAACTATTTAGTTTGATTGTATTCGGTTTATTAATTAGCTAATCCTACCAATCAAAAGAAAGGCTTTGTGGATATTGGTTTATCTAAACGGTATTTTCTATCCTCCACATCGCAATTTTAATTGCCATCCCTCTATGGGACTCCAAACTCTTCACCGAGAGATTTACCAACAAAAAAAAAAACTCTTGGCCGAGATTCCAAAACTGACCGGTTTTGTCTTTTTATTCTTTTATAAAACATTCATTCTGTATCTTTCATTCTGTATAAAAAGCACGGTCCCCCAGTTCCCCGGTCCCACACACACTCCCACAGTCCACAGTCCACAGTCCACAGTCCGTCCAATCACCAAAAAGTCCTCGAAAGAAAACGATGGCCGGCGCCGGAGTACGAGAGGGCAACGGGTACAAGCAATTCGACGCCGTTTCGGACCCCTCAGACCACCACTTCTACAGCACCACCCCCCAGGAAAACAGCGGCGGGGGAGATTGGTTCGGCAGCAAGGTCCACAAGAAAATCATGCAGGAGTGGAAGATTCTCGAGAAGCACCTCCCAGACTCCATCTACGTGCGCGTCTACGACACCCGCATCGACCTCCTCCGGGCCGTCATCGTCGCCGCCGCCGCCACTCCCTACCATGACGCGTTCTTTTTCTTCGACATCGCGTTCCCGCCCGATTACCCGACCCGCCCGCCCCAGGTTTATTGCCACTCGTTCGGGCATCGGGTCAATCCGAATCTCTACGCCAACGGGTACGTCTGCCTGAGCCTGCTCAACACCTGGCACGGGTCCTGGTGTCGACGATCCTCCAGGTCCTGGTGTCGATCCAGGGTCTCGTGCTCAACGAGCGGCCCTATTTCAACGAACCCGGCACGGGCACCGGTGCCGGCGCCGAAAGTCACGCGCAAAAGGCTGCGCGGGACTACGACGAGGACAAGTTCGTGTTGACTCACAAAACGACGCAGCATCTGCTGCGGAGGCCGCCCAAAATTTTTGAGGCGTTGGTCGCCGAGCACTTTCGGCTGAGAGCGAGTGTGATACTAAGAGCGTGCGTCGCGTACGCGAGCGGGCGCGTGGCGGTGGGGGAGTACAAGGAGGGTTATGCGAACGGTGCCGTTTCGGTTAGGAAGGTTAGGCGGAAATTTATGAAGTCGATGGAGGAGTTGTACCCGCAACTGTTTGCGGCTTTTCGGAGCAACGGGGCTTGTTTGGAGGGTTTGGCCGAGGACCTGAAGGTGAAGATCACCAAAACCACACCGTCTGTGCGGAAGAAGGGGAAGAACACTGGCATTGTCTGTTGGGTTTTCGAGAAATTGAAAAATGTTTTGGGATGTGGATCGAAGAATAAGAAGAAGGTGACGAGCAAGAAGAAGGGCGGGAGTGGCTCGAAACGCAATGCTGGAGTGGCTGCTACTGCGGATTGAGGAGGGCAGATTCGAGATTTTCGTTTGTTTCTAGGGTAAAACTAAAAGGAAGGAAATTATTAGGATTGGTTTATGCTTCTTTAATTTGGTTTATTTGTTGGTGTGATGGTTACGTAACGCCATGAGAGGATCTTATGATTTAAGACTTTGAGAGGATCTTATGATTTAAGACTTTTAGACCATGTATAATGGTGTAGGTTAAAACTTAAAAATTTAGCTTTAACTTAAAAACAGTTTTTCTTTTCTAATGGTTATGACTTAAAATTATAGCCCTAATTCAGATTTCAAAACGACGACGAGCCAGAACCCAAAAAATTATCATTTGTTTTTTAGTCAAATTTATCAAATTTGAAAAAGGACTTATAATACGGTCATTAGTCCAATATGCACCAAACGCCCGATTAATTTAGTTAGTATTATCCAATGACTATTTATCGTATCCGACTAAAATTGTCAGTACAGTCCGAGCTACCAAACAAGGCCTAAAGTTATAGGATGCTAAAAAATCGAGAATAATATTTTGCCTCTCCCGCTTGACTCCTTTTTATATAGATAATCTACGTACTACAATAATTCATAAATCAAGGAGGAAAAGAAAACTACTCTACTGTATCGTGCGATGCATATATATTTTTTTCTTTTTCTGAAATTGACAATTTTCTTTTTTGACTATTTTTTTACTACACTTAAAAGCTAATACATAATTTTGTTTTTAGAATACTTAAATAGTTAAATTGTTTTTGCTTCCACATACTCGTATAGTCGTATTAGACAAAACCTGAGGTGCTACCTAGCTAGATTGTTTTCCTCAAACCAAATGTTTATGATGAGATCGCTAGAGTTTAAACAAATTAATTTGATCAATCATTGATATATTTTATGTAATTGATCTCTAATTACAGCAGCTCGATAGGCCTAAACCCAAGAATAACATGTGTAGATTTATGTAGTTTCTTAATAGCATATGATAACTTTATCGTCATCTCTTATTTTCTTGCCCTAACTTGTATATACGGTGCTTCATTGCAGGATCATAGATGAACGAAGCTTTGGCCTTGATCCTTGATGTGCAAGAAAAGAAATAATTGGGATCAATTAGTTAATCAATTACATTAATTACAGGTACACAATCCTCTGCAAGAATTGAGAGCGGGGCAAGCTAATGTCTCAATTTTTGGTAGTATCTTAACATGCATGCTAGAAGGTAGGGGCTCCCATGGTTACCAGACCACCAGCAAACATACCGAGCCACTCGAAAGATACATCTCCGGCCACAACGGATTGCGTACGAAGCCTCGAACCATGTTGGTCCTGTAGATTTTGTTTCTGATCGACACTTCGGACCCAGTTTTCCCATGGCTATGCAGTGTTTTGTTGCAACTTGCAATGCTGAGAAATTTGGATTAACCAAAGCACGGTGGTTTTGGAACATTATGTATGGTGGAGCTTAAAATTGGCTATCATGTCTCCTCCTATTCTGTCACAGTTGGACAGATTGCAATTAGCGAAGGAAATTGATGACCATTCGTAGAGGAAACACTCTTCCACTTGCAAAATGCGCAAGACAAGCTTCCGCTACACGAAATTGTTAGTGTAGCGGTATTTCTTCCTTTTGCATAAGACTAGTCTGACTATAGAACAGATGTTCAGTCTTTATATGTCATTAATAATACGTGGATATCGTTACCTATTAAATCCAATGTGTTGGACTGAGCGATACATTGTGGGAAAAAAGACAAATTGGCCTTAAGCTGTACATAAATCGCATAGGTACATACTCTTCCAAATAAAAAAAAACAAACATTTGTTTTTCTTAGGAACATCCTCCTCAAAAGTTTAGAGAAGAAAAAATAAGTATAAAGCAACAAATAAAATGAAGTTACCCAAGATGTGAAAATTTAAACCAAATGTAAATGATTAGGGCGTATTATGTGTGAGTTAACTCAAATAGTAGAAATAATTTACTCTCATTATATATCTTTTAGGCAAAAATGAAGTCTAGACACGAACATGGCACCGTTTCAACGATATTTAGAGTCATTCGAAATGGAACACCATAAACTTTGTGCTCCTAATAGTCTGAGCAGTACCATGTTAATATTCGAACCTGATTGAACTTCATAATTTTTGTACCACGCATACAAGATTAGAGCCAAAATTATACTATTCTGAGTATGCTTCAATGTACCGGATAAAATAAAATATAAAATATATAAAGTTAAAAATTCAACTGCCAATAATCTCGATATATACACTGGTGCATACTAAAAAACCTACATTAAAATTTGATTCTCATCCTCTTTCTCAAGCCTTAAAACACCTTCATAGCCAAAATTGAGGCAACAAACAAAACATGCAACTCAAAACATGTTTTCCATATTTTTTTTTGTCAACTCATAATGTTTTCCATCTTAGGCCTCCTTAAAAAGTAAAAAGAAAGAAACATTTACAAACATTTACCTAATTTCTCAGAGGAAAAAAACAATTTAACATATTTTTAAAAATAATGAAAAAAAAGAGAAGAAATAGACATTGAAGGGTGACAACCAACAAAAGGCTTCCCCACACCATCTTCTGCCCACAAGACAGCCGAGGACGAGGCCTTCCCTGTTCCTTTACCACCGAACACAACCCCCTCCCATCACTTTTCTCTATCCTACTGGCCTCCCCTCTTAACCTGCGCCCCACCCCTTATCCTGCGCACCCTCTTCCCCCTATACCTCCCCCTCCCAATTTCCATTAAAACCTAGGGTTCCCCTCCCAACCTCTTCCCCCAAATTCGGAGTCCTGAAGGGTCTTTGGGTTTAGGGTTAGGGTTTTTGAGAGATGTGGGATGCTTCAGGCATTGATGAATCTGCTCTCTCTTTGCTGGAAGCCATTTGGGCGCGGCGACGGTGAGAGACTCGGCTCTGTCGGAATCGTCGGCGCTGCGAACATCGGAGGCGGCGGAGGAGGACGAGATGGCAAAGATAATTTGCTTTGGTTCCGAGATTTCGGAAAGTACGCGTGGGGTGATTTCTCCATGGCGGTGGTCCAAGCCAATCAGGTGCTCGAGGACCAGAGCCAGATCGAGTCTGGACCCTTTGGGACCTTCGTCGGCGTATACGACGGACACGGCGGCCCGGAGACCGCGCGATACGTTTGCGACAATTTATTCAGACATTTCCAAGGTTCGTGATCCCCAACCCTCTCAAATATATATGATTTTTGGATTTGGATGGCGTGGTTTTGAATTCGCCACGTTTCGGTGGAGTGTGTGATTGTTAATTTGTGGATTGGAATTGTTAATCGTGATGTTTGTTAAAGCTGTGAGCTTTTTGTTAAAGTTGTGATTTTGATTGGTCTTTGAGTTTGGATCACTGATTATCTCTGCATACAATGCCTCAGAAAATTGAATATATTTCTGCGCATATAATTTGCTAAACGGGATTTCAAGTTAAAAATTGTTGGACGCTCACCGGGTTCTTGGTTGTAATGCACAGTTTTCGTTTCCTATCGTTTTTATTTTACTTTAGTTGGGTGGTTTTGGGGTCGGGTTTCCTGTTTAACTATTGAAGAATGAGCCGCTCTTATGTTGGCTATCTTAGGCATTGTGTTTATGCAGCAATATCAGCGGAGTCTGAAGGGGTTGTGACAGCGGAGACCATTCAAAATGCTTTTCTCCGAACAGAGGAAGGGTTTACCGCCCTTGTTTCGGAGCTGTGGGGTACTAGACCCCAAGTAGCAACTGTTGGGACATGCTGTCTGGTTGGAGTGATATGTCAGGGGACTCTATTTGTGGCAAACCTGGGAGATTCCCGGTGTGTGTTGGGGAAGAAAGTGGGAAACACTGGGGAAGTTGCTGCGATCCAGTTGTCCACTGAACACAATGCAAATCTGGAGGAGGTTAGGCATGAGCTGAAAGATTTGCACCCACATGATCCTCAAATTGTCGTTTTAAAGCATGGAGTTTGGAGAGTAAAAGGCATTATCCAGGTATTATTTATTTATATTGTTCATCTAAAAGCTCAATAATTAAGGTGTGCATTTATCTGTAACTACCTACAGTTATGTCGTTGGTGTTTCTGTTCTCCTACCTGTTTCTTCTGAAGCCAATAGTTGTTGAAATGGTGCAAGAAACCTAGTCTAACCTCTCCTAGGTATCGAGCATGTAGTGTTTAATCTGAGCGTTTAGGATCCAGCAATAAGAATTACTGAAAGCTTATAATTGTGAAGGATTAGAAGGCCCTTTGATAAGCATTTTGAACTAAGATCGAGTAGTCTAATTTATCCGATAGCTTCTAGCCTCTGTTTACAAGGGTTAACTTGAGATAGTACCCTCGCTGATTCGTAATAGCATCAATAAGTTTGATTTTACCTGATTAAACCAATTTTGTGAGGAAAATGGGCTGTTTTGCAAGGTCTAATTGAAATCATGGTTGTTTGTCTGATAGGCAAGAGATAATGAACTTAAAGGCCGTTGAAATTTGCCCCAGTACCAAGTTTTTTTTTTTTAGATGCTTATCTATTTTGCAATTGTTGAAAATCAGAGTTTAATGTATAAATACTTCGCATTTTCTTAGATCTACATAAGCCTGTTATCCTGTTATCTTGCTAGAATCCTTCTTGAAGGAGATTTTTGGGCTATAATATGAATGCTTCGTTATAAATTTTCATAAATTTGTTCATTCTTAAATAGTGATGTCTTGCTATAACTCCTTGAATTTATTTGATGTAGGTATCTAAATCTATAGGTGACGTATATATGAAACATGCACGGTTTAACAGGGAGCCGATTAGTGCAAAATTCAGACTTCCCGAACCAATGACCATGCCTATCTTGTCTGCCGAACCAACCATTCTTTCTCATCCTCTTCATCCAAATGATTCTTTCCTTATATTTGCTTCTGATGGTCTATGGGAACACTTGAGTAATGAAAAAGCTGTTGAGATTGTCCACAATCATCCACGTGCTGTAAGATTCTGACCTTTTCAGTTTTTCTTCATGTTTTGCAACTCTTATTTGCATTCTCATTCGTGTCATAATTTCTTACCTGCCTTGATGTAGGTCAAATGACCTTAAAGAATGATTGCAATAGAAGAAGTATATTTGACTGGATACCTGGATGAAACATATAGGTTTCAATATTCTTTAAAATATTTATCTTTATTCCTCACTTGCTACATTTTTATCTGATAACAAGGAGATTGTTGGTGATTGTGCTGACTTGAGTTTTGAATACCTATCGAGGGAAATATAGATCCAAGGATAAATACTTTGCCATTTAATTTGCAACTTACGGAAGAAAAAAAAAAAAGCATTGGCTTTGAGCCGATGCTTTAAACATTTTCTGGTATCTGATGCTTATTTTATATTTGTGTTTTAGTGAGATTATATTCTATTCTTGATATCTGGTGCTGACTAGTACCCGTGTTGCAGGGAAGTGCTAAGCGGCTTGTTAAGACAGCTCTCCAAGAAGCTGCAAGAAAAAGAGAGATGCGATATTCAGATCTTCGGAAAATTGACAAGAAGGTCCGACGTCATTTTCACGATGATATAACTGTCATTGTTTTATTCTTAAACCATGACCTAATATCCAGAGGGACAGTGCAAGAGCCCCCAGTGTCAATAAAAAGTGCTCGTGACCACTGATACGTTTACAAAATCAAACGTGGCTCTGCTGCCCCTGATTTTGATACATGCGTGAACGATCATACTGCGTGAGAAATGATTTCCAGGATGGATTGGCCAGAGAGTACAGCTGACAAAGCACCGGGATCCGGAGATGATGCTTGATTTTTGAAGAGGCTTTGCAAGTTTTAATGTCAGAAGAGTAATTTAGTTACAGAGTCGTATAATTGATAATTCCATGTTTGTATGCCATATTTAAAATGGATGTTGGTAGTCGTTGGTTGCCTCCCGGAAACAGAATGCGAGACCCGCATTGTCATTTATTTATATATATATTTTTTATTTCCTTTCAAAAGTAGAGCTACACCCCTTGTTTTATTTATTACCATGGAACTTTTAACTGCTTGTAAACAAAACAATGGAGGTCTTTGCTCTCGATTGGGAATTATGAAGAGTTTCATTACTATGATTTCGAACACTGGAAACAGAATCTCACAAGTTCTTCAATCCCTTCTTCAAGGACCAAGTGTTGGGTGAGGCTGCCCTATGCTGCACGGCTCACAAGCAAGTTGGCACCACCCGGTTCCACCCCCTACAAGTGTGGTGCCGCATGGAGCAGCCTCATCCAAGACTTTCAAATCATAGGTCCCTCCACTCTCAATTGTCTCATAAAAGGACAATGACACATAGTATTTGTTCCTCATTATCTGGAAACTACATGATCCATTCACAGTTATCATCTCAAATTACAATTCTAAGCGTGCAATATTTTCTTTCTATGCTTTTAATGATTATCTACGCTTAAGGGTTAGACTGATTTGCAAGTAAAGATGAATGACTCCTTGTAACTTAAGAATCATGATTCCGATTCTCCTTAATTTGATTCCTTCAATTTCGATTATAGATTAGTAAACGAGCCAATAGTGTTCCTTTAACAATGTGCTTGGAAGACTTGGAATAAGTTATAATTTGGTGGGCTTTAGCAGCATGAATCAAAAACCTTGATAAAACCCCGCCAACCCAATCACGGTTCGTCAGTCCATTACCGCAATTACGCGCAATACAGGGACAATTTTGAAAAATAAATATAATTCAGCATTTTCTTCTCTTTGCTTCTCTCAGTCTGAGAGTCTCGCTCCGAGTCTCACCGAGCTGACCCGGCCATGCCCAAGTCCAAGTTCAACCAGTAGTAATTCTCACACTCTTCGCCCCCAATTCCCATTGCCTTCTTCTTTACCGGATTCTCCGGACTGAGCTGCAGCTATGGCTGCCAAATCAAATCCAATACCAAGATTACATGCCTTTGTTTTCGCACTGAGCCTGCTCGTATTTCAATCCGAGTCGGCCCCTCAGGCTTTCCGGCGAGATCCCGGTCACCCTCAGTGGCACCACGGCGCCTTCCACGACGTCCGAGACAGCGTCCGATCTGATGTCCGCCGCATGCTCCACTCTCGCGCTGAGGTAATTTCACTTTCTGCCTCGTCCATTTCTTCGTTAACAGTAATTGAAATTCTGTTTGACTGCCGAGAAACCTGATCCAGAAACGAAAATAAATCACAAAATTTCGAAATTAGGTTTTAATTTTGGAGAAATTGATCTTGTACATGTGGTTTAGCCTTTAGTGTGATCGTGATTGGGAGTGATTGTGTGTTTGTGCGTGTAGGTTCCGTTTCAAGTTCCGCTCGAAGTGAATGTGGTGCTCATTGGCTTCAATGGCGATGGAGGCTATAGGTACTCCGTCGATTCGCACAAATTGGAAGATTTTCTGAAAATCAGCTTCCCTTCGCATAGGCCTTCCTGCCTTGAGACAGGAGAGCCTCTCGATATCGAGCATCAAATTGTTTATAATGCATTCCCGGTATGCTTCATATCCAACCGTAGCATTTTCGTTTTGATATTCTTCACACAGCTTGGATGATGTACATTCAATATACATAATATATGCATATGCGGAAATGTGAACGAGTGTCGATGATGTTAAAGTTGATTTTGTTTTTGTTCTAATTACAGGCCGGACAGCCAGAACTAATCGCTCTTGAGAAGGCACTGAAGGAAGCTATGGTTCCTGCAGGAAATGCAAGAGAGGTGACTCCCATTGTTTGTCTGCTGTAAATTGTCTTTCAAGAAAATTACAAGTATCATTTTATCTTTGAATTACGTTTTAATTTGTGTTCAATATTTTAGACTGATTTTGGAAGAGAAGTACCTCTGTATGAAGTGGATGCAACTCTAGTGGAGCCGATGTTTCAGAAGTTATATTCCTTCATATTTGACATAGAGAATGCTGCTAATTCCGCTGCAAATATGGATCAGCAAATTCCGAGTGCAATATTTATCGTCAATTTTGATAAGGTATGGTCTGAAATCTGAAATCAGCACAGTTCTTTTCTTTGTCTCTGTTTGTATTCCACGTTAGTCATTTAATGTGCATGTTACTTTTCCATATGATTTTGCATACATGAAGGGAATGTGCGGTCAAATGTTTCTCAAACCAGTCATTAATAGTCTTTCTCAACTGTACTTGTTATATTTGGGTGTTATTACTTGTTTTACAGGTGAGGATGGATCCTAGGAATAAGGACATTGATCTTGACACCTTAATGTATGGAAAACTTAGCCAGTTAACTGAGGAAGATATGAAAAAACAAGAGGGAGACTACATTTATCGCTATCGATACAATGGAGGAGGTGCATCTCAAGTTTGGCTTGGCTCTGGCAGGTACAGTTAACACAGTATTATTTGTAGATTAACCCTCTTGGTATTCCAAGAGCTAATGCTAGAATAAGTTACATACTACTTTAGGGTGTAAGTAATCCGTTTAGTTATTATGAACCTATCTAGTTTGCTCTGTGTTAGACCACGAGGAGGGGGGAAGCCTAGCCTGAAAGTACATGGAGTAATGTGGATTAGTGAACATGTTGCAAGTATATTTCAGATATGTGGACTGATGTACTTGAATATGTGAGGTTATAGGTAGTATGTTATAAAGGTTGTCTCGAAGTCTTTTGGTTTGTTTTGAGTTCTGGTTAGTGTGTTATTTTGTCTTCTGTTATCTGTATGGGTGGTGGAGTTGTTAGTAGGAGGTAGTAGTTTATATGCAGGAGAGTTGGTATTTGGTGTTATAGCACATGAATAAAAAAATGGCATTATGCATTGCAGTTTATAATGGTGGTTAGAAACATTCTTTTGTTCCGCGTTTTTTTCTAGGTACTCTAGCTTTTACAGTATCACATTGAATGAGTTGATAGATTTTATGCTTTTTTAGGACTATGTTTTGTTACCAATTTATGCTCTCTCTATCTATCTGTCTATGTCCATTCGTTTCTATTGAAGAAAAATAAAAAACTAATTTCCTGCATATGTGTTCAGATTTGTTGTGATCGATCTCTCAGCAGGCCCATGCACATATGGAAAGATTGAAACTGAAGAGGGAACTGTCAGTTCTAGGTCACTGCCACGACTTCGCAATGTGATGTTTCCAAGAGGTTTGGGTGCAGCTAGTGAGCATCCTACACATGATGTATTTGTTGGACAACTTGCCTCTTTAGTATCCACCACAGTTGAGCATGTTATAGCTCCAGATGTTAGGTACTAAGTGTATCTTTTGATATGTTGATTTGAACTGGGACTATTTTACTCTTTCCTACTTTTTGGTCGTTTTGTACATCACAAAGTAGAATATACTAAATCAGGACCACAGTTTTTCTTTGACAACAAGCTTGCTATTTTTCATAATACTTATACATTTTTTATTAGTTGTTGTTAACTATTATTTTATGTTCTTAACTCAGATTTGAAACTGTTGACTTGACAACAAGGCTGCTTTTACCAATAATTGTCCTGCAAAATCACAATCGGTACAATATAATAGACAAAGGCCACAACTACAGCATAAATATTGAAGCAATTGAGGCAGAGGCGAGTTGTTTTTTTCTGGAATTACTCAACTTCTTTATGATTGCCTATGATGACTATGTGAAGAAAGAATAAAGCACTTTTAGGATTGTTCTGTCACAGCAACCCTCTCCTTCTCCTCCTATAGTAATTCCCTTGTTCTGCTTTGAGATGCATAAACCCAAAACCACTTCCATTTTTGTTTGATTGTTTAATTTGTCCCCGTTCAGGTGAAGAAAATGGTTCATGTTGGCCAAGAAGTTGTGATTGTTGGGGGTTCACATTCATTGCATCGCCATGAGAAGTTGTCTATTGCTGTTTCAAAAGCTATGCGAAGCCATTCACTGCAAGAAACTAAGAATGATGGACGCTTCCATGTTCATACCAAGACTTATTTGGATGGTGCTATTCTTAAAGAAGTGGGTACTTCTTCATTTATTCTAATGTTCATCAAATTTAAATTACCTGGTATTTTTAGTGCCAAATGATGGATTTCTGTTTTCTATACCTTTTTCCCAGGTTCTTGGTGAAATAATCTGTCTAAATATTCATGAATTTGTTTCTTTACGCATTTCAGTTTACTTTAGGGCCTTACATAATAGATGTTATCATTTTTTAGTTAAAAAGTTAAAAATTCATGCTTCTTTCCTCGTCTTAACATCAGGGTGGAACTCGAATTAGTGAAGTTATATCTACATTCTGATTTGTTTTTTTCCACTTGGAAATGCTCATTCCAGGAGATGGAACGTTCTGCTGATGTGCTTGCTGCTGGTTTACTTGAAGTGGCTGACCCATCTCTTTCAAGTAAATTTTTCCTCCGCCAGGTTTGTCTAAATCTGCTACAGTTGTACATGTTTCGTGTCTCATTTTTGTTTTCTGAGACATTTTTCTTCTGTTATGGAAGCTCTAAAATATATTTGAGTTCTCTTTCCTTCTTGTCTTCAATGTTCTTATCTGTACTTTTCATTCGCCAGCATTGGGCAGATCAAACTGAAAATTCAAGTGATTCTATACTAAAGCATAAACCTCTTTGGGCTACTTATGACTCAAAACGCGGCAAGAAAAAGAAGAAAATAGAAAGGAAACAAGGAGATCTTTATCGCACTTATGGAACAAGAGTGATTCCTGTGTGAGCATGCCACCTTGAGTTGCCTGCAGTATTTAATTTTAGTATTATTCTCATAATAGTGTATCGTCATTCTTATTTCATATATTTACATGTAAGATACTTTTCTTGAGTTCGTCTTGCTTTATTACTTCTACATTCTTATGCATAGCCAGCTACCCAGAATTTTAGCATAAACATGATCATTGAAACTTGTAGTTAATAATATTCACGTCAGATGGCTGTTGCATATAAGTTTCTAATGCTTGCTTTCAGTTTTTTATGCCATAAACGATCACCTAGCTGCAGTAGCTAGAAGTTTGTAAGTAATGATGCGTGTCATGACCTGTTTTTGACTGCATCACTCATAAAAACAATGCGTATTGATTGATGTAAATTATTGTTTTGTTTTATATCTTTTGCCACAGCTTTGTGCTATCATTGGCGGATGTGGATCCACAACTTATGATGGAAGACGAAAGTCTTGTATGGACAAGCAAAGATGTTGTGATTGTACTTGAGCACCAAAATGAGAAGATACCTCTTAGGTAAGGAAACAATATATTATTGCCAGGCTTCCAGCATTGTAGTATCATTGAACATGTACTGTTTCTGTTCATTCTTTACAATGTACTGGTTGGTCAAAGCTACTTTGTTAACTTTCCCTAGTTACAACGTGTATCATGTCAATGGGTAAAAATCAAAGAAGAGTATCGGGTCAAGTTTGAGTATCGAGTCAAGTTGTTTAACTTTGCCTTTGCAGGGTTCAGCATAGGACATCGTGACTTTTCTAACTAATTCAAACTATCCCTCTCTTGTCTTAGTTTGTAGCACTTTTAACTGAGGAATGTTAGTTCCTCCTAGTATATGTCTGGTGTGATTATGTTTTTGGTAGAATTAGGACATCATGCAACCAGTGAAATTGTCTGAACTCTGAACTATAATACATTATCACGGATCTAGGATCTGCCTTTTTTTAAGAACCAGCTACAGCACTTCCTGCATTGCAAAAGTCAAGTTTTCTGTTTTGCGTTGTGGTCTCTGATTGACTACGCCTCTCATGTTTTTCTGGCTTTCATTTGGAGTTGGCACTCTCCTTTCACCTCCTTATGTTCCATAAGAATTCACATTTTTACTGTCTTGGCGAGCAGTTATGTTTCAGAAACACAGAGAAGACACAACTTTCCTTCTCAGGCACAGCGCCATATATTGGCAGGGCTTGCCTCCACTGTCGGTGGGTTGAGTGCACCATATGAGAAGGCTTCTCATGTACATGAAAGGCCAGTTGTAAATTGGCTTTGGGCAGCTGGTTGTCATCCATTTGGACCATTCTCTAATACTTCTCAAGTCAGTCAAATGCTGCAAGATGTTGCGTTGGTAAGGCTAATCTTACGATGCCAAATAGTGCACAAATATCATATTATATATTCCAGCCATATGCTTGCTGCATGATGTCCATATATTTAGTAGTTGGTGGCGCACACAAACACATATAAATGTACACACATATTCTTTAGCATTGCGATATCTAAAGTATTTGTTTATCTTTTTGGCAGAGGAACACAATATATGCACGTGTAGATTCTGCACTCCGCAAAATTCGTGAAACATCAGAGGTAACGTTGGTCTTCCATTTGGCCATTTATTCCTTGTATGATGTTGTGCTTATATGGTTTCCATCATCTTCTGCAGACTGTACAAACTTTTGCCGCAGAGTATCTGAAAACTCCCCTTGGTGAACTAGTGAAGGGCAAGAGGAACAAATCAACCACTGAACTGTGGGTCGAGAAGTTTTACAAAAAAACAACTAACCTGCCCGAACCCTTCCCGCATGAATTAGTTGAGAGATTGGAGAACTACCTGGATGTAAGTCATTCTTACTTGTAGAATTCCTGTGTTTCTCAAACGTCTTGAAGATAATTAACACGTCTAAGACATCTACACAACAGAACCTCGAGGGACAGCTTGTAGACTTGTCTTCATCGTTGTATAGTCATCACTTACAAGAAGCACATTTGAACAGTTCAGAGATTCTCCAGAGTTCCATATTTACTCAGCAGTAAGTTTCTGTGTTTGTACAAGTTTAGTTCGATATGTTATTTTAAGTTTACCACGCAGGAAAAGATCCGCTGCTGGTTGTTGAACTGTATAATCTGTGGAGCAGGTTTCTCTAAATTTTAATCATTTGCGTGGTGCAGGTATGTAGACCATGTTCTGGTGACAGAGAGGGAAAAGATGAAGTGCTGCAACATTGAGTACAAGTATCCTGTTCAGGCATCGCAAACTTATATCTACGGGGGGATTCTCATTGCTGGATTCGTTGTATATTTCGTGGTCATTTTCTTTTCAAATCCTGTGCGCTGACTTTAGTTCAAATCTTTATGCGGTAGCGGATACAAATCAAATCCTGAGGCACAGATGTCTCTTACACCGAAGAACATGAAAATGTAGAAGGGACAAATGCGGAGAAAGAAACATTGAAAGTTTTGCACCACTTCCTCTACCTTGCTGTAGAAAAGTTAACTGCAACAGATTACAGGCATGAAGCCGTAACCTTTAAATTATGACGCAGAAGCCGCTCGACGACCAGAATGTATTCGTACTTGCCTTTCTGAATCTTGGATACAAATTGTCAGGGGGATTTCTAAGTTGTAATCTGTATACAGCGAGTGTTATTAATTTCACTCACTGCTGAACAGAGTACTGGTATTTAAAGTTTTGAATTATACACAAGTGTAGATTCCAAATTTTGTTTAAATTTTCGAATTCCCAATAACCACATATGGCAAGTGGTGGCCTACTCAATCAAGTAAACCAAATTTAATCGGTTTATTCCTCCAACTGCTCAAGTAACCAAATCAACCTTAAACCTGACTGCTCAATTTAGCTCCTCAATTCAATGAGGGCAACTCACGTGCCATGGGTACACTGTTATTATGTAAGTACGTTGTTATTGTGGCCGTGCGATTGGTACAAGATATTTTAGTGTTGACACGAGACACCAACAACGGTATAGTCGTGCCATGTAAATCCTCCAAATTCTATTAAGCATTAGTAAACACTCCGATTTTCAAAGTTTACATGTTTGGGTTTTAACCATTTTTCAATTACAAATTAGTAAATACGCCATTGTACCTTTTAACCGTTCTGCCAGTAACAATATTCTTTCAAAAACATGTTTGGGTCCAAATTCCTTTTCCCCTTTCTCTTTAAATATTCCAACTTCTTGGAGGAACTATATCTTGGTTTTTGTCCAGCACACCGTAAGGCGTAAGGCAAATGTATTAATAATCCAGTGCAACTAATCAAATTTTGGCCAAAGCATATATAATTATTTTTCATAATATTTATCAGAAATAGCTTTCTAGGCTGCATTATTTGTGCATCAAATGTAGCAGCTCGTAAAGCTGCTCTCAGAGCCCAGTGCTGCTTCATCATCTATATGCTTTATCACTCCAAAATTCATCAAATATATCTTTTTATATATTAAAATGCATAAAAAATTAAAGGGGTCCTCAGAAACCATGCTTATGGTTGTCATCCATTCGATGATCAGGTCTCAAAGATTTAATCCATCATCGGATCCCCCCATTATTCACATCACAATTGTTCAATTAAAATTATAATATCAGATAAATAAGAAATCAAATCAGCAAAACGAATGAAAAAAAATTAGAAAAAGGGTTAAAAAAAAATAAGGATGTGGCAGGGTGTTATTCACTGAGCCTGGTAAGTGTTCAAAGGCGAAGCGACTCAACATTCCTGCACCAAATTTGCCTCCTCATTCTTTATAAAGAAAATAAAACCCTGAAGATCCAGATTCATTGGATCCAAGGCTTCATCAAGAGGCGCACAATAGCAATCACCCCAATACTTTTTCACCATTTAAATCAGAAAAAGAAAAAAGAAATAAAAAATAGCAGAGAGGAAGAGGAGGGGGAGGGAAGGAAGGAGGTTGGGAGCTACACTGTTTTCGCGTTTGCAAGGCAGGGTTGTGTTTAAATACTGAAATTTTTAGGATTAGGGTTTTTCGCAGATGAAATAGTTGAGATTTATGCTATGAAAAGCCCCTTCCTATCAGTGATATTACGAATGAACCATCATATTCCCCTCACTTGGACTGGATCCAACATAAACAGCCCAATTAAGGAACTGCAAACTCAAACCTTCCTGGACCTCATATAGGCCTAATAAAAAAACAAAAGTACAAACAAAGCTCAAACGTTTAGGAAAATAAAGTAAAAAGTAGTTTGGGCTGCCAGGAGTCGAACTTAGAAAATCAATATCCAAGAGATTTCATAGAGCTACACAGATGAATTCCAGACCCGAATTTCACACGGTTCATCTTGAGTTTGATTTCTGATATTAATGAATTATATGATGATGGTCAGAAGGATGCTGAAATGCCTCTGTGAGCCTTTTCGGCCCCCGAAAAAATAGACTACCGCGGCTTAGCCGCCGACTGATCCCCTTTTTAAAAAAAAAAAGAAAAAAAAGTCACAACTCATGACGATATAAAATGCTACAAATGAAAATAGTGTGGAGAATTAGATACCATTTGAAATGCAAATGTTTTGTTAATTTACTTCTAAACCTTATATACGCATAATACACACATTACTTGATAACCGAAATATTCAGTAAACATAGTCAAGGCTCGTCTGGTAGCCGCATTGGACTATTCATTTAACATAAATGCATTTTCAAGTTCCAGTGTATATTATAGCCTTCGGGATATGAGGTGTGATTTATAGCGTTTGTTTTTTTAACATGAGTCCTGTTGGTTTGAAAAACATCCGATTTATTTCGTGATTTTTTTTTTTTTTAAAGATTGTAATTCTCTTTAAACTACAATTAAAAAATAAAGTCAATGGCATGATCAAGGAAAAAAAAAAGGAATTAAATGTTAGGAAATAGAAGTCAAATATATAAATAATGAGTATCTCACTCTACGTACTTATTTGTTTATGGAAAAAAATGGTGAAATACAACTGTTTTTGGTATTAATTTACTTTATGCTACTAATTTGAGGTTTAAACGTTAAACTTACCCAAATCAAACCGTAATGCATCATTTATTCAATTTCCATCATCTCATGTCTTTGAATTCAAACTTAACCACATAAATGGGAGATAAAGACACCTTGCTTTTGGGTTTTGGCTGCTTCTGCACCGTTCGGTGCTGTCAATCAATCAAACCCCCACTCCAAAGAAACCCAAGACTCATGACGTCACTCCATACGCATTACTCACACGGAATTACCCACGTGGCATTCACTGTTTACTCTCCAAGTCTTGTGAGCCAAGCCATTGTGGCCCCACCCCCCAAACTCTTGGACTCCAAAGCCCAAATCCCTTCCCTCCTCTATAAATACCCGAATGCCTCTCTCGTCTCTCCAAGTCAATCACGTTTTTGCATTCGACGACTTCTTCCAGAGCTCCAGGCCGACGTCGTTTCGTCCTTTTTAAATACCAACGCACAGCGCCATTCGCATCGCAATGTGTCCCTCCGGCCGAACTCTCAGAGCTGTGACGGAGCCCACCTCCGACTTCCGACCAGCATTCAACGTCCTGGACGCCGACCGCGACGGCAAGATCAGCAAAGACGACCTCCGAACCTTCTACGCCGGCTTCTCCAGCTCCGGCGCCGACGAAAACCTCATCGGATCGATGATGTCGGCCGCCGACGCCGACAACGACGGCTTCGTCCAGTACGATGAGTTCGAGCGCGTTTTGGCCGGAGGCAACGGTGCGAAAAGCTCGGGAGTGATGGAGGACGTGTTCAAGGTGATGGACAAGGACGGGGACGGCAAGCTAAGCCACGGGGATCTGAAGAGCTACATGAGCAGCGCCGGTTTCGCCGCCACCGATGAAGATATCAAGGCCATGATTAAATTGGGCGGCGGCGATGAGAACAAAGGCGTGACTTACGCTGGCTTGCTTAGGATCCTGGCCGTTGATCAAGTCGGCTAAGTCCAAGTTGCCAGGTCTTATTTTTTGGCTTAATTGTAATATTAATGTATTTAATAATTAACTAAACATGGAGCATAACGCTCCAGCGAGTTTTTTGCTGTATTTTCCGGGAAAGTGGTGGGAAACGAAACTACGGTGTCGTTTGAATCAATGTGATGACAAAGAAAAATTGATGGGGGTCCCTGTTTTGTTTTGGTCTGGTTTGTTAAATTTGTTTGTTAGTGTTTGGCTCCATGCATGCGGAGAATCTTTTTGGAATATTTTTTTTATACTATATATATTCTATGATTTTTCTTTGGTTCTAACTTCAAAATACTTGGTGGCGACGTATGTTAGCATATAGTGGGAGTAATAGTTGAGGTTCTGCAATAAACTGTCTGCATCAACAGTGACGGAGTCAGGATTTTAGCCGCTTGTCTCAGTCCGAAATGCTCTCTTAATTTAAGAAAAAATAGTTTGTCGTGTCTTTAATCACCAACTACTCTCGTTTAAGTTTGGTATGGCGTCGTCCTCATCATCCTCTTCCTTAAACCCAAACCCGAAGTCTAGAATAATCAACCGGTATCACGTCTCTTATTGATTAAGAAATTTTTCGTTTCATGGCTCCGCCTCTGTGCATCAAAATACTATTTACCACCGCAAAGTTGTTTGGTGGAGATCACTCTAGCTAAACGATCAATATACCTTGATTTAAATCTTGAGAGAAAAGAATTTGTAGCTGAGGTGGTTAAGACCATGTACCGGCACTGAAAGAAAGGAAACAAGAAAATGAATGGAAGGATGATAGAAATGGCTCATGACATGCCTTATTTCATAAAACATGTTTATTTACCATCGCAAACTTTCATCTCTCAATGGAAGGATGGTGAAAGTGATCAATTTTCAAATTTTTATAGTTAAAACGATCAGTCTTTTAGTATGTCATCGTCATCAAATTACTATGTCGTCAATATTTAATTCACATGCCGTTGATATTTGATTGTGATCAATTCACCATTTGGATTCAATTTCTAATCAATTTAGCAATTGGGATTTGGTTTTTGATCTTACTAGTTATTTCCTTTGGTTGTAGTACCAGGGCATAGCAGAATTCCGAAAAACCAGTAACTGCATCCCCTACCATGTCACTTCCATCGAAAACAATACCAATCCGATCGTACACAACAAACATTCTTAACCAAAGATAAATGATGAGTACATACAGATCCTGCTAGGGAGCAAATCGCTCCCCCGACTTGCACATGGATAGTTTCTAAGCAAATGTTGTAAAGCAATCAGGCGGAGCGACCGTGCGACATCATCTTTGGTTTGAGGATTTCATCATCTTCAACATTCGGCGTAGAAGCACTGGATGTTGCTCAGAAACTCACTTCCATGACTTGCATATTCTTATTAGTTTATGAAGCAATCGGTCAAGCAATGAGGTGCTAGATGGTGCTCAGTACAAATCAATCTTCCCTTCCTCTATGAATTTCTTCACTGCTTTATAACGTACATAGTATAACACATTAGGCTCCATCTCAAACAGTTCGTCCAATGGTCTCGAGCTTGCACTGTCATAAGGGGAATTGAAACCGGTAAGCAAAAACAAGAAACAACAGTTTCTATAAGAGTTAAAATGTTTATGAATGTATGAGTTGCCTGCTATCTGACTCTCCATCTGCGTTGTCCTCGAGCTGGATATGTCCAAGGTAGTACTTGGTTTTGCAGACAACAAATGTGTCCAATTGGGGTCTCGGCACTGAAAGTCGAACATAGACAGAACATTGTTAGAGTTCAGAAGTCCATTCTACAAACTGCCTACCATATGATCAATCAAAAAATCTGTTTAGAAGAAAATAGTACGCAGTTAAAGCAAGATATCAAGAACAGTAATAACCAAGGAAAGACCAAGACTATGCGAGGAAGCTAAGAATTTCAAGTTTTCAAACAAACTATTGCATTGTTTCTGATGAAAATTTCTTCGTTATTAAACACACAAAAGGTTTGCAAATAAAGAAAAAAAAGGAGTAATAGTTTAATGATCAAATTGTTCATAGACACAAATCCTTGGTCCCATACACTATCTTGTCACTGGATCCCTCACCGCATGCTATTGTTTTACAAGTTTTTCTTAGCACAATACCGACCATTAAGCACATCAAACTTTTTAATAGTATATCTGCAAGTTATATGGATCTGCCTAACAATATCAGAAAATGCAAGCCTCATAGGTAAATCGTCGAAAAGGCCACCACATAACTAGATATCTTGGAATGAAAACTTTAAACCATAGCACTGAGCACAACATTTCGAATATAAACTGTTATCATAATAGATACACATGCACATACGGGGGTGGGGTGGGGGAGGAACAGAGATGCATCACGAAAATCTGAAATGTTTACCCATGTCAGCCTCCTTTTCACTTGATTGACGGATTACAGACTGATAAGTAGAAGGCAACTGCAGCAGAATGCTCTTTTCAAGATGCGTCTGCAAATCAGCACAGCACCTGCAACCATAACCATGTCAACTCCAAATTACAGTAAAATCTCAAGCATGTGCTTCCACTAAAAGAACACAAACTAATGAGATAGAGTCCTCGCCTTTCAACAAACAGCTTCTCCTTATCAGAGAGACGGCTTTCAGCATTTTCCCGGATGTGAAACATGTATTTCTCAATCTGCAAAAGGAAGTTACTTAAGAGACAAATCACAAAGCTGAACCAACACGGATTTGGAAAACCTTGTCCTACTTAACCTCTAAGCATTTATGCAATTTCCTAATGCTTATAGTAAACCTAGGATTCAACTTCTTTTAATAAACTTATCATGAAACACAGTGAATGCTCGTCTCTCTATCACCGAAAAACGAGCAACGAAGCGAACAGTTGATTTCGAATGCCATGGAAAAACAAAACCAAAAACACACACTAAGAATTGCTACCTTCTGCAACCGAATTCGGTAATAAGATCTCAACAAGAACTGAGTCCTGTCCAAATCCATCTGGTAGAGTGACACAGTAAGTGGATCAATACCACTCTCAGTGAACTCCTCCACAGTTTCTTCCTGTTAATTATATTAATCCAATTGGGGTTAGCAATAACACAAAAACACAAATTACTATAACAAATTTCAACCCAATTAACATAAGATCCTTCTTTTCCCTTTCTAAAATTTCAGAATAATTAAAATTGAAAAAACAAAAATACAAAAGCAACACTAACATTTCTTCTATGCTTGCAAGCGGCTTGTACCTCAATTGGTTAAAAGCATTTAACTCTGCACCTGGGTAATGTGTTCGATTCTCAAATATCGCGTGTATGGACAAAAAATAAACATTTCTCCCACATTTATTTAATTTGCAACACTAAATTTTTGTTGCTCAAATTCTATACAACTTAAGCATGACAGTAAAAAATAGAAATTAGGGTTTTGTTTGTTTTCGATTTAGGGAAATTACCATCAATTGGATCTGCTCTATAATTCTCCGAATCAAAGCACTCTCGAACTGAAGAATCTCCGGGGCGGCCTTCTCCTGCCGCCACGCCCTCTTCAGAAGCTCCACGTCCGTCTCATAATCCTCCGTTGACCCTGAATCCAAGCCCGAATCCAAACCCGAATCCATTCGATCCGATTCCCAAATTTTCCAGGATTCTTCCTCTCTTCGCTAATTCGTAATTTCTTCTTCTTATGAGTCTGGAGGGAAACAAAAACTGATTGAGAGGGGAAATGTGAATCGGAATTGGCGCCATAAAGCTTTTTTTTTTTAATAAATAGAAAAGTAATTCAGAAAATAAAAATAAAAAAGAAAGAAAGATAGGGTGTTGGAAGAGGAGACAGATCACGAGTTTGTGCGTGAATCTAACACCGTTGGATTAGTCATCAGACAGATGGACGGCTGTGATGGGGTTCGATTCACGCACAAACTGGAGATGTGTCCCGTCTGATCTGATATGATCTGATGCAGAATGGGAGATATGGGTATAAATAGATAGGGTAGGACGATGGGGGCTGTGAAGAAAAAGGGGTGGAAAATGTTGCCATTTATAGAAGGAGGGTTGGGAACCGTCACGCACCTCGAGATTTGGACCAAGCACTTGTATGTTTACGTGTATCCAAAAAAAAAAACGTGGAAACCCACTTGGAGTTTGGACTCTTTGTTTTGAAACAAAAAATATATATATATATATATATATAATTATTATTAACACTTAAAAATTTTTTTTTCTCTCTTTATAAGTGTATTTTTTTTTTGTAAACATAAAAAATTTAGAGTACAAAAAGAAAAATTTAGAGTGTCAATAACAAATTTATATATATATATATATATATTTTGTGTTGGAATTTGGAAGAAAATAAAGTTTCTTTTAAGCTTTTTCAACTTTGTTAAGCAGCACGAAAGTGCCTAAATAGCCACTAGGGAAGTGGACTCCACGAACAAAATGGTGCCAAAACGCGTTACAAGTTTCTAGACATTTTTTGTTCTTTGTTACTATTTCTATATGTCACATCCCGATCTCGGACGAGCCAGGTGTCGGAAGGTGATGGCCGACACGCGTTAGCGTGACGAAAGCCAAAAAGAAAATTTAAGAATTTATAAAGGAAATTGTATTGAATCAAAGGTCAGAGTGCGGAGTACGTAAAAGAATACACAACGTGAGTAGAGTAAGGGATACAAAGATATACAAACGTATAAAAAAAATCCCTACATCGTCATACCACCGCGCCATCGACGTCGCAAGGCTCCTAGCCAACTAACCTGGAGGGGCGCAAAACATAAAACGGTGAGTGGGTCAAAAAGCAAAGTTTGATAAAACCGTTGTTTTCAAAAGTTTAGTAACCCCTCGTTTGAAAACAAGTATAATTTGAGAAAATACGTCATACCCGTAGGCATGAACCTCAAAATACTGTCGTGAAAACATGCGGGTACTCCCCGCTAATACTTTACTGACATTTGCTCACCCATATGTAAACACACAAGTCCACGTGGCTAAACCACAATGAACAGGCTAGGTATAAA
This sequence comes from Gillenia trifoliata, assembly GCA_018257905.1. NCBI lineage: Eukaryota > Viridiplantae > Streptophyta > Magnoliopsida > Rosales > Rosaceae > Gillenia > Gillenia trifoliata. The sequence continues at coordinate 10,495,019 of CM031083.1, read as the reverse complement.
AGTAATACGCTGAGTACTACAATGACGCGAGTCTAACGCTAAGCGCTGGTGCACAAAGTGCAGTCACACAAGTCTGAGTTGCCTAGTGCAACCTAAGACAGGCTAGTACCTACAATGGATCCAAAGCTGCGTAGCGGTACTGATAGTGACTACTCCTAACGTTAAGGCTAGTCCTGGCCACAAGACTGAGTACTAATACCTGGGGTGTATACATCTATTGATGAGCAACAGTATAAAACATGCATGGCAATATAGTACGAGTGTTCTACCTCCAACACCCGTAATGATATGCAAGTACGCTAACAATTTAAAGAAAGCGTCGAAAACCATATGTATAGATATACATTTATCAAAATAAAGACCCACTCACTCACCTGTAGGTAGCTGGGTCGAAGTACCCCGTCCTGGGTAGCCCCGGTAGTCCTCTGGATAGGCCCCACCTATATGAGAAATCACCGGTACAATGATTAACTCAAAAAGGTAACGAATTAATTACACCTATCCCTTGTTTTCTCGATTTGGAGGTCCAAAACACCTCAAAAGTGAACATGCATACTACCCCGAGGTAGTACACGTCGTCACGAGTCGACCCGTGAAAACAGATTCGAAAAAAGACCTTCCACGCGCCCTCACGCGCGGCTTGAAGGTCGGAGCCTACGGCTCCACGCGCAGCTCCACGCGCGGCTCACGCGCGAGCCGGTCAACTGAGCCGGTGAGCCGGTCAACTCGGCTCGGCTCAAGCCGGTCAACACGGCTCGGCTCAAGCCGTCAACGCGGCTCGGCTCAAGCGTTCCAAGCTGATGACGTCAGCAAATCCGGTCTGAACCGGTCTGCTGACGTCAGCATGGCCGGTCCAACCCGGTCCGATGACGTCAGCGCCGGTCATCCCTGCCAGGATTCCGGTCGCCGGCGCCGCTGCCGGCCGCCGTGCCGGCCGCCGTCGCCGGAATCTGGGAAATTTTGCCGGTTTCTGGGTAAAACTTCAAAGCTTCATAACTTCTTCGTTTTAAGTCCAAATTGGACGATTCAAGTACCAAAATGAAGCTAGAGATGAGGAGAACAAGATTGTACCATTTTGGGGACCAAAAACTGGCCAGAAGTGGCCTGAAATTGAGGGAGAAGTCACGGTGCAAAAAGCCGATCACGGTCTCCTCGATTCTCGGCCAACCACCACCATCCAAGGCTCGAGCAAGGTACGTTGGACATCCAGGGACACGGTGGTGATTCGTTTGATGAGTTTTGGGCTCGAAATCGACGAGAAAGCTCGTCGGGAAGGGCTCGGGTGGCTTGAGGAAATTCTGGGGTTTTAGGTTCCTGGGTTTGTCCAGGTTTCTGGACACCCACGCCTGCTGGGTTTGATGCACAAGGTTTGGGTTTGATTTGGTGCTGTGGCTGTGAAGCCAAAATGGCCAAGATTGGCCACGGTTTGGTGATGAAATTTGCAGAACAAAGAGGAAGAAGAAGGGAGGAGAGGCTCGGCCACAAAGAGCCAAAGCCAGACCAAATCCCAGGTTTCCAGGGATTGGTCACATGGCCTGCAGCCAATTGGGCCCCAGCCCAAATAATTCAAAACAGTCCAAAAGTGAATTACGGGAAACGTCGAAAAATCAACGCCAGTAAAATATTCGTTCGGAGTCCGAACGACGTACGGCTCGCGTCTACGAATTCGTATCGACGAGCACGTCAAGAAAATACAAGTGGATACGTCATACGAGTTACGACGCAAAAGTCAACCAAAAAGTCAACCCAGGGGCAAAAACGTCATTTCCCACTTCCGGGAATAAAATAATTTAAAATTTTTGAACGGGATGTTACACTATACCTTTTTTTTCAGTTTAAAAAAAAAAAAACTGTGTAAAATTGTAATAGAAGAGAGATGAGGGCCTCCCTCTAAAAGCCGTTGTGGTTTCTATATGAAAATAGTGAGAATTTAATAGTAGCATCTTCATAGTTGAGCATTTATAAAAAAGTTGACAAACTTTTTTCTTTTTTTTTTTCTTTTAATAAACTTTGGTTGAATTCTAATGTGTCAATGGATGTACAAAATATGAAGAGGAAGACAAACAAAAACAAAGATTTGAAAAACAAAAAATACTAAATTTTAGCTGATTGTATAAAACAAATTTGCAGGTTACAATTTGAATCATATCACTAGTCAATGGAGACTTTCTTATGGTAGAAATACGACTCACCATTAGCTTCTACCTGGAAATCTTCTTCTATTATCTAATTTTTTAGGTTCATCTCATGTTTTAATAAGATGAAGAAATTTTGGTTACATTTAGGATTCTCCAACTTCGTTAGATAAAAAAAAATTTGAACACAATAATTAGAATTTATTGATAAATATAGAAGTTTATACAATTATTCATTACAAGGGCATTTTGGTAATCAAACTGGTTTTGATTCCGATTCTGGACAACAGTAAACATATGCAATGGAAATGAACTTTATTTTCATTCTGATTCCTGACTGTTAGTAAACAGCTCAATGGGAATGTCTGATTCCGATTCCTGCTTACTCTAATTCCTGCTTACCCCGATTCTTGCTTATTCCGATTCTTGGTTAGTAAACACGTCCTAAAGTCCAAACTTTTTCCCATTAGTCCGGATCCAATAATAGCAATGAAGCACATCCTAAAATTTTACTTTCATGTAAATTATCCGTTTGATAATCATTTAAGTTCTAATTTTATTTTCAGTTACTGAGTTATAAATAAAGGAAAAATATGTGAAGAAAAAAAAGGTAATGCATAAGGGTGAAAAGAAAAATGGTGGAAGAAATGAAACACAATTTTAAGTCGTTTCCCTTTTCAAAATTCGTTTTCATATAATTTCATTCATTTCTCACTCCTTCCTCTCACAACCTCCCTTCATCCTTGTTTGTTCCTCTTAGTTTTTATCATATAATTTCTTTCTATGTCTAGCACAAAAAGTAAAAAAAATAAAATGGTTATCAAACAAACCATAAAAGTGCAAGACCTCTAATTTTGTACTCGATGTAACTTCAGTGCTGAATGCTATTCAATTTCTATAATGACAATGACAAACTAATTAAGATGGGGTTGATTCAAATTTTATTATGGTAATAAAAGAGAAAATTTATCAATGTCTCTAACTTACAAATTACAATCTTCTTCGACTTTCAGTTAGGTTTTGAGCCATCCAATCTTTTAAAACATTCTTAACTTAACTGAGTGGACAAAAATAACCCTCAACTAAACTGAAAGTGGGCCTCTAGTTTATCTCAGCCCATTTTTAGTTTAATTGGGCCATTTTGTGATGGACCCTCTTGTGTACCTTCATTTCCCAAAGGCGCTTTTAAAAAAGAAAGGAAAATCAAAACTCATTTTTCTCCCGCCAAGCTAACGAACCAGAGAAAATGAGAGAGAACCAAACACCACTCAAGGACCAATCCCGACCTGCAAAGCTCGCGACTCCTGTTCCCAAGAAGAAGGTACGATTTCTAAACCCTAATTTCCTCATCTCAACGTTCGATTTCGATCGACATTTCTCATCCGCCGGGTTCTCTCGCAGATTCCGAAGAAGAGCTTGAACACCGTCTTTTCCGCCGTTTCCGAAGACGAACCGGTGGAGGATTTCAAGCTTTCAGTCGATTCCACTCCGATTTCTTCGAATTCCAAGCTTCCAGTGGATTCCACTCCGATTTCTGTGATTTCTGATGTGGATTTCACCGAGGTAAGTTTCAATTTCAAGATTTTTTGAAATTTCACGCTATATATTTCAAATCCGATTTTCGTTTGGATTTATCGATTTTATTTCTCTTGATTGCTTATGATTTTTAGCTCATATCGATTGGATTTTAATCGATCTTAATGTGACTGTTTGGTTACTGAGAAAATGTCGGAATGAAATGAAATATCTGAAAATTGCTGTTTGGTTTGAAATAGACTTTGTAATTGTGAATTTGTGATTGTGAGGATTTTAATTGCATATTTACTCAATCAGAGTCTGATGCCGGTGCCCGATCCAGCTTTGTCGGCTTCATCAGAGACATTGCTTCCGTCTGATCTCTCACTGTCTCCGGAGGCCAGTATTAATAAGGATGGACCGGGCAATGTCTCTCTGAGTACTGGTAAATCGAGCGAATTTGATGGCTCGAACTTTGGTTCTGTGGAGGCTGATATTGTAGCGAGGTTTCTCAGGCAAGCGTGGACTCAGGTCTTGAATTCCAAGGTGGATACTAAATCTAAGAAGATTCTGGATGCATTTGTTGAGATTGTCATAGAGGAGCTCCACACTTCACCTGCAGAGAGGGACCGGGTTGCCGAACTTCTGTCGGCAAAAGTTTACATAACGATGGCGTGTATCGTGCTCTGGATCATTGCATTGGCTGTATGGGTGTTCAGCTCTGGAGGCCGAAGCAATTTTCGTGGACCTCTGCCTACTTGATCAAGCTATAGCGGTATGCCCCTTTGTCTTGTGGCTTAGTAGGTTTGATTTTACTCATCCACTAGATGTTTTCCAATTTTCAGCTGATATTAACACTCTTGTTCTTGGTATTATGCTCATGGTTGTGGAATTGCACAATTTACAATGGATAGTTATATCAATATCTGAAAGATTAGTTTCGTGTATATATCTATGCTCATGGTGTTTGGTTGTGACTAGTGAGAATTTGATTGAAATTTGCTTTAGTATAGATTAATTTTGTGTACATATCTATGCTCATGGCTTTAGTACAGATAGTTATCCACTCTGATCCAATCCTCGTCACCGAACGAGACCCAACTGTGATATATTAGTCCAGAATCCAAAACATGTTATAGGTTGCTTGCTTGATTGAAAAAACCAGCAGATGTTTTACAAGTCCTGTTATCATTTTTGAAATGTTCTCTTTGGGACTCATCATTCATTGGCTATAGTTTTTCAAATGTTTTATTTTTCCCCTTAGTAATTTTGTGTTCTGGGACTTTCAGCATGCCAAATTCCATGAGATTGTAACTTATCAATAGAGATCTACTGGTAACTGGATCGAACCCTTTCTACTCCTTTTTGCAGGGACAATTTTGGGCCTTTCTGTTAGGCAGTTTCGTTTTTCTTTTGGCCCACAGAAATCAGTTAACATGTCCAATTTTGTGTACTGGGTTGGTCCCAGATTTGGCCCATATGTACACATGGTCCACATTTGTACAATCTCATCTTTGGAGAGGACATTGATGCCCTAATGTAAGCTTATTAGGTTGATGCTTACATTGCATGTAAGTAATATAACTCCTGATATGAGCATCTGGTTTTCCTTGTCTGGAAAATCATTCTGAAAGCTAGTTTCGATACCGTACTTCTGACTTCACATGTCCCTAATTGGTTTAATAATGTGAGTTTGATCAAGGATTTCAGTTAAATGGTTGTCTGTCGTCTAGAAGTAGTTATATGCGCCCCAAATATGAAATTCCAATATACTAAACATTTGAATCATCTTAGAAGATGAATGTGAAAACCGGTTGCTTGAGCCCCCGGGTTTATCCACCAACTAGTTTGCTTAATTTGTCATTCTGTTAGTATTGGGGTTTCAGGATGCTCATCATTTTGTCTGTTTAATTGGCTGTTTATCCTTTTGTTTGTTCTCTACCTGTATCGACATAATTGGAAAAAAAAAAGAAGAGAGGTGGAGGGTGTGCTGATATGCCGATTTACTATATCTGAATCTTAGTAAAATATTAGATATAGTAAAAAAGATATATCCACTCGCTGAATTTGGTTGAATAGTTTTCTTGCTGAATTTGGTAGAACACATTCTTCAATGGTTTAAACGATCATTGATTAACCAGTCTTGGTCTGTGATGACATAAGCAATGATCCACCATCTTAAAATATCTGTTAAACTAATCAAACTATGATGGTAAGTTGGATTTCAATTGGAACAGAAGGAAAAAAAACCAGTCAAACCTTAGGGTCAAAGAATTGTTCTAATTTACAGCACTAAACAATCTTAGGGAATAGATTAATGGAGGGAGGTGAATGTTTAGACGACAGCTATAAGTTGGGTTTTCAAAAGCCTGTCGTCCTTCATAGTTATTAATTATTTCCTTCTAGTTAAATCTTTTGTCTTTAATCCTCATAAATTGACAGCAAAGGCCTCATTGCTTTTATTTTATGTAATAAGGACTCCGGAGAACAGATGAAGAACGGGATAAGCTTCTACTGTGAGGGCAACTTGCTGGAAGGAACCAATCAAATCGTCACAACGAATAGTATGGACCAAAAGGTGAATGTTTTGTTTTTCATCCTGAAAATAATTTTTAGTTTAATGATATAGCGAAAGAAGGAGAGAGCTAGCTGTACTTAAAAGCAAAGATTCTGGTTGGGTATAATACACAAAGGGAGAAGAGTTTGTTGTTCTTTAAAGCAGTGATTGCCATAATTAGAGGGAAAACACTAAGAGCCACGGATGAAGATTCTGTGTTGCAATCATTGGTTTGGTTATGTTCTTCATTCTTCCCATCAAACAAATTTATCATAATGCCAAAAACCTAGTTTAATCACATAGTAGGGCATATCTAGGTGTCCAATTAACATACTATAAGTTTGCTTTTGTTTCTTAGAATTTAGTTACATCCATACTTATAAGAGAATAACTTACATGTAATGGGATTCTGCCTCCGTCTCTCTGCATCTCTCATCACGTGATCAATCACATTCCGAGAAATGCAGAGATAGAATGCATAAACCCTTTAACGAACCTCTACTTCTTTCTCTGCATCTTACGTTATATGATAAGCCACATCCCAAAAAATGCAAAAAGACGAGACACAAAACCCATTAGAGGTAAGTTTTTGCCCACTAGGTTCATGCAGTATTTGGTATAGAGATTAGAGGTCTATAAAGATAGACATGTAGTGATAAGCTAGTGAGATATTTATGATCAAACTTCACACCACACCACCACAACCATTGGTGAGGATTCATTTCCGGAACCATTGATTTGAACCCATATTCACCATCACCTCCCAACATTCATATGTACCTATCTTTAATTAATTTTTTGGGTTTTTTTTCTCGTGCTTTTCCTATCCCCTCCCACTTTTTTGTGCCTCAATTGTTTGATTGTGTCTGTCATAGGGGAGGCAATCCCTGTGGTGCCTCATAATGCCGCCTTGTGGTGGGTTTTTTAGTCTTTCAAAAACATATTTTAAGGTTTCTTAGTACAAGGCCCCTCATAACACATGCCAACCATGATTTTTGGGAAAATTCTTCAGTGGTACGTACCATTCAATGGTACGGCCATTGAATGGTCCAGATTATTTTACAGTGGGTCCCAAATGAATTTTAAACCATTCAACAGTACGTACCATTGAATGGTACGTACCATTGAAGTTAAACCCTTGATTTTTGGTGAGAATTAGGATTAGGTTCATGATTAACAAAACTTTAAGGCATAAACTAATCCGAAAATCGTAAGTGATATGCGCATGTGGACCTTCTTTTATCCCGTCGTCAGGTTGTCAGCACTATTTTTCGTTTTAAAAAATAAATAAATTTTGTTTATCTTTTGATTTTGGACCAAATCATTTTTGTTAGATTTGCTATTGGAATGTGTCTCCAGTGGTGTTCCTCCGAGTTGTGCCCGATCAAATGAACCTTGGATGGGATAATTTTGGAGATTTTATTATTTTTATTTTCAATATGTTTGCTAATTGTTTAATTTTAGAGTTTAAGATTTAATCGGAAGAAATCAAAGTAGAGTTGAGAGAACGTAGCTTGTACTATACAAATCAGACAAGATAGCATATGACGACTCGTTTCCTTCGTGAAATAGGATCGTCCAGTTGTGTTTTGGTGCTTGTATTGTGTCATTCATGAAATATGATATATGTTATGCATCAGTGGGAAGTTACCTCAAATTATGATAAGGGAGAAATAAAATGGTTAAATGATGAGAAATTTTGGAGTAAATGGTTGTTCAATTAGCTATATTAATTTATTACCCTTGTGCGAGGGTTCTCTTAGTATAAGATACAGATTAAACTCAACCAGTGCAGAATTATGGTTAGATTTCACATTGCACGACGTAATTAACAATGCCTCCCTGACCAAATGTTTTGCATCTTATTTTGTCATTCATCATCAAGTTCATCAACAATTTTGTCAAAATCAATGACGCAACCCCTCTAATTTTATGCCACGTAGGTTGAACGCCAGTGGTTTCGACCGAGGTTTTTGAGGAAATTGACTGTGGGGTAAAATGAGGCATTAAACATCGGTCGCCGTTGTAATTTTGGACGAGCAATGTGTAATGCGACTGTACTTTTAAGAGCACTACAATAGTTAAGGCAATAGATACGGAAGCCAACAAAAAACAAAGGAGAGGGTTTTTCTTCTATTTTAAGAATAGAACTTGTGATTAACTTGACTTATCTTGATAATTGAGGGAGTAGGTTACAGTGCTCGCAAGCATTGAATGCTCACACCGATCTCACCATTAAAAGGAAGTAGGAGGGAAGAGAGGAGGGTGAGATCGGTGTGAGCATTCAATGTTTGCGAGCACTGTAGCCAGTCCCGATAATTGAATTGCAAATTGCGATTATAGTATGAGAAATATCTTGTTTTAAGATACATAAAAACATTAATAAAGGGGAGAAGCCCCGTGGGAGGAAAGGTGGAGGAGGTGGAGCATTAACTGTCCACACCTCAGAGAAGGAGGAAAACTCCAAACCCCCCAACAAATACAAAAACAAAGGGCCTGGGACTCTGGGAGGGATAGCAAAAGTGCCAGAGGAACCAACCCACATTGCACATGCATTTCTCCTTTGTTTATCATTTCTTTTCTGGATCACCACCATTCACCCCCCAATAATCATTGCACGGAATGAAAACAAAAATATTTTATGTGGGACCCTCCGATCTGGTCAATTAGTGGACGCCAACACCACCACCATCCATCCAATAAAATTGTTACAGTTATTTTGCCCCCTTAATCTTAATCTTTCAATCTTTAATCCTTAATCTATCTTTTCATCATGTATTATTAGATGGTGCTTGTTGGGTTAAGCTTCTACTTCAATCAAATTCTAAATTATGTTATTTGGTGGCTTTCCTTTTCATTGGGCAGGTGTTAATTCTCTCTAAATTATGTTAAGTTAAACCTCGATTAAACTTTGTTTTTCTCTCAATTCTTTTTCATTTTTTGGTATTACTTCTCACTTTTTCTTAAATTTAAATGTTCATTGGGGTTTTTTTATATTGTGTGTTGGCTTAGCTTAGCTACTCATTAGGAAGATAACTAATTCAAGTTACCATAGTTGTATGACTTTTATTGTACTAGTTTAGATGTTAAATTTAGGTAAATGGTTTTATCCCAAAAAGGACAATGGCAAAACTTTGTTTGTGAAAGGGAGGTCATTTTGGTATGTCATGCAACTTTCAGTAAATTTTTTGGCATGTTTATAGCCTAAGAGGTTTAAAGGAACAAAATTGGACCTAAGCAAAAAAGGGGCAAGGTTGATAACAATGCACAACTGATCAAATTTGTTGGTTTATGATAAACATACAGTATGCAACTTAGGTACTAGAGTTTTCGACTTCTTTTGTTTCCATCTCAGCTCCTGTGTGACTGAATCGGAACTAAACACATGGTTTAATCAAATTCAGTGATATAAAACACGTGTTGTTAAATGGAGCTAAAGATGCGTACTTTTGTATAAATAAGAGAATTTTTGTTGTGCTTGACTACAAAATTCAAGACATATGTCATGCCATTCGTTAATAAATTAAATATTTATCTAGTGATATTTCTTTTCGTGTATTGTTAGAGAAGTAAAGATTAAAACATTATTTAGTTCATCTTTTCAAATTATAAACAGCATACAATTCCATTTCACCCCTGGTAGGATGGTATTAAGGTAACAGTTAGTAAAAATTCTTTAATAAGAATACTTTAGTAATGTTTAGACTTTATATTACACAAGAAAAAGAGTTATAAGAACATTTTATCATATTTCACAAGTGATGGATTGTTCAAATGGAGTATTTCTGTTTAATCTACTGCATTTCAAGTTTAAATCGTCCATTCTCCTTCTTAACAGTAGATTAAAATAGTAATATCGGTAATAATTAATGAGATTCACTACAATACTTTTAATACAATTATAATCTGACTGTTGAGATTATGATTGTATTAAAAAAATTCGAATTATATTAAATGTATATAAGTATTGTAACGAAATCCGTAATTAAAATCCTATTCGGAAAAAGAAAAAAAAGAAGAAAAAATCTAACAAACGACATTTCCCAACAATAAATAGTGAGTGGGTTTTAAGGAAATGACGCGTGCTGTCTTTTGATTCCTTTATAAGCCTCTTCCCACCGTTCCTCCTCTTCTTAATAGTCCTCCCTCCCTCCCTCTCTCCTCCCCTCTCTATCCCCTCCACTCTCCACCACCTCCAACCACCTCCGTTCCGTTCTCCTCTCTCTCTCTCTCTCTCTCTCTAAACATTCCAGTCCCACTCCTCTGTTTGACCGAAATCCCCCTCAAAAAAAAAAAATCCAATTCCAATTCCCATTCCTCCGTTTGATTCCGAATCCCCCTCCCCCAATTTAAAGAGAGAATCAAATCCCATGGCGTCGACTCTGATTTCGAATCCCATAGCCACCTCCGATCGAGCTCGGGATTCTTCTAGAAGAAAAAAGAAGAAGAAAATCCAACCCAAACAAGACCACCTCCACCACCAAGAACCCGCTCACAGCCACACCAAGTGGAAGTCCGAGGCCCAGCAGCACCTCTACTCCTCCAAGCTCCTCCACGCCCTCACCCAAGTCTCCATTAACCCGGCACCCGACTCTACCGCCGCCGCCAACTCCTCCGCTTCCTCTTCTACTCCGCGACGCGGCCGAGCCGTTCGCGAGGCCGCCGACAGAGTCCTCGCCGTCGCAGCTAAAGGCAGGACCCGCTGGAGCCGTGCCATTCTCACCAGCCGCCTTAAAATCAAGTTCCGCCAGCATAAACGGCAGAGATCCGCCGCGGCGTCGGGGACCGGGTCGACCCGGCCCAGGAAGCCCAAGTTCAGTGTTCACCGGCTGAAAGGGAAGGGCTTGCCAGCCGTGCAGAAGAAAGTACGGGTTCTCGGCCGGTTGGTTCCCGGTTGCCGGAAACAGCCGTTGCCGGTGATTCTAGAAGAAGCGACTGATTACATCGCGGCTCTGGAGATGCAGGTCCGAGCCATGAGCCGGCTCACTCAGCTGCTCTCCGGTTCAACTTCCGGCTCCACTTGATTGGACGGCGTTGGCAAGTTGCCATGTGTCCGTCTGTCGATCAATCCTCTTTTTATTATTTTTTTTCTCATTTTTTTCCTTTTTTCTTTTTTCGCTCTCTGTGCAAGTAATTGTCATTTATCCTGTTAAATACATGATGTCTAGCGCTTTTCTCTTTTTCTTTTTCAAGTAAATTCTATTTCCACCCCCACACTAATACGGTAAAAATCTTCAACTGAATAACCGAATATTATTATTATTATTATTATTATTATTATTATTATTGGATAATTTAGGTACGTACTTCTTTGTTTGGGTTTATCCTACTACCCTATTTCACTCTTTTACATTTAGGTACCAATTTTGGTTCTCCATCTAGATTTAGGTACCAATTTTGTGAAAAGGATAAGGTTGAAATATCAGAAGTGTACCAAATTTTTTGTAATTTTATTGTTACAAATCGTACTTTGTACTTTGGGTTTAAAGTAACTTGAACCTAATACAGAAGAACTAGAAAATTGAACGACTATTGAGTAATTATCTTTTCATTGAAGGGATTGAGGATGGCTAATTTTCTCTTAATTTAGTGCTTTTTATGAGAATTTGAGAATTCTATTGGTAATTTGTAGAGCGACTCAATATATCTTTTGAGCAATCTTAGTAAATACTATTTATATACAATGATAATCCCTACTAATATTGTGTGTCGTAAATAGCATTAGTACTTACATAATCTGACGTGGCACATCCTCAACATGTTCTCTCACATGTAGTACCAACAGGCGGGGGCGGCTCTTATTGAATGACATGCGCGCATGTGATATCGTTGTGTTTGCCACATTTATAACTTGCTTTGATATCATGTTCGTTGTCAATTGGTTCTAGGCTGAAGGCTGCAACAATAATTAGGTAATAGAACTCTATGCAGGTATTGGGTTAGTTTGGACATGATTGAGCACTTGCAAGTTTGGGGACACGCACATTGTAACCACTTGGAATGACAATACCTTTTTGAATGCTGTGGGGAAGGGGGAATAGGGGAATAGGGGAGGGGCAATTTAAACATGTTAGGGAAATGAATAATGGAATGGAATTTATAGCATGGGATTTTGGTCATACATTATATCTCGGTGAGCAAAATGCTTACCACTGTATCACTACCGGGGGTTAGTGTAAGTTAAAAGAGTGCGGATAGAAAGATAGAAAGAAAGAAAACGGCCGAAAGTGCAAATACAATTTATGAGAGAGGAGAAGAATCGAATAATGACGAGATTTTTATGGTGTTATGAAATATAAGATATTCTAGTTCTTTAACTAAAATCTAAAGATTTAATAAAGTATTTGATACTCTGGAGCACTATAAAATTTTTGAGAAAGAGGAGGAGGTGGGTTCAATTACGATATATATGCATGTGCGTTTGTCGTCCTCACCGGACAAGAACACACTAGTCCCAATTTTTGGCAATTGCAAGTTTTGTCTGCGCTCGCTTGACAATGTATTATTAGATACATGACACTACGTGTCGATAAATCTATTTTATGTAAGTTTTTATTCCTCTTCAGAGGGGAAACATTTTTTGGGTAATACGGTTTTGGACAAAAACTCCCATTTCATGACACTCCCTCAGCTAGCTAGTAGTGTCACTCTCAATCCCTCACCACGTGTCCCTGTCTCACTCCAGAGAGAGAAAGAGATGAAGGGTTCTTCAACACACACACGGGTGTTTGGGTTTCATCGCTATCAGTGGGATTGGATTAGGGTTTTTGATGATTGGATTGGATTGATTGAGGCAGGATAGCTAGCACCCTTGTAATAATAATAATAATAATTTAAAAAGGACCACATGCACCACAACAATTGCTCACACTGTCGGAATAGGCTACAATGCTTGCAAGCATTGAATGCTTACACCGATCTCACCATTAAAATGAGGGAGGAGAGAGGAGAGAGGGGAGAAAGGAGGGTGAGATCGGTGTGAGCATTCAATGCTTGCGAGCACTGTAGCCAGTCCCCACACTGTCAATAGATGCATATGACTCGCAGACTCAGGGGTTTGGAAAAGAAAACGAAGCGTGTGAGGGAGAGGGAGAGGGAGAGAGAGAGAGAGCAGAGCAGAGCAGAGGATTGAGAGCACATGGTGGCATTGATTTCAATTGGCATACAAACACCAGACTGCACATGCAACCCATGTGCATTATTTAATCTCCCCCTTCTCCTTGCTATGCTCTTTGGTTAACTGCACTTTTAAGTCAAATTTTCCATCAAATGTGTATGAATTGAATACTTATCTTTAATTCGGCGCCATATCTCCCATCATATCAATTTTAGTAGCTGAGTTGAAAATTTCAATTCTAAAGACAATTTGGCATGTCATGGTTTTTCTAATCTTGATAAATCATCGATAATCTCAAATGTAGGATTAAAACTAATATTGACATCTCTCGAATGTCAACTATGAATAGTTGTAAGGTTAAAGTATCGATAATAACAATGACATATCCATGTTTCAAAAAAGTGTGATATTTAGTTGAAAGTTTTACATTGAGTATCGTTGCACAATTGAATGTTGAAGTTGATCCAACGACTTAAAATTGGTAAGAGATCATACTATATGTGTGATACCTACATGCACACTGATCGTTGCACATTTGACCCTTGGAATTTGATTTAACAGCTTAAAATTGGTGACCGCTAGCCGTTGGATTCGATCTAAAGGCTTCAAAGATGTCGGACCTCATGCATTGGTCTTCTCTCCTTTTTTGGGGGGCGCAAGTGCAATTTTCAATAATACGAGCCTATAAATACGTTGGCAATAAAACATAGCCCAATTACTCTCCACTTAATACACACAAGTGGTATGATTGCATATTGATAATGAATAACCTTAAATTATCATGGTGTTTATTGAGAGCTAATGAATAATCAGTCCAACAGCAAATTGCCTTTGTTATTAAGTTTAAAGGTTTTCCCACCCACCAGGCCGCATGCACCAAATGCACCAATCTACTCATGCATTTGACAACATTTGGTTTCATATAAATTATAATTATCACTAACACAATGTTTTGTATTCCTTGTGAAGTGATCGGTTTCTTATTAATGTAAGTGTTATAATATGGGCGATATGAGATTTATATTTTAGAGTATATTATTAATAAATAAAGACCGGTTACATTATTGTGGGTTTCTATAATTATCATTAATACCATGTCTTGTAACCCTATTACAAAGAAAATTGCCAATGTGATCGTAATGTTACTAATTTAGGTATATGGGAACGGGAATATGTATTTTAGAATATATTATTAATAAATAAACCACATGATGAATATCACTGTAATTTTTGGGTTATATTCTCAACTATTGATGAATCGGATATCAATGATGGAAATGCCTATAGTGTTGAAAAATTTACAAAATGCACCACAACTGTTCGTATCTAATTTCATGACCGGAGTAAGAGGTTTTGTTGCTCAATTGGTTATTAAGAGCATCTACTCCTAAACTAGAGGTCATGTGCACTAGATTCATATATATTGTTTACATCCAACAAAGAGACGATTGAGATACAAATCCTCAACTTTGATTCTCATTCAATCATCTTTGTATCTCCCCGATTACAACACAAAACAAAAGAGCAGTTTGCAGATGGCGTACTAGCTAGCATGCATACTAATTAGTCCCGACCCACTCAAAGATAATGACACGAAATTAACATCCATACCTGTTTACTTTGCCCAAACTCCATGAAATCTAATCATAAATCTATTGGGGGATGCCGGCCGGCTCCACAAAATCATCATTTCATTAGTCGCAAGCATGTGGTTCTCATAGCAGTTGCATCAGTAGTACTGCACAAGCATGCATGTTTGTGCTTTATATATATATAATGAATTTTACCATGAAATAGTAAATTGAATGAGTCTCTGCTTTAAGAACAATAACGCCAATTGCTTTTGAAAGGATATAACAGAACAAGTTGCATTTGCAGTCCTCTATTGCAGGGCTGAGATTTTTGTACCGAAATACCAAAATAGAACCGAATACCGAAACCGAAAACTTCCGAACGGTTCGGTAAACGATACCCAAAAAATACCAAAGTTTTGGTATGGGGATTGAGATTCTATTACCACACGTTCGGTAATACCGAACCGAACCGAAAAGATAATATATATGTATATTTTATATTATATATATATATATATTAATTCTATTAATATTAGCCGAATGATTGGTTGAGATTTAATCTCAACTGTTGGGTTGAATGGAAGAAATAAAAGTTTGAAAGTTTCAGACTTCACTTCTCTCCCGACTTCAAACCACCGCTTCCACTTCACTTCTCTCTGCTTTCTCAATCACCCAGCCACCACGCACCACCACCGAACGATTCCATCACGCAGCCACCACCATGAATCAATCTCGATATGGTTCTTCGAGTAGTGAAAAACATCAAAAAATAAACTCTCCCCAGTTTTCTCTATCTGTCACTCTCCCTCTTCATCTACAAAAACATCGAAAATTCATTCACATATTTCAATTCTTTCCAACCATGGAAAACGCTCCTTCTTCTCCCACTACAAACCCAGAATCCAATCCCCAATCCGATAACCCTAATCCTCTGTCTAACCAATTATCGATCGCGATATGGGTTTTTGTAAAAATTGGGTTTGGTCCTATACCGAAATGCCCCAAAACTAAAATTATTTTCAGTATTATCGAAAATCGGAATCCCGAACCAATTGGTTCGGTTTCGATATCAAAAATCCCCATACCAAAAAATTCAGTTTGATATTCGGTTCTCCTATTTCGGTTCGGTTCCCAAACCGAAATCAACCTTAATTGCATGCACTTGATTAATTTGTTTATTCAGAGTTGGATAGGTATGATGTTCTTGGAGTAGGCTACGGTGCTCGCAAGCATTGGATGCTCACACCGATCTCACCATTAAAAGGAGGGAGGAGGGAGGAGAGAGTGGGGGAAAGAGGGTGAGATCGGTGTGAGTATCCAATACTTGCGAGCACTGTAGCCAGTCCCGATGTTCTTGGGCCAGCTAGCGTAAACTAAGTTAGCTAGGTAGATACATCTTTGTTCTTTCTGACCAAAAAAAGAAGATAAACCTTTGTTTCAGCTAGGTTACAGAAACAAATAACATTGTTTATAGGGTTATTCTTACTTTACTACCCTTAATTTTTTTCATTTCACTTTCATATACCTAAAGTTTGATTTTTCTAACACTTTTATACTTCTATTAGTCTATTCATCAAGTACTTCGTTAACTGATAACGTGGCAGATCTGTAGCCCACCAAATTTGTGTCACGTGGACAATAAAAAATAAAATAAAAAGAAAAGCATCACCCGCCATTTTCTCTTCCCCTCCCTCTTTTACTCCACTGCACATCCATCTCACCCGTTCCATTGTAAGCCCCCTCCGCACCCAACTCCTTTTTAACTTTGAATTTTTCAGTTTCTTTGGATTTGGTAGCCCGTGGAGTTGGTTGTTTGGAGAAGAATAGTTTATTTTCTTCTTTATTGTTTTAGTGTTTTTTTTTTCTTCAGTTTTTTATTAACTTTATAGTTTTTAGTGGGCCAAAGTCCTGTCACGTCATCATTTAACGGAAAACTTGACGGATAAACTTACGGATGTGTAAAAGTGTCACGAAAATTAAACTTTATGTATGAAAATGAGATGAAAAAAAAGTAAGTGTAGCAAAGTGCGAATTTCACGATACTTAAGGGTAATAAAGTGAGAATTACCCTTGTTTATATCTTCCACTATTTTTACTTAATTAATTACATCTTCTTTTGCTAACTTTTTTTATATGGAATCAAGTTTAAAAAGATGTTATTTTAGCAGATTTGCTCTCCTAAAGTCCTCATTTTGAGGACCTGTGGCCTATTATGTGAGCCTTCGTGACCTATTAACAAAATTTCGTGTTTATTATCGAAACTGTTCATATTATTAATCACTATGCAAAATTCAATCTCTACAAAAAATCAATTAAAACTAAGATTGTTTAGTCATCGAACTGTATAGGTCACAAAAGCTCATATGAACGGTTCTGATCATAAACACGAATTGGTCACAAAGGCTCACATAAAAGAAGACCTCACAGGTCCTCAAAATGAGGATCTTAGAAGAGCATCTCTCATTATTTTAGTTGCTTTCAGTTGAGGAGCGCTCAAAATGAGGACCTTAATTAATTATATATATATAGAGAGAGAGGAGCACTCAAGCTCTAACCAATTGTTTGAGTCCGCTCCACAATGTAATCTCATGATCTGAACCGTTCAAATTTTTGGAAATCATTACTAGATCATCATTTCAAAAAATTCATTCAAATATGAAATAATTTAGCTTTTTAATTATTGTTGTGAATATTTCATTGTTTATACATAACTTTGACTTCGTCTATTTGTCATGTCACAATTAGATAACTAAACGACTTCTAATTTTACTGAATTTTTACAGGGATGATCTTTCAATAATAACCTAAAAAATGATCATATCATATTATGAAAAATATTGTTCAATGAGTCTACAAGTGATTCATTTATTAGGTTTAATACTAGATGATATTTCGGGTCTGGCTGTGGTGCTACGTAGCACTATATGCTACGGCACCATATGCGGTAGAGATTCTTTCCAGTTTTATTTATATTAAGTTTTTGGAAAAATGATTCAATTTAGGCCGTTGATTGGCCGTAGCATGTGGTGCTACGTAGCACCACATAAATTTCCTGATATTTCTTCTTCTTATACATTTAATGTTGCATGATTTATTTTTACCTTCTTTTTTCAGTGTTCTTGGTGGTTTTGGGTTGACTCTCTACTATTTTTCGTACCAATACTTGCGTAGCTAATCTACCGATACTTTCATATTGATGCTAATGTATCAATACTTTTGTACCTATATGTACGTATGTACCAACACTTATGCACCAGATACTTTCATGCTAATGTATCAATACTTTCGTACCTGTATATGTACGTATGTACCGACACTTCTGCACCAATACTTGTGCATCCATTTACGAAATGAAATGGCATTTCCTCATCAAAACATACGTGCTTCGTATGACTGCTGCTTGCTACTGTGCTACCTAGATGAAAACTCCTCATCATACTCCTTTCCCCTTTAAACTTAAATTACTCTGTTGGCAATTTTTGTTTGAGATTAGTTAATTAATTATTCTGGGATAATTCATAAACTAATAAAAGTCTAAAACCACACATTAGTTATTAGCTAATCTCGGAAGTTTAAGGTACAGTGGATTAATTATGAGCTTTTGAGATGTTAACCAAACAGGCATCTTCATGTTCAATATCGATCAAATCATAAGCCATGCATGATCAGTTTAAGTCTAAAACCACACATTAGTTATTAGCTAATCTCGGAAGTTTAAGAGTACAGTGATTAATTATGAGCTTTTTGAGATGTTAAACCAAACAGGCATCTTCATGCTCAATATCGATCAAATCATAAGCCATGCATGATCAGTTTTTAGTTTCTAGTACATTGTATTAATTGAGCGGAATGGATAAACCTTTGAAAGCTTGTGAAAGAACTTGTCACCCACTAAAGAAAAAGACTTGTCTAATCTAATTAATTACTACTATATATGACATAGACAATATAAAAGGTCACCTAAATATAACCCTACATCAGAGAAAATAAGAGTACTACCAGCTTCTCAACTTGGGAAGTTATGATATGAGAATCTCGTTATAGTTGCTATTAATGTTACGACGTTATATAATGAAAAATTTAAATATATTTTTATATTATTGACACAGAACATCATAATAGACAATGTACGTGGGTTATTTAAATCTTTCTTCTCAACTTGAGCTTATTTTTATGGTCAATATTATCAATGTGGCCAACCCTAATCTACAAGCTATGAAATTGCCCTCCATAGATCCATTTACAATAATTGGAGTTACTATTTGGGATACTTTTAGTAATTAATCATCTGCCCCTATGCGGTTTAATAATTTCATCATTTCTAGCTAGGAACATTCTTCACTTGTTTTATTCCTTTCATAATTCCGGTATCACGGCAATCCCAATAACCCTAGATTGAATATATACATAAGCAATTCCTGGTGCATAGGGTCTAACCTATATAAAGACCTATAAAAAGTGAGCTCAAACTGTAGAAGAATCATACCGTATATTAGAAGAAATTATTGTATGGAACTTAAACAATGCTATGTGCTTTCATTTTTCACTTGTTATAATTGGGTCCACATATTTAGGAGGTTGTATTCAATTGAAATTTTAAGAGATTTTAATAGATTTATAAACTTATGAATTTTGATAGGGCTTAATTGATTTATAGAGATTTTATGTAAAATTTTGATTCAATTCCCTTGAAATCTCAGAGAGAGTGGTAAGATTTGTAAATGCTTAAAATACAGTACAAAATCTCTCCAATTCCCTCAAATTCCTCAACTTTGTAAAATTATTTAAAACAAATTCCTAATTGAATACATCTAGAATGTTATAAACTCTTTTAAAATCTTAATTAAATATACCTGGAATTCTGTGAATTTTAATAAACTCTCTTAAAATCATAATTGAATACAATTATACTTTTAAAGAATCACTTCAAATCTTGATTGAACACCCTTAGATTGGTAAAAAAAAAAAAAATTAAAATCCCTCAAATTCCTAATTGAATACACCCCTTTAAACTTTAGGAGTCTATTGATAATAATTTAGTTTTTAATTTTGTATTAGAGTGGAGGAAGGATATGTAGAAAATAAAAAACTATATTAATTAAAGTTTAATTGTTTTGTCGCCTTCTTCCTGCCACATGACCCACATCCTTCTTCATTTTTCATTTCCCGCATATGTTTTTTTTTCTAATATCTCAATGACAAAAGGTAAAAATTAAAAATAAAATGATTATCAAACTAACTCTAAATTTTACTGTCAAGTTGATATTCAGAAACAAATTGATTACACTCACAGTGTCACAATATATTGGAAGAAACATTTTAAATTTATATATAGGATGGTTGGCCCAGCGGACCCCGAGTTTGCTACCTTCAAAACCCTAATGCTGCCCTCTTCTAATGGACACTGGTAAGAAAAGTTGTCGCCATGCAAGACGACGAACCTGATTTGCTTCGCTACAACCCCAGTTGGGATTATCATATGAATCAACTCTCTCTCTCTCTCTCTAGACAGATAGTGCTGAGTGCTGATCATATGGAATTGCCATCTTCTCCACGACCTTTTCTTTTTCTCTTTTTACTTTATTTGTTCTTGGAGTTTAATGGACAAACCCACGACCCCTCCATGTGGTCTAAACAACTTTTTATAGTCTAGACTATACGATTTTCAAATGCATGTCCTTTTCTTTTTCCTGGCTTTTCTTGTACCCACATGGCGCAAGACCCATATATATGAAAAAAAGTAGATATAAATTAATATATATAGAAAGGGTTAGATGGAGAGAGAGAGAGAGAGATCGGTTGGTTGGTTGCTTACATTACATGGTCGAAGAAATTTAAAGGCGATGCAATGCAATACCGATCTTGTTGGTCTATGCCTTGACAGGTCACATGCGACTAATGATTTTCCT
This sequence comes from Gillenia trifoliata, assembly GCA_018257905.1. Classification (NCBI taxonomy): domain Eukaryota; kingdom Viridiplantae; phylum Streptophyta; class Magnoliopsida; order Rosales; family Rosaceae; genus Gillenia; species Gillenia trifoliata. The sequence goes on along the minus strand of CM031083.1, from coordinate 10,474,212 downwards.
CATGTGTGCCAATATATATCTCTTCTTATAATCTTTGCCACATTACCAACTTACCACCCCTTCCTTTTCTGTTGCTTCATTGAGTTGAGAATTAGATGCAATTTTCCAACTTAATTAGGGTTGCATATATGTTAATGGGGCTTATAAAAAACGGTCTAATTCCTTAACATAGCTTTGTATTTAATCTAGTGACAATTAATAAAGAGTTGCGGTCCAACTATTTAAAACATATGCCATATAGATATATAATAGGTTTTTTTTTTGTCAAAAGATATATAATAGGTTTTGATATTGTCTTAATTTTACCCTCATGCCACTAGCCCAAACAATAGCCTCCAATTCCTCTCAATCCCTTAATTAAATGCAATTGTAAATGACAAAACAAGAGAACTGTGCGTTATCAAAATCTAACAATAGCTAACAATGTCTATAGTGTTAAATTGAATTGTTTTTCATTTTTTGAGGTGAATTTGCAAATATCGTTGTTACGGTTGTGTAGATTTTTGGATACAAGTTGTTTGATAAATTGAGTAGAACCTTGTTATCCAATTGCTATATGTTTCAATGAACCTATTATGTAAATAAGCTTTCTAATGGACCTCTTATGTGTGGGAGAGATGATTTTAAAACCTATTCATATGGATTATAATGTTAATGAACCTGTGTTGAAGAGTGGTGAACCTTGAGTGTAAGTTTATTATATGAATGCACATTTCTATGTGAATTATAATGTAACTAATGTTAATGAACCTGTTTTGAAGAGTGGTGGACTAAAAGTAAGTTTATTATGTTAATGAGCCTCTTCACGTGGGTTCTAATGTTAAGTAATAACCTATGTGTCGAAGGGAGTGGTGGACCTCCAGGGTTGGTTTATTATGTGACCTTATGCAAATGTGAGAATTGCCACAGCAAATTAATAAAAAGTTTGTATATAAAGCCTTCAAAAGCTGTAAACAGGAAATGCAACAAAACAAAAAACGCTTCAACCATTTACTACATGATGGTATTGAAACAAATTGTAAAAACACATCCTTAAATATAGGCTATAAAATAAGAAAGTTGCTTAATTAGATTGAAAGTCAACGAACGTAAATTGATAAGTAAAAGATCCAAATATTAGATGTGGATGGTGGCTCTAGCCCTTTCTTCTTGCACGGTTGAAGATAATTTTTTGGGCTGGAGAAGACTAATAACTCAATTATAAATTCAACCCTAGTTGGCTGTTACATCTTCAAAGCTCGATGCTTCTTTTGAAATTTTTAAAAGAGTTTCATTTTTAAATGGAATCATTTATATTAGCAATTTTTAGGTAAACAAAAATGAAAAGCTACTGAATAAATAAATACGAGACGGTACAATCCACTCAAGGGTAATATAGGAAGAAAAAAAGTTACATAAAAAAAATTAAATCTGACATTGAATATAAATGCTGACTTCGACATAAATCAAAAGACTAGAATTAGTTTTTTATCTTAATTAAGATGTTAGTCTAAAAGTAATGTTTTTCAAGAATTAAAATCTAGTTTTCTATTAAATTAATCTTCAGCAGGAAATTTTGAGTTTAATTAATTCCTACAAATTGTAATCAAGTTGGCATAGTAATTAAGTTGGAGAATCTGAGTTCTACGGTAAAATATGGCTCGAACAATTATTAAACCCGCTATTAATTAAAAATTTTGTTTTTTAAGAATCATTCTCAGATAACCTAATTATTATGTATATAAATTAAACTCATATTGTAAAAGACCTTAATGAGGAGATAACTTAACCATCTCAAGTCTTCAAAGGCTGTCTATATACGGGTCCAACTTCAGTGGTACGTACCATTGAATGATACGTACTGTTAAATGGTTATGATTCATTTGGGGCCCACTGCAAATTAATCTGAACCATTCAATAGTCGTACTATTGAATAGTACGTACCACTCAAAATTTTTCCGTCTATATACATATCATTAGTATTTTTTTTCCTTTTTCAATTTAGGTTTTGTTTCGATGCATCTACGATGCATAAACCAAGCCTATATACATTGCACGCAACCACAGCCAATAAATGAAAATTTTAATGCGCAAAATTATGTGGTGCTCCAAAGTATATATTTCGAGTCTTTTAACTATTAAATCTTAAATTTTATCTTTTTACATAAAAATTTAATAATTAAAAATTTTGAAATATTGAATACTTCAAACACCATAAAAAATTCTTCTAATGCTTTATCCAAGTGCCATATACCCGCAGTTGACTGATATATATGTTATTGTTGACTTAGTCTTCGCGCGTGTTGAGCCAACTTTGACTTACTTCAAAGCTTTGAGAAAATTAGAAAGCAACAGAATTGTGGACATTGACAAGATAGGAGGATGATGACTTGGATCACGCGTATATCTATATGCATGCATTTTCTTTATTTTTTTACATTGAGTTAAATAGTTAATTGTTAGGAGAGATGAAAGTCAATGAGGATCAAACTTGCACCATAATTCATGTGCATGATTGTTTTCCATCATTACGGTAAAACGCCATTTGCATCAATATGCTTGCATTGAACATATATAACATCTTAAAAGTTACAAGCAAAGAATGTTATATTCTATCACGACCACATATATATAAACCAAACACACCGTATGAATCTATGACTAGTGTCGTATTCTTGTTATCCCCAATTCCTTCATTCATACCGCATATTCATTGAATTTGATAAAAGATGGGAATAATCTATCTCGTCTTAGATGCTTGACAAAAACGTGAAAGTATTAAGCCTATGGAGCTCCTTCATTTGATCTTCATTTTTGTTCACTTGGAACGCTTCTCACGTTGAAGTTTTTGTCACATTTGACGAAATTGAACTCTTAACCTATCCACAAAAGGAAAAAGTAGAGTTAGGCAGGCTTGGATTGTATCCCAGTGCAACTTTTGCTCGATCTAGCATAAGTTATCCCGCCCTGTACTGGCCTCTAGCATAAGAACACCCTCCTTTTATGTTTTGGCATAATGAAACCCTTGTAAATATTTCTTTATTCCGCCTTTGCCTATCATAATCCTAACTCATTTTTTTCTCTCTCATAACTTGGCTAACTCCGAGAGTCATGAATTTTAGTCATAGTTTTGAGATTGGGGAAAGCCAAAAGTTCACCAAAAAAGAAGTTTGGAAATTAGTTGAAATGACAAATCGTAATTGTTGAAATTATCAAAATCAAAACATTGACGACACTATCGGTCTAATATTGACAAAATATTAACAAAATCTCAAAAAATAATCACTTCAACAATTGAAATTTGTATTTTCATCGTTTAACCAAATTTCCAAGCAAGTTTGAAATTCGAACATCTTTCGGGGTGCTACTACATGCAATAACTAAGATGATTGGATAGAGTCCCGATGCAAAATCCTCTTAAGTTGGCCCAATACTTATTGGACCCTAATAACGGGCTTGAGAAAACTTGAAATGTGACCCTCTCTTTACTAATCCCACCGGCCCACACTCAACTCAAAGGTCGCAGTCCAATAACACATACCCTAAACTAAAAGTGACGTCGTTCGAGTCTCCCTCCTCCATCTCCGCACCTGTTCTCAGCTCAGTCGAACTGTTGAAGCATCCACGACTAGAAGTCGTTTCTCTGTCTGTGAAATTGCAATTAGTCTGAGAGTGAGAGAGAGAGAAGAGAGAGGGAGGCAATGGCTACAGCATCGTCATCATCGTCGTCTGCGGCGGTGACAGAGCGGAGAGGAATACCAGGTGCTCAGTTCGTAGAGGATGTGCAGACCTATCTCACTCAGCTAGGCCTCGATGTCAACTCTGCCCTCGCCTTTCTCCAAGAAAGGTCTTGCCCATTTCGATTTTACACCTTTTTCTATTAACCCTTTGAACTAATTTTAATTCTATGATCGGATTTTTGATTTGTACGTTTTTAATTTGGATTGAAATACATGAAAAGAACGAATATTTGAGTAAAAAAAGTGTCAACCTTTTGCTTTAAGGAATAAAAACTGTTAAACTGGATGCTTGTTAATGTTTTTTTTTCCCCTGTTTGTGATTGTTACTTGCAGACTTCAGCAGTACAAATTGGTTGAAATGAAGCTTCAAGCTCAGCAGAGAGATCTTCAGGTTTGCTAAGCAAATCCCTTTTCTTTAGATCATAGCATTGTTTCTTCGTTATTCGATTTGTTTGAGTGGCTCGTGTGTTGTTTCGAAAAGTACCCAACTACAAGCGATTATTAGTCATGTGTCAACAGACTCAACACCATTGCATCTGACATAGTTTTTAGCCTATTTATAGTTTTCGTCGGTACTTATGAAATTTGAACTTTGGCATAGTAACATGTTGGAGTTTGCCTCTAGCCTAATCTGTAGCTATAGGTTGGATTTTGCCTGTAAAAGTATAACCAAGTTTTTGTAGTTAATTTGACTCCATTTCATCACCCTCTTTTAGGGTAAATTCTTGGTGTGAGACAAAATGATTGAATTGGCTCTATCCTATTATTTTTACCTATACATGTTATGGAATTGTTTCACTCGTGATGGTACCTGTAACTTAAGTGTCTGACTAATTAGATTGACTCAATGATGTTTCATATCAACTTTTACTGTTTCTCCAACCCTGGTTGCCTATGTATTAATATTGGATTCTCATTTTTTCTCATTTTTATTAACAGGCGAAGATCCCTGATATTGAGAAATGCTTAGATGTTGTTGCTACTTTGCAAGCTAAGAAGGGTACTGGTGAGGTTCGTTTTTGTGGTTTTCCACCCTTTACAGTAATGAATGTAATAACGTAAACTAATTATTTCAATGACATGTTTTGCAGTATGACTTCCCCTTGTAATGTTCCCATTTATACTGTTTGGGCTCCTTTCTGCGAAGCATGTATCCACGAAAACATTCAGTTTCACTTGATTCATGACTTGAATTTTTCTCTTATACATGAGCATAGTTATGGAAAAAATAAAGGGTTATTCACAAATAGTCTCCTCAAAACACCCTTTCATAGTCAAAAACACTTAAAGCACAATTTTGAAGGAAAAAAACCCTTGGATCCCACTGTTATTGATATTGCATAATATGAGGATTTTTTTTCCCTATAGTTTGATTCTTTGAGTGTTTCTCACTAACATTATCAGTTGATATGATTAAATAGAAATTATTGTTTAATGACTGATGCTTATTTTCCTTTCTCCATTTCCTCTTTTCTTTCATTTCTTTCTTTCTCAGTGAGGATCTCCCTTACTATTTCTGTTTCATGACTAAAGTACTTAAATCTTTTTGTCCGTCCTTACTGCATAATATTTACTGCTCCTTATTTCATCCAAATAGGTGTTCTTGTGTAATTAACTAATACTTATGCTATGTGTGAGAGATCAGAGTTGTGTCGCTTAGACTTAGCAAAAGTGCTTTAGAGATTTGTGTGTGTGCGTGCTTTAGGTGGTGGTTCGTGTGGGTGGGTTGTGGGAGAGGGACCAGAGGAATGCTGTTTCTGTACTTTATGTAACCTGTAGTCAAGTAATATATCAGCGTGCTAGATTCTGTGAATCTTACTGAAATCCAAGATATTTAGTTCTAAAATTACAGAATGCCTTTGCAGTTTGCACTATGCTTTGCAATTGGGACATATAGTCATTCTAGCGATTACCGTCAGAATAGTTGAAGCTGTAGTCATGGGTCATTAAACATGAAATTTGTGTGTCTTGTCAGTTCACATGCTGATTATGTCAATTGATCACAAATGTATCGTGCACTTCAATTCCTGAAATATATAAAATTTCAGCTTTAAATTAATATTTTGAGGTTTCTTTCCTCCATTAGGGTGTTAGTTCAATGTAAGTGCTCTTAATTAAGTCCTTTTTTCTTGGGTCAATACAGGAACTTATCACAGATTTTGAGGTTTCTGAAGGGATATATTCACGAGCTAGCATTGACGATGCAGATTCAGTCTGTTTATGGCTGGGTGCGAATGTCATGTTGGAGTATTCTTGTGAAGAGGTATGCCACTTCTTATAGTATTAGCTGTTTATTACTTTCGAGTTTAGGACACGAGCATCAGTTCTTCTGTAATATTTTGATGCAGGCTACTGCTCTTCTCCGGAAGAATTTAGACAATGCTAGAGCCAGTTTAGAAGTTCTTCTTGCCGATCTACAATTCTTGAGAGATCAAGTGACAATAACCCAGGTACTGAATTTGAAAGAATCAGTTCATGGATTCTATACTTTCTAACATCTTTTAATTATTGGTATTAAATAGTATGAAATTTGCTAAAGTCTAAGGTCTATAATTACCAAAAGAACAAATATGAAGAAGAAAATCTAAGGTCTATAACAGCGGTAGAGACTGGTGAAAGCAATTAAATCTCAACTTGTACGTCTCTGTTTGGTAACCAGTATATATTTCTTATTGCTGGAAATCATGACACTTTGACTACTATTAATCAGGTAACAATTGCTCGTGTGTACAACTGGGATGTTCATCAGCGCAGGATTCGACAAGCTTCCCCTAAGGATTCATGAATTGAATTTTCAGCACCACCCAATTGGGAGTATGGTTCAATTCTAAACTCTCTAGTGACCGAATTGACCACCATCTATATATTTGCGAGAATTGTACGCGCTCTCCTCATATTCACGCTTCAAGTTCGTGTTCTGCTTAGTTAGAGAACTTTTGTTTATGGCAGAAGATGTTATATTATTTAGGACCAGTTTTGATACGTGATGGAATATTTGTGCTTGTTCTGTAACATGTGGATTCGCTGCAACTTGATTGATAGGGCGTGCTTTGTTGTGAAATAGATATTCAGTATCATGTTTTTGGGTCCAACTTCCATACTACGTAGTATCAAATACTACGAGCATTGGATGGTTTGGATTCACGGGACCCACGGGACCCATATCATTCAAAACAATCCACGCCATCCAATGTTCGTAGTATGGAAGAATTTTCGCATGTTTCCACCTAAGTTTCATTGTTCATGTTTTCTAACCAGTAGTTTAAGACGACTTCCAGCAAGTTATGATTGTTTTTTATACACGCGATATTAAGGGAAACTTGAGACCTCGGGTGCATGTGGCGAATGCTCTAACTAACCGGCTAGTCTATGATTCAAATTTAGAACTTTGGGATGGAAAATTGTTATGGACCCACGGAAACTTCGATGTGAAAGAATTTGTCGGCAAATTTTTGCAAAAATTGAGGTGTAATGTAATGTATTGCTGGGTCTGTAGTGATGTCAGTGCATATCTTATCCTTCCTCAAAAGGTTCGTAGATCTGGATGGTTTCTGATATAATCTTTGTAGACCTACACTTTTAGTCAGAAATGACATGATGTTAACGCCTAATGTGTGATGAAGTCAACTAATACAATGATTTAATTTTTGAAGAAAACCCTAGTTGTTGCCTTTGAAAGAGGGAAAATTATCTTCATGATTGTATATTGTAGGAAAAGTTTTCTTTTCAGGCAATTCCTCAGTTTAATTATCGAATTAATAAGGTTTCTGTACTTAACTAAGTTCGATTAAGTTGGTGGGATTGGACTTAATGATCTTCTGCCAAATTAATGTTGCTAGCTTGACACAGTCAAAGTAAGTTAGAATCATGAAAGAGTCATGTTAGTATCAGTCGTAGTAATGTATCTGTCATTGATTTCCGCGGGGCTCACATTAATCAAAATTAGACATTGCGCCACGCTTCCATGCACGATTGTTGCTAGCATCTTTTGCAAAGCAGTATTGGCCTTTGATTTATGTGAGACGCATATTAATTAGTAGTAAACATGTCACCACACGCGACTCATGCTAGCATCTTCAATCATGAAATAGGCAGGCAAAAGTCAGACTGCTGTTCTTGTTGACCTTGGTAGAGCATACAAAATAAGCATGTCATTGGGCATTAGCATTTCTTTAATCAAACCACTCCTTAAGTTAATATTTGATACATGAGAGAGTTTGAATTGGGATTTTTTTTTCTTGTGTTTGAGTTTTGCACTTTTGCGCAAAGCATTAGCTAATAAGTACATACAAGTCATTGCCTATCTGGGTCTTTTTCTGTTCCTTTGCATAGTGTAATTCTCTACGAACTACGATTTCGAAGTTTGTAATAGAGGATTAGAATTTGAAAAACCAAACCATTTCAGACTTGGTTGGTTTGTTTTGCAATGCAATTGAAGTGGAATACAGTGTTTTCAGATAACGAAAAGTGTTTATGATAATATTTAGCAGAAAAAACATCTTCTATTACATAACAAAAAGATTTTGGGAAGCAATTCCAAATTTTTTTCGATAAGCATTAGGTTTTTTCATAAATTTTATAACAAACACATATGACTCGAAATATTTCCTACACAAACAATCAAGAAAGCTTAATTAGCGCGACTGAGGTTGCACTCAGCCGTGATCAACCAACAAGAAAACTTTATTGCTATAATAAAAAATATACCACAAAAAACGTTTGGTGGTCTTGTGGATTAGTTTAGTTTAGGTTTAGGTAACAAAAACCAAGAGGACCTACATAAAAATCCAGCGGGCCACAGTTTAGTTCCCGTGAACCACCACTACCACTAATAACTCAAATTAAACAACCTTCATATATATATATATTTAGTCCAAGTCAAGATTCCATGTCCATATAAGGACTTAAGTTTTATTTTTCCTTCTTTTTTAAGGGTGCTAAATTAATTAAGCACGAAAAGAACCAACTTGGAGTTCTGGTTGTTGGAGCTAGCTAGGTCTATTTTCACGCTTAGTTGACCTTGCAAAGAAGGGACCCAAGTAATAAATTGATCGTTACCGTTTGATCTGAATAATCCACCAACCAACCAACCAACAAAACAAATCTCACATTCTTCTTCTAACATTCTCATCCATCCATCCCTTTGCTTAATTGTATTTATGTTTGTATTATTTATAAGAAAGTAAATATATATGGTCCATTCCATTGGACTAAGGCTTAGTTTGGGGTTGCTGTGCTTTTTAAAAAAACTGCTTCTGCTGTGCTGAGAGAAAAAGCAGCTGTGAAAAAAAGCGAGTAAGTGTTTGGTAAACTGTAGTTGTAAAAGTGCTTATAGCAAAAAAAAGCAGTTTCAAAGTGTTTGGTAAACTTGTATATAAAACTGCTGTGACTGTGTAAAATGACTAAAAAGGGCATGTTGCTGTATGTATTATTAATTTAATTGTTTGCCAAAAATATTGGTCAATTCATTACATATACTTTTTTTTTCTTATATTGTTCGTCTTATTTACGTATCCCAAATTTTAAAGAATTATTATGAAAAAATTTCTTTATAATATTAAAATAATATACACTCATGTAAGGTAGTTACAATATTATCAACTATATAATACATGCATCAACCATATTAAAATATCTACAAATTGTTCAATATAAAAATAGTCTAATTAGGTGCATTCATCAAACTTGTGGCTATGCTATTTCTTAATGCTTCAATCTCTTATGATCCTTCGTCTGGTGATTTTGGCCTTCTTCTTCATCAAATAACATACACCACGAAAGTTATTAAACCACAATTTGTATGAAAGTCTCAAGCTAATAAAGATTCGTCCTCTTCAATTAACATCGAACTCTGCGGTGTCAACTTAAAAGCTTGGAGTTCCTGCATTGCTACTGTTGATCTATAGATTTTAATTAGAGTTGATTTGCATACTCCCTTTTTAACTTTTCATACAAAAAACAATGGTGTTTTCTACCAAGAGGTTCAAGTAGAAGTTGAAGAGAAAAAACAAAGGGTGTGGAAAGAAACCGCCTATCAAATAAGCCTCTGACCATAAACAAATTTAAGTGCATACAACAAGTATCTGCTGAATATATAAAACTCCAAATAACAAACATAAAGTGCACCGTCTCCCGAGTCTCACTCGAGGCAATGAAGGGGGGGAACGAGGAACAGAAAAGGGAAAAAGAAAATAAAGATTTAAAGTCGATAATGCACTGCACTCCACAACATCATACACCAGCCAATACTAAATCCGCAACCTAAGATGCACCGGAGCTCGACCGCAGGACACAACCAAAAGCATATGGCCGACTTAGCATTCGGTACCTGCAAATAATGCATAGGACAATCATCATAACCTAGAAATTCGAACTACCAAAACACACATCTCATATCAGTACACTCTCCAAAATATTTAAGGATTCATTGAAATCTAAATTGCCTGCTCAATTATTTTAGGGAGGAAGTAAGCCACTGTATTAAATGTATTGACAACAACCTACGTCACGATTTTAAATTGTCTGATGAAATGAAGAAGATTTGAAAAACTACTTAGAGGTATAGCAGAGCATTGTGGTACCAAATGTATATTTCTATAAGCTTTGACATTCATCCCCTCACCTATTGCAAATGTACTTCCATATTCAGATCCAAGGTAGTTCAAAAGCGCTTCCATTGCCACCCCAAAACCTCGACCACCCATCAAAACACCATCAATTCCTTGACCAGCTGCTGTAGTTCTCTCCCATGAAGTTGTTGGTCTGAGCATTTCAAGTGCAGCTCCAATACGGTCCTTACAAGCTTCCACCTGTGACAAAGTTACTGAATTTAGCTCACAAACCAAAATTATATATACCGCAACTGTGAATTTGGGTGCAGAGATATATATAAATTGTACAAGAAGAAGTTAAAAGTCCTAAAACACTGTGGTTGCGAGATAGTATTAGCAGCACATATAAAGTTTTCTGCAGAAGAAATCCTTATCAACCTGGTATGCATTGAAGAACAGATAATTCAGTTTACACCATGCTATTATGGCACTAAAACTCACAAACTCAAAATGAATCGATTTGTCAAATTAATATGTCAAATAGAACTTTGTGTGCAATGACTTCCATGCAAATTATCTATATATTAATATATGCTCATTTGTCTAAAGGTCCATCTCCTCCTCCTTCAAACTGGCAATGTTGAATGAAGCATTCCATTTAACTGTTACGGTTAGCGTATTACACGATGCACCGACCAACTGAAACATAATCCATCCATTCGACGACATGACATGCCAATGTAATTATTCACCGAAAAAAAAAAGCCAAATTCTACACAATGCGAAATAGAACAGAACAATCTTTTGAATCAACAAAAATCTGCCCTAACCTAAACCTTCCCAGTCTCCCCTCCCCACCCAGAGTCCCTATGACATTGACACCATGTAGCCATTCAAATTTACGCATTCGGGCATCATCGAGACTGACTAATAGCCAGACCTGAATCATGCCTCAATTTCTAAATTTGATTTTACAAGAAGCTAAATTCTTTTTTCTACCATTTCAATTCACCTAATTACATACTTCTTTTTCTGCACTATGCTAACAATACAAATGGAATTTCAAAGAACAAAGCCAAATCAAAGAAATATTAAATTTCGAAAATTAAACAACAGAGAAAATTAGGTCAAGAAAATTACCATGGGCTTGTCGTAAAAGGGGAAGCCTTGCATTTGGTGAAGGGCTTTGGTGGCGGAGGAGACGTCCTAGAAGACGAGCCACGCTTGGCCTTTGTGCTTGAGCGTCTTGAAAGCCAAGACCTCCACAATCTTCCCGAACTGCGAGAACACAGCCATAAGCAACTTTTTCAGTTCGTCCAGCTTTATTTTCTCGTTCAGGTTGTTGATTAGATCGTCTGGTTCGCCGAGACTTCGCCGCCACCGCCATCGCTGCTGTTGTTCTCTGACATGTCCACTTTCTCAGTGCTCAATTTCGGATTTTGGTTTGAAGCTGCGGTGGAGACGAAGGGGAGACAGAGTGAGAGAGATCTGGAGATGGAGGAAGAAGCAAGAAGAAAGAAAAAAGATTGCACGGGCTAAGGGTAGGATTGCCATATTGAAATTTTCATTAATGGCTACTGTTCACCCGTGTTTTGTCCAAAAAAGCGCTTTTTTGAGAAGCATGGGTTTTATTGCTTCTGCTTATTGCTGTTTTGAACTGATAATTGTGAAAAAAAGTGCTTTTTTTTTTTTTACCAAACACAAATTGAGCTGCAACTTTTTTAATAAGCTGCTTTTAAAAAAATTTCAGCAGCCCCAAACTGGGCCTAAAATACAAGTTGATCCTGTAATTGGTTTTGAGTCTTTGCCTCCATCAAAATCCGCATTGCGGTACGGCTTAAAATTTTCCATTTCTTTTCTCGCTTTTTCAGGAAAACAAGTTGCAAGTTAATGGATTGTTCTTGTGAGACTTTCGTTTTCTATCATGACTTGGACTTTTTAATATCAATCCTTTTTTCATTTATTATATCAGAAATTTGAAATCACATTAGAGTGTAAGGTGGACTCTAACATGAATATTGTGAAATAGAAGTTAGATATGTAACCCACAATACAAAAAGAAAAAAAAAGTTAGAAATATATAACCCAACCATACAAATTTCTCAAAAATATAAAGGTGCAAAACAAGCACTTCAGTTTAACCCAGAAAGAAAACGATACATGGCCATAAGTAAAAAACAACAAAATTCAAGGTTTGCTTATTTGGGCCTATGATAGTTTAAAGCACTGTCAATGACATATGGACTTTTAAACTAAATTGTGTCGTTTACTAGGTATTAAGTTTTGAGGGTATTTTCAAAAGTTTATTAGCTTTGTATTTGCTTTGAATAAAGATATGTTTTTAGCGAGTCTAGAGTTTGATGTAGGGTATAAAAGCAACTTTTATCATTAATAGACTTGTTATTTTCATATCATTCATTCAAAAACTTTGATATCTCCCATATTTTTTATAAATTTCAAGACTTTCACTATTTTAAAGTTATCATTCGATTGTCACGAGTTATCCAATAAAATGACGCAGCTAGGACATGTATCCAAGTTATTTTCATACAATGAAGAAAGTTGCATGACGGAGGTGCGCAGTTTATATATAGTAACAACTTACCAAGCAAATAGCATTTGGTCTGTAAAATTTATTTTTATTTTGGGTTAGGGCTTGTTTGAAAGTGTTTCTAAAATAACTGAAGTGCTTCTAGCAAGAAGCACCCGTTATGTCCTTTAGTGACGGATCCATGATTTTTACCCCGATGGGTCAAGATTTAAACATTAAAAAATATTATACGAAAATAAAAATAGAAAATTAAATAATAATACATTCATTCATAATTCAAGGTAAAAATATCAATTAACACACAGATAAGAATCAATAAAATTATACAAATTCAATGGAACACAGAAATAAACAAAAATCCCTAAACAACTTATGCATTGATTTCCATTCCATTCCATTAATATCTTGGGAATTTTCAACTTATGCATAAATTCATAACACAAAAATCCCTAAAATTTTCAAATCCTAAACCCCTAGAGGTTAGAGCATACATGAAAGTGAAATTCTAATTCCATTATAGTGTTAAATAGAAGGTTTCAAATTTAATTACCAAAAATTGAACCGGATGAACAACGGAACATACCTAAGAATTGAAGTTTGAAGTTGAAGGTAGTCGGCGGTGAGGGAGGAGTCGCACTTGCACAACACAGAGAAGCTCGCGTCTGTTTTCTCTTTAACTCCCACAGAGTCACGATGTCTATGTTGGCTGTTTTATTTTTTATTTTTTTTAAACCTGGCTCCAAAACAAGGTCATTTTGGTCAGTGTGTATTTTTTTTTTTTTTAAAGAAATTGCTGATGCTGAGTCTGGGCATTTCGTCGAACATCTTTTGTGCACGACATACCCGCTGTCCAAAAATCCAAGGGGTCATACATGCTGACCCCCCTTGAATCCGCCCCTACTTGTAGAAAGTACGTCAAGTGTTTTTTATAATTTACTTGTATTTTTATTAAAAATTAGTTTCAAAAATATTTTTATTAAAAATATTTTCAGACATTTTAAAGGAGCTTTCAAATAAGACTTTAATTTGCGAGATAGAAAAATTGGACAAGTGTAAAAACGACGAGGTAGAAGAAGAGCGGGAAAACAAGTAGGATTTTACGTGCCAATGCGAATGCGTAAATATGCAATCATGGCTCCAATAGGAGAAGGAATCACACACAATTTTTATAGAGCCGTGCACGCAAACCCATGAGGATTTGTCCTTATTGCCTGGTAATTAAAGTCCCTTTGTCGTTTTGTTCTACAAACGCGTTTTAGCATTGTTGCAATTAGAATAACTTAATATATTTAGTTTATAGTAAACAAAGAAAATTGTTGACTTTGACCTCCCATGTGCGGCCAAGAATATGTTATAAAATATGGGGTCTCAAAGTGAGTGATTAAACAAATTGCAAAGAGGGATTAGAGTAACTTTAATTTGCCGCAATCATCGTTGGGGTGTTCACTCATCAAACTTCTAGAAGTGTTATACTGTCAACGGCTTGGAATTGGCTCCACACACATTATAAATCACCCAAACCAAAGATATACATATGATAGAGTTTAGAATTCCAAGTTAGGCTTGCTCCTCATCTTGGGTTTGAGGCACGACGTTTGTGGTAGCAAAATTTGGCTGTCTTTGATTAAAGACCAAACTTCTTTGGTTAAAGACTAAACTTCTTTGGTTAAAGACTAAACCACAAGCCCAGAGGAGGGGGTTTGACCAATAAACATTTGATGCCTAAGTCAGTATACTTTGAAGAGAGTAGGTGTTGAATTGCGTAAAATCAACCTACCTAAGAATTCACTGTAGAAGGCATATTTATAAAGAGCATGGCCGACCATATGGGTGGAGAAGCCCACGTCATGTGCCGGCGTTTGATTTGTTGTTTCATCCGATAGATGTGATTGTACTTGCGCAATGGCAGTATGAGATAGTATCTTTAAGATATTATGATATCTTAAAGATACCAAAGATAATCCTTGAAGATATTATTAAATTTAATTAATAATATCCTAAGAAAGATATTATTAAATTTAATTAATAATATTCTAATAATTATCTTGGAGAATCCTTAATTGATTGCAATTGTGTTTCCTTAATTAAAGAAATATGTCTTCAGTTAGAAAAGATTAAATGTAGGAACTAGTAATTAATTATACCTTTAATTCCCTTGTCATGCCTCCTTGCCGTGTGCAGTTGAGCTTGGAGTAGTTGTAGTTAGCAGCTCAAGGTTTCTAGCTCGGTTGAATTGCCGAGTAATAAATACGGGTCTTCTGCTCTTCGATCGTATTGAACGAGCCCACTAGCATTTAATGCTCATTGAGTTAGGGTTTCAATGAATATGGGCATTGCCAATTAGTGAGAGTATTCTCGTCAATAGTGAATGAAAATTCACATGTCAGCTTCATAATATTTAGGATTATTTTTGGCTCCACAACGCTGGCAAAAACACAGGTGATTCCCTGGTTGAAAGCTTTGGGAGGACGTGTGTCATTTGACTGTGGTCAGGGGTGAGCTGAAATACCTTTAGCCTTTTTAGGCCTCACTAGGGATTAGTCATACCTTTTGGGATGTGGGATACCTCGGACTTTGGCAAAAAAATAAAGTTTTTATCATAGTTGGTTCCTGAAATTGGACCTTCCAATCAAAATAGTCTCTGAAATTGAAAATCCATCAATTTGGTCCCTGAAATTGGGTATTGCAAATCAATTTGGTCACTCAATTACATTTCCGTCAATTTTTCTGTTATATGCTGATGTGGCACACAAGTGGGTCTCATCTATCCAATTATATGGTGCTTCATGGATTAACCATAAAAAAATATATTGTTTTTAAAAGATTTGGCACTATATAAAACATTTTTTCAAATTTTTATAAACAAATTTTTTTATGGTTAATCCACTGGCACCATATAATTGAATAGGTAGGACCCACTTGTGTGCCACGTTAGCATATAATAGAAAAATTGACGAAAATGTAACGGAATGACCAAATTGATTTGCGAGACCCAATTTTAGGGACCAAGTTGATGGATTTTCAATTTCAGAGACCATTTTGATTGGAAGGTCCAATTTCAGGGATCAACTGTGATAAAAATCTTTTAAAAATGATATACCTATGATAGTATTTATCTATGTAAGATGAGATAAATTGTATTTTTAGATAGATTTATGGTAATATTGTGTAAATTTTTACTTGGCATTAGTGAAAATTATTTTGTATAAGATTATAACTTTAATAACAAACCTGAATGGCTTTTTTAGGTCCAATTCCATCAATTTTTGTTGTGACAAATCTTACTTGTTTATCGGCAACTGATCTAGTGAAAAATCTGTTGATAGAGTTGTTCGAAGCCTTTCTGCTGGATGTAGGCAGGGAGCATACGCGTTGGCTAACCGCTGGTTTTCACCTTTCTGCTTGGTTTGGTTTCTGCAAGCTTCACTTTTATTCATTTGGAGGAATATTTATGAGGCATTTGGTGTTGGTGTATTAGTTAGGCGTGCCATTATTGGCCTCTGCCAATAGAATGATGTATTTGTTAGATTCAGTTAATTTATGTTAGAAACTTGCGCCACAAGTAATATAACTTCCTTTCACGGGATTGTGACTTTATTAGATAAGTTCTCTGTTAGGTTCTTTTTATTGTTTTGCTTGTTAAGGACTTTTAATATCTCTCGATGTTTATACCAGAGATTGCTAAGACGGGGTTTGTTATAAACTGGTTATAGCAAAGCGCGCCACTCTTGTGCATACATAAGAAAAGTAAAGACTGTAATTAAAGACAGAATGTAAAGACATGAATTGAAGTACTTGAATGTGAATACAGAAAGTAAAGACTTAAAGTAAGAACTGATAATGAAAGACTTTATGTAGATAAAAATACAACAATATTACATGTAATGGTCATTTTAGATTGACAAAACACCCATCAGATTGGATACTGATCCATCGGGATGGTCTGTAAGCTGCTTCCTTATAAAGGGAAATAATCAAAGACACTTTGGCCTAAGATTGATAATCGATACTATCAAATGGGGTTGATTTAATGGTAGAGCTTAATTCACTACTCCTCATAGGAGTTGGGTAGTATGATCCTAGGATTCTAGTATTTTATTCTCAAAGTCACGAACTACACAGGTAGTGTGAATGAGACGACAACAAATAGAGATAAAATCTTTATCTAAGAGGGCTTGAGGGATTTCCTCAGAGGTTGTTTGAAAGGTTGGCTTTCCTTAGAACATGTATGTTTTGATTTTTGGTTGTTTGAGTGTCCTCATCTTCGAATCCTTCCTTTGTTTATATAGACCAGTGGGAGTCTATACCATAGCTGTCAAATCCCTCTGCGACCGTCTTTGAAGACTCAGTGAGGTAAGGCTAAATCAGGAAGGTATGAATAATATCTCTGATCAGTCTACTCCCACCGAGAGAGTTTTTTATACATAGCCTTATTCCCTCCAAAATGTCGAGTGCTTTGCATTTACTGCTGTCAGTGAAGAGAGAGATACATGCTTCTTCTTTTGTTCACTGGTCTGAGTTGGGCCCTTACTCTTTTAGGCCCAACCCATTACCAAAACTAAGTTCTGGCCCAATAAATTTTTTTTAGTGTAAACAAGAGTTGGTCTTGATTGGTGAGCCATTTCACCTAGAATGGCGGTTTCATATAGCCGCGGGGAAGCACCTTTAACAAGCAAGTAGCTAGCTTCCACCTTACTTAACAACAAGGCGCGAAAGCCTTCGCCTATAGCTTCTACTTCTACTTAGCAGCCCAAATAAAGTTGAGCACTTGCACATTCAAAAAAAGAGTGTGACTCACATCATTCGTCTTTTTCCAGCATTTCCTATCGAGCTTAAAAAGATGACGGTTTTGAGCTATTTAACCTTGTAGAGATTAAACTTCAATGGTTGAGCACTTGCATATTTACAATAAAAGAGTTTGACTCTCGTCAATCGCCTTTTTCAAGCATTTCTTATCGAGCTTAAAAACATGACGATTTTGAGTCATTTATCCTTGCAATTTAAGAGAGGTTTTGAAACTATTTATGATTATGTTGCTAATTTATTTCTTAATTCGATATGTAATGTGTGAAGAAGAAGTTTTTGTTTGGTATACAACTAAAACAAGAATATTTCTCTTTCATTAGAAGAAATTTCGAGTTAGATTCACTATGATTAATGATAGCATAAAAATTAAGGAGGGTTTTCTATTACCATCGATGATTAATTAGTTCTGTGTATATATATATATATATATATATTTATGGTTTGTAAAAATGATACGTATGTCTTTTAGTATGATCTTAGCATCTTAGTTTCCTAAGGCCTCGTTTGGTACACCGTATAGCGCACCGGATGGTACTAATAATTCGGTTTCGGGTGTTTGGTGTGCTTCGTACTAAAATAGTCGCCCGACTATTTAAACCGGACCCACCATTTAGTACCCCTCACACCGGACTAATTATACGCCCAAAAATCTCCGTATAATTAGTCGGGTCCGTCCTTCTCACTCCCTTGGTTTAGCTTGAAGGAAAATATTTGAATCGCAAGTTCATTTGAGCAACACTTAAGCATGCTATTAACAAATTAAAGGCTCTTAGCTATCATATTAGTACTCAAAAACAAAACTTTGCTCATGACTTTTGAAGCCTAAATGTTGTGAACCAAGACACAACTCAAAATCACATTAGTAAGTTGTATCATCCTATACCTTTGTAGAATCTTCTTTGCATGAGCAAAGGCTAAATACCCAAGAGGGCCTTCAATCTCATGTTGGATGAACACCTTTGCTTGGAAGAGTAGTGGTTGCACCTTGAATCAAATTGAAGGTTACCTACGTACTCCGTCTCCTACAAAGATTCGATACTGCACACCTAGGGCCGCCCAACAAATTGTGTTCTTCACACACACCTAGGGCCGACCAACATAGTATAAATAGTCGATGTTAGTCCGATACTGTACCAAACACCCGACTAATTTAGTCAGTACTGTCAGATATCCGACTGAAATAGTCAGTCCAGTCCGAACTGCCTACGAGACCTAAGGGTTTTAACTTTTAACATTGCATGGTCACCATTAATTGGTCCTAGAAAATGGAGAGGACTTATTTGTGGATGTCTAGATCAGAAAAATTTATTGTATTGTTGGTCAAGGGTCATTAGGTCGACTATCAAGACCTTTAGACAACAGTCTTATTGTGGTATTGGAGGGGTTGGAGGGAGAGAGACTTCTAACTTCTAAGAAGGTATTGACCTAGTGAAAGGATAAGTTCAGGGGTCCACAACTATAAATTTAATGTTCATAATAATTAAATTAATATATAATATGTTAATTAATAAAGGAAAATCTTTCAGGATCCTGCTTATATATGCTTAACTAAGTAACTTATATAATGAAGGAAGAATAAATGGTAGTTCGCTATATATATGGTTTTAAAAAATTGTTTTTCTGTAGAACCTAAGCTCCAAGTTCAGTTTGCACCATATATTAGTGGATGATGTCAACATTAATCTAGAAAACGAATCCTAGAATGCGACATATAAACCAAATAAATTTCATTTGGGTTATGCTTAATTAAATGATCATCATTAGTCACATATTTAAACTTGTTATTAAAGCACCACAATGATTTTATTTTCATATATTTTTATTCTGTCAAAAATGGGAATCAAAAGGGCATTCGGAAAATTGTAAATTAATTTCATAGACGTCGACAGAGTAAACCTCATTTAGTAAGCCGATTCCAAACATTTGTTTTTGAAGTATGCACGCACGACAAGGTTCACAACAATTCATTATTTCCAAAATATATTTTGTTTGTAAATAATTATATAAATATATATAAACTGCAGGTTGACCATATGCATGTCAATAATTCAGTCCAATCTATCTGCATACCTAAAATTCTAAAAAAAAAACAACTGAAGCAATAAAAACCTTATGAAAGTTCACACCTTAGATACTGAAACATATAAGATATGAAGAATAAAGTGGTCGGTGATAAGATATATGTTGGCAGGTTTGATAGAACTCAAATGGGGCAGTTGGAAGTTATAATTTTTAGGGTTTGATCGGTCGATGCTGCCTACAATAAAGCAAGTCCGCAACAAGACAGCAGCCACTAATGATTCTTCTTCTTTAATAAAAATAATGTGGAAGAGAAAAGAGAATCTTAGCCCTTTTTGTTTATTGAGAATGCACTACAAAAGGTGTTACTGAATCGTTCTTATTCAAACGGCCAACTGCATGCAATACCTGATGCCTTTTAGTTCAAGATAATACAAAGAATTTTCTGAAAAAAAGTTAGGGTTTATTAATTTATTGAGGTTGCATACATTCAAGATACAATGAATTATATACCTGTGTACCAATTAATTTATACGTGAACAAAAAATAACATTGTTCATGGTATACATTCAGGTTTCAATTTATAATTTGTTTTGTTGGAGGAATTAATTTAGAATTGGGAAATTAAGGAAAAACATACATACAAGACTGTATTGGGCAATTTGGGCTGCCACATGATCTGAAATTATAATTTTCCTCCAAGTCTGGCCTTTGTATCACATCAAAATTTTAGAGGTTTATCTCTCTTTTTCATATATGATGTGGAACAATTTTCAATCACACAAACAATTATAATGAACACTATTAGAAGAATTCTTGTTCATTTGTTTGAAAATTTATATCTTTTTTTCTAAAAAACTGAGTTGTATTTGGATCATTTTGTTTCATGAAATGCGAAATGATTTATGTACACCTCTATTGTCCTTATGCAGACACTTTTGTTTATTTACATTTTTTTTTTCTTTTTGTTAATTTATTCAATTCAAATGCTAAAAATAAACAACAATGTGCACAAAAGAAGATGAGTGTGCAAATATCACTTTCCAAAATGACATTATTATACATGTTTAATTAATCATGTTGGATAACTTGACACAATCACAATGCCTTAACTTACTAACTTCGTATTGGGTTTGAGACGTCGTATAATAAAATGCAGCTGTATTTTCCTCAACCTCTTTCATTTTCCTAATAACCTGCTCAATGACTTTTGGTTTAAAAAGAAACCAAAACCCCACATTGTTATCCCCAGCAATACATAGAAGCATTTTAAGTTTCAAGGAAAACTTAAGCCACCCGAAACCCCACATGTAAAAGGGCTCGCAACAAAAGCTGTTTTCTGTGCAGCAAACAAGAACAAATAAAAAGGAAAAGATAAAACTACGCTGTTTGGTCTCGTTGAACAAACAAATATTCAAAGATTTGACTATTGACCTATGCGTTTTGAGATTTTCAGATCCCCACTCACGACATGCATATCGGCCGGTGCAGCATCTGACTTGGAAACCCTTTAGTCAAATTTAAATTATGGGTCACCTTCGATGTGTCCTAGGGAGTCTAAGAACATCTATCAGATCATCAGTCAGTAACCACGCCCCCAATGCATGTCGTGATTTACACGATCTCCAAATAGTATTTGGTGCTGTTGAGATGCATGTGAAGGGAATATATGTGAAACCCTAGCTACTCTCTAGGAATTTACCGTTTGTTTTTCGGTCTCTCACGTTCTCCAAAACTTACCTACTAAGCAAAACAGAGTCAACTAGGTCTCAAATAAAACAATGTTACATTTAATTGATCAAAGTGGTGTGGGGTGATTCTGAAAATGTATATTGTTATACTAAGGAGAGAATTTTACTTGTAATGGTTATTGTATATTTTTATGTGTTTGTCTCGCTCATCATGCAACTCACCACTTAGAGAGAGAAAAACACAAATTATTATAAACCTCGTTGTAGATAATTTATTACCACTACTAGCTCCTCACTAGTACCTATTTTGTTAACACAGTCGACACATAGTAGCTTAAATGTTTGCTAAAGAAAACTCTTGGCTGAGTGTAATTGGTTTACGAACACACAGAAAAATGGAAAAAAGAACGCACACATACTACCCAAGTTTTATGATATGCATACGTCAAATGTCGTGGAATATTGCAAGTCAGTAAATTAGGTGGTATATAATGATTGAGGGTAAATATCTTAGCTAGCTATGAAATGATGTTTCAATCGTAATATCTCAACCTTTTTGTTGTATGATACCCCAAGAAAGCACCACACCTTTCCCAGCTCATGTAGTAACTTTTGAGCTTACAAAAAGATGGCAGGCATGACGACCCTCACAATCAATTACAACGGAAACTAATCAATCAAAAAAGGTTTGTTTTTGGATTGTCTTTGTGCATATCAAGCAATTTTACTTGGTTAGGTATGTTTTAATTTGTAAGACTTCTGTTAAAAGCATGTTCATCTGACATAGCCTAGCAAATAATAATAATAATAATTTGACATAACATCAAATACTCTCGTTCCTTTTTTCAAATCACACGATATATAAAATAAATAAAAAGAGTACGATACCTCTAATAAAAAAAAAGGTATTGGTATTTTTAATTTGAAGGATAATTTTGTAATGCAATTACGTTCATACATAACTCTTTACTGTGATAGTGTAATAAAATATTTACAACGTAAATACCAATCTTGTTACAATATTAACAGTGTTATTCTATGTTGTTAACTATAACATTTTTATTATTATATAACTTTATTTAGACCGTAACCTTTTGCGATTGTAATGTAACATTACATTTCTAATACATAAATGACCCAATAATAAACAAAGAGTACCGATACATTCTTTTTAAAGGTACCGTAAATGACCCAATGAAAAATGATTTTTTGGTTATTTTTAACACTTTCAAACACACCCTAAGTCGAGTTAGCAATTTAAGATATGTGCTTCTAGGAAGCTTAATTAACACAATAAGTCACTCTCATATGCACATGAGAATAAACATTAGTTAATTACATAATAATAAGTTAATAAGAAAATTCTAACAGCGTTCAATTAATTTGTGGAAAGGATATGATGCATCATTAAATATCAATGACATTTGAGATAGATCCATTACTTCCATAACGTAGCTGAACCGTAAAGTAAACCACAATAGTCATGTGTGTATTCCTACAAAATTCATGTACGGAAAAGAAATTTCCCCGAAGACGAAGAACAACAAGAAAATATGACAAATCTAACTAAATATTGAAAACTTGATAATGGAAAGAAAGAGAAGAGGAAAAAGAAATGAAGAGAAATAAACAAAAGAAAAAAAAAGGAAAAGCTCAAGACACTAGAGGGCGTGTAATGGAAGCAATCGTAGAATATATATACTGAAACCGCGTAAAGTGCATGTGCTTTGAAACTTGAAAGCCTGATCAGATAAAGGTGAACCTTTCGATTTGACACGTGGGATCCCTAAGCATCCCGCAATGTATAATTTATTTATGCTCCACAACTTTTTATATAACATAAACAAATAAGTACGAATGAATCCCTTTTGTTTTTGTTCCGTTTTTATCACAAATCATCTTTGAAATTGTTCTAATTTATTATTTTGGTTTTTTAATTTAAAAATCGATTAATTTCGTCTCTGAAATTGGTCTAAGTTATCAATTTAGTCCTACTGTCCAATTCAATTAAATTTTTCGTTAAAATTTTTACTTGGCATGATGTGGGGACCACAAAATCAGTCATCAAATAAAGAAAAACAATGTTTACTAATTTTAAATTTAAAAACTAATTAATTGACGATTTTTTTATTTTCTATGTGATATTTTATTATTGGTTGTGTGGGCTCTATATGTGTCACGTCAAAACTCTAACGGAAAATTTAATGGAATTAGACGGTAATGACTAAATTGATGAGTTAAGTCAATTTCATGACTAAATTAATCGATTTTTCAAATTGATAGACCAAAATGATTAGTTAGGTTAATTTCAAAAACCATTTACGATAAAAATCCTCTTTTGTAAGGGTGTCGTACGAATTATGATATATATTCTGTTTTTTACATTGATAAATTTGACCCACATCAAGTTTTGAATAATGAGGACTTAACTACTTGTAAGGGTGTCGTGGCAATAAATTACTGTAATTTATTTTCTTTATAGTACAATAAATAATTTCTGTCAAAATTCAAAAGACGGTCCAGTAGTCTGTTACTAATTAATATCAACATTGTCTTGAACTAAACTTGTGATGTTCAATAAGTGTGAGGTTTAAGAGAAATTTTTATCAAGTTAATTACATGAAAAAATCTTGGGTGGTACGTATTTAATGATCCGGCTATTGAATAGTCCTAGATTAATTTGCGATGAAGCCTAAATAAATCTTAAACCATTCAACAGTACATACAATTACTATTAAAATTTGACCCTGAATTACATGCTTCAACAATAAAATTTACATATCCTTTTCATTGAGATTACGACACTTTTTTGACGCTCCAGCTATTTTCATTACACGACGATATATGTCCAAATGATACACTTATCTTGATGAAAATATTTTAGTGACTGAAACAAATGGAAGAGATTTTCTCCTTCAAATAAAATGAAAAATGGTTGCATACAGAAAACAAAACAATCTTGAACTTTGTCTTTTAATAAACAAGACAACAAATGGATTCATATAAAAAAGTTACAGGCTTTCAGATTATCATAAATGAAATGTCATATAAACAAAATAATTTGACGTTTACCGTATTATTGACAGTTTGTTTAAATTTGAAAATTTTCCAAACCACTTCAGATATTAATGGTGATAAATACATAATCTCTTAAGAGAAAAGTAATTTCCAAGTATAGAGAAAAACAAAGAAAAAAAAACACACACTTTGTCTTGTAGTTAGCGGCAATCTCTGTTTGACCTTTTCTCTCTCTTTCCTTTCATGGTTTTCCATTTCTTCTAAATCCTCCGTTCATGTCGCTTTTTTTATCTGGCAAAAAGAGTTTTCATATTTGTAGTTGCTCTCTCACTCTCTCGAGAAGAGTTTTTGTATAGCGACTATGCCTTGCTAGTCATACTCGGAGCTTTGAGGGGCGATTGTTGTTCATAGTTGAGATGGTGGATTAAGTTTTTCTTGTGATTTGCGTGCGTGAAAAATAACTATGAGGATTTATTTGAGTTGATTCATTGTTGTGCTTCTTTGCCGACAATTGTAAAACCATCAGAGGATGGTGCGGCCTTTTCCTCGTGGTGCCTTTTTGATAGTTCTACAACTTGTAAGTTTCAGTTCTCATTATATTTCTACTTGGTTAGATATGGGCCGTGACTAAGGAATTGTATTGTATTTTTGATGAGTTTTTACTTGTTAATTTGTGTTGTTTCTTTTGACGTATGTTGACACACCCCGACCCGAATATCCAGGAGGACACCGGATTACGAGGCGTGCTGACTATCACTCCGGAGGAGTGACGAAGTCATGACATGGAATAGTAATAAGAATTTCAAGAAAAGTGAGAATTATTTAAAGTCTAAAGTAAGAACAGAAATCAAAGAGTGCGTAGAGTGGGTCGAACCCTTATTACAGGATTAAGTGTCAGAGCATAGAAAGTGTAGTAAAGAAATAATATTCCCATCCTGAAGGATGGATATTAAAACACAAGAAATTCTTCCTACATTTTCAGAAGTGAGAGTCAGCAGGTACCATAAATCCTCGTCTGCCAAGCTTAATCCCTAAGTCCTGGAAGGGCGCAAAACACAAGAAGGGTGAGTGGGCCAAAAGTAAAGTTTAATAAAACTTTTCTTGAGTTTAGGAAAATAATAACCCCTCGCTGTAAAATCCGTAGTAATTTCCAAAATACGTCTTTAATACAAAATAATAAAATAAGTATCAGGTATTGGGGACGACGCCCAAAAAGGATACGGGTATTCAAATCATCAACAGTAGAATAATAATAAGTTCACTTATCAAATAAATACAAGCACACAAGTTCATGTAGAAAGTAGTCACATGAACAGGCTGGGTGTTATAACTACGCTCTAGTACTACATATACGTGAAGCTGGCGCTAAGAGCGTCACAACGAGTTCTAAATGCCAAGGCAACTAGAACAGGCTGGCACCTACGATGGATCCAAAGTGAGCGTGTTGGTGCAATGTGAACATACACATGAAGCTAGTCTTGGCCCGGACAGTACTAACACCGTGCAAGTATGCATGATAAGTAACAGTCATAAATGTATAATCATGCCAACAATTTAATTCTAAAAATCAAGTAAACATATTTTATAAATCATTTCTAATTTCTTAAAACATGGCATGCTATACGATATGTTATAAAACACATACTATAATATAATTTAAAATAAACGGGCCCACTCACTGGTAAGTTGCCGGATCGTAGCCGCCGTACCTAGCCTGGCTTCGGTACTCCTCGAGATACTTATTTTATTATACAAGTCAAATCCAAATTCTACTAAGGAAAAGACTTGAAATCCCTTTTGTTTGCTAATTTTGAGAGTTAAAACTGTCGAAAAAGTGGTCCATGCGCTCGCACGCGTCGCCACGGGGCTGCACGAAGTGTCATGCGCCGTCACGCGCCCCCACGCACCGGCTGGTAGTCGGCAACATGCGCCGTTAACTTTAACGGAATATTCTGGGTATTTAACGAAATATTCTAACGGCGTTACGGAATATTCCGTAGCCATTAGGGAATATTCCATCACGACATCAGTTAAGAAAAGAATATACCTTTGGAATATTACCGGTCCGACCGGATCTGGACCGGGTCTGTTGACATCAGGACCGGGTTGGCTGGAGTCAGAACCGGGTTTGCTGATGTTAGCAATCTGGTCACCTTTGCAATTCCCAGCCCCCGCCGGCCGGAACTTTGCCGGAATCTAGAAAATTTGCCGAAATTTGTTCAAAACATAGATCTTGGACAAAACTCAACCATTTTTCACCCACAATATACCAAAAGGAAGCTAGGAAGGTGAAGGACTCAATTTTATCTACTTCGAGGTCAAAAGTTGGCTGGAGATGGCCGCAAAATGGGAGGAAAGTCACGGCCAAAAAGTGGCCAATTCCAAACTCCAAATTTTCGAGCCAAGATCAATCATGCAAGGCTTGGAGACTGATATGAGACTCTCTAGGAGTTGATTGGTGAAGAAAACAAGGTCGATCGAGGTTCAAATTCGACGAAACCTCGTCGGGAAATTTTTAGAATTTCGTCGGTGTTCTGGGCACCAGTTTTAGGGATTCTGGATTTGTGATGTTGGCTGGTTTTGGGTGTCATGATGGTGAATTGAAGGGATTATGGTGATGGTTAGTCAGTCGGAAAAATTTCAAGATGGAGGTGGTGGTGTCCTCGGTGACTTGGGTGGTTTGGGTGTTTGAGTGTGTGATTTTTGAGTCTTTGAGTTTGCAGTGTCTAGGCACAGGGATGAGAGCAAGAGAGAGTGACAGACTGAGGGAGAAGTTAAGCTTGGGTGGGTGCAATCCCACAATGAAAATGCAACAATTTAAGGAGCAAGAAAAATTATAAAAAAATTTCACTTGCATGCAACTGTCCAGAAGCATGCTAGTTGTAGGCTGATTTTTTAGAGGGTGCGTGTGGCATCCACGGGAAACAGCCCACAGAAACCACAACACTGGAAAGTGCGATTTACCAAAATGTCCAAGCTTATAACTTGTTCGTTACAAGTCCGAATGACGTCCCGCTTGCGCTCACGAGTTCGTAGCGAAGAGTACTAGACAATAATTACAAGAAAGGTATGAGATTACGAAGGAGGAAAAAATGTCCACGTAGGACTTACTTAACCCACCAAGGGTATTTTCGTAAATTTACAACTTCAGGGAATAAAATACAATATAGTTAGGAACGGGATGTATCATATGTGATGTCTTAATTGTTTTTGACATGCCTATCATTTGTACGTTCTTGATCGTTATTACTAAAATTACATTTTATCTTTAAGAAAAAAATTAATTTGAAATTTTCAAGTATGAAATCTTTAAATCTTAAAGTGTAAGTTTAGGTTTTTTATTGTACATTTTGATATGTGGGAAGAGAAACATGGCCCATGTGGTTTATATAAAAGTACATATCAATTGATGGCGTGAGCCATGAAGAAAGTGACATTCATCGAAAATAAATAAAATACAAAACAAGTCCATAACGAAAAAGACATGCATATATTAACAAAAATATTTTTACCAGAAAAAAAGGAAGTAATTTTACTTCATTAGTTATTTTCATGGTCCTCACTCACTAGTGGTCATTTAGTGGTTGTGTAAGCAGGGGTATCAACCATTGAGTCGAAATTCAAAGATTAACATTAACCCCACAAAGACAAATGCTAAATTGAACGTGAACTTAAGTTTAATATTGACCATTAGATTACTTTTATATAACGATCAATGGTGATGGATTCTTGTGATCAGGTGATTAGAACTGATCACATTAGGCTGCTTGCTGAGCAAAAAGAAAATAAAAGAAAAACTCACAATTGGTTTCTTTTAGCTTAAAGATTCGGAAATGATTTTAGCAATCCAGTTTTATCTTCATGCAATCTTCCGTTTTTTTTCTAGTTCTTGGGTTGAGTGAATTAAAAGAAAATTCAAAGACAAAATAAGGCATGGAGTGCATGGATGAATGTGGAAGTGTCGAAATTTCTATCCGAAAAGTTTTAGTTAGTTTCGTAGTTGTTGTTTGTGTAGTTTTTATTTTTTTTCTTACAATTTTACTGAGTTAAGTATCTTGTGCACATCTTTAACGTACTGTTGAAATATTTTTGTATTCATATTAACTTGATAAAAAAGAAGTTTTCTATTTCATTTTTTATTGTTAGAGTACAGTAAAATCTCGATAAATTAATATTCGATAAAATAATAACCTCGTTTAAATAATAAAAAACTCCAGTCCCGACTCGGGCCTGTGTACTAAAATAATAATTTCGCTTAATTTATAAGATAATAATTTTTTCTAACTTTCCTTAAGGCCCATTGGATATATAAATTAATAATTCATTAAAATACATAAAAATATAGTACATAACAATTCATAATGCATATGATAGACTTTTTACCAAACAATTTCAATTTTTCTAAAAAAATGCTTCTAAAGTCACTTGTTTTTTCTTTGCACCTAAATTGAACTGAACCCCATTCTTAATTTTTTGCAATGTAGACACCACATTTGGTATATCTTTTTCATTTTGTAGCAAGTAGTTATTCAATGTTACTATTGCTTGAAAGGCCTCTTTTGGAGAAACAATTGGTAGATCACAAAATTTTATAGTACGATGGAGAAACAATTGAAGGAGAGCTGATACTTTTGATGGAGAAACAATTGATGGAGAACTGATACTTTTGTAGAACCCATTGTTGCAAATCTTTTTTAGTAGAAGAATGATGCTCATTTTTATACTCGCATAAAGCTTTCCTCATCTCATCAGTTAATGTAGATTTTTTCACTCTTTTCAAATGAGAAGCCATGGAAGAACAAGATAACATGATTTTGGGTTTCATAGATTATTTATATAGAGATCATGTTCTATGTATATGCATGTACATTGAGTGATCTAAATCACTTTATCTTCTAATTCAATGAATATGTATATACATGTATCTTTAAAACCCTTATATATTTTTCTTTTTAATGTCCATTAGAAGTTTGTCTAATACATGAATATATGACTATGACTTTTTATAAGATACATGAACATATTTTCTTTGAAAACATAAAATATTTTATAAATTAATAAAATATTAATTTATCAATAAATTAATAATTTCGTTAAAATAATAATTTTTTTCAGTTCCAAGAGTATTAATTTATCGAGATTTTACTGTAGTTTTTGGCCTTTGAAAGTTAAAAGGCAAAGCCGCGAAAGAAACTTTAAAATGGTTTCGAGATAGCTGCACATGCATGCAGAGAAGTGAAACCTTTTTGGTAGCCCACGTGTACCTGCAGAAGCCAGCCCCCGTCCACATTCCTCCGCATTCCTACGGACTCAGCCGGTTCCCCACCAGTCAAAATCCCGCGTTAAGAAACGACTGTGGGCCCTCCTCCGCTCCGGAAGGGGTCCACGCAACATCCATTAATGCTCGGCCACCGTCCCGTCGACGAGCTCCGTCCGCTCGAACCCCACCGACACGTGTCGGTTTGGGTGGGAAACGTCTCCGAGCCAAGCTGTTCTCCAAAATCCTTGCCCAAGTCCTTTCACACTTTCAAAAATAAGAAAAACATTTCTTTTCTTCTTCTTTTATATTTTGGTTTTTATAAAATAAAGCAAATAAAAATATCACTCACTTTCTCTCTATCTTCCTTTCTACATTTCTCCCTCTCTCTACCCTTCTCTCTTTCTCTCTCTATATCTCAATATCTGAGAGACTTGGAGAACAAGTTCAAATGGGGAATATGTGCTTCTGATTTTCAAAAACAATCCATGGATGGTCGAGAAGAAGAGCTAAAGACCACCGATCGTAGCAACAGCATGGCAAATTCGACAGTTTTCTCTGACGAGATTCCGACCAACTTTCCTTCCTTTTCCGGCATGTTCGACATGCCATCTTCGTGCGAAGATCAAAAGGGTTCTCTGGGAGGGTTCATGGACTTGCTCGGAATCCCAGACTACGCTCCTTCTCTATTCGATTTCCCTCAAACCACGTCGTCGCTGATGATGATGCCACCTCACCACCATCAGCAACAATCACTCCCCTCTCCAGCATCTACTTCTACAGTAGTAGCGCTGCCGGAGAGGGAGAGTGCTACTACTACTAATACAACCTCGGAGGTTTTGAACAGCAGTACGGCTCCGACGACGCCTAACTCGTCTTCGATCTCTTCGTCGTCGAATGAAGCTGCGGCGAATAATAATGAGGGCCAAATGACAAAAGTGCAGGAAGAGGAAGCCGATGAGCAAGATCCGGAGAAAACCCAGAAACAGTAAGACCTACTTGCTAGTTGCTTATTATTCATTTGATTTTTTCTAAGGTTTTTGTGTAGTTTTGTCCTGTCCAATATAGTGCAGACAGCTAACATATAGCTAGTATAGTTTCTGTTTTTTTTTAATGTTTTTTATACAATCAACTTTTTGTGTTTGATATTGATTTTTCTTTGTTGATGGGTCATTGGAAGTTGTTGTTTCCTTTTCTGATTTTTGTGATGGGAAAGTTGAGTACTAACAAGTTGATTGATGATGGAAAAACAGATTGAAACCGAAAAAGAAGAACCAAAAAAGGCAGAGGGAACCGAGATTTGCGTTCATGACAAAGAGTGAGGTGGATAACCTAGATGATGGCTACCGATGGCGAAAATACGGCCAAAAAGCTGTAAAAAATAGCCCTTATCCCAGGTATATATATTTTCTCAAAACCCTCGACTCAAATCTCTCAAATCATGCAGAGCTTAGTCAAGTTGACTAAAGCATAAAAGTTCGAAGTTTAAATTATTTAGAGAGTAGACTACCGGTTATTTAAAAAAAAAATCTCTCCAAACGCCTTTCTTCATTCTCATCCCCCCTATTTCAATCATTCATTGGTTCATTGGTTCAGTGTACTTATAATTACTACACATTTGAGTATCAATTGAATTTTCACCCTCAATTTCTTATGGGGCACGTAATGATTAATAATTTTAATTAATTTTGTAATGTATGTTATGTGTACCCAGGAGCTATTATCGTTGCACCACTGCCGGCTGTGGTGTGAAGAAGAGGGTGGAGAGGTCGTCCGATGACCCCTCCACTGTGGTCACCACATACGAAGGCCAACACACGCATTCAAGTCCCATTACGCCGCGTGGCACAATGGGAATTGCACCGCTGCCGGATCAGTCTACTGGGTTTATATCAGCTGTGGCGGCTTCATCAAATCCCTTTGGTGTTCAGCAGTTTTTACCTCATCATCATCACTATCAACAACAGCAGCAGCAGCAGCAGCAGCAGCAGCAGCAATATGCTTATATGTATCAATCCTCCCCTTCTTTGAATATCAGCTCATCCCCCTACGGGGGTGGTGCTGGTGGTGGTCCTTTTAATTCCTCCTCATTTTCTACTAGTTTACTTCAAGAGAGATATAATTTTGAAGGACCCCCTTCTTCTTCTTCTTCGGCTTCCAATTTTCTAAGAGACCATGGACTTCTTCAGGATATTGTGCCGCAGATTCGAAAGGAGCCCAAAGAAGAAGATCGTCATCATCATCAACATCAATAGAATGGGTCATAATATTGATTATTGTTTTATGTGTTAATTGCTGCCATGGTATGTAATTCGATCTCTAACTGAATAGCTAGCTAGTGTACCTTTCAGATTCTCATTCGTACGTACTTGAGCTTTTAATGTTATTCTTTGTACTTAGAGAGAGATATATATCGTCGTGGAGATATTACTTAATTTATTCTATGCTTTTGTACATCATTTTTCTTTATGTTTCTCTTCTCATTAGCTGTTCATCAGTCTTCATCATCATCATCTTCTTCTTCTTCTTCCTAGTCTTCGTTTTCTTTCGTGTTTAATTTGGTTGGACCCTCGCATTCATATGATGAAGGGGACGGGGGGTGGATTTATCACGATTATAAATAGCTAGGTTTAGGGTTTTCATATTAATCAGCTAAGTGATCAGGTTTGGAAATCTTTACCTTGTATTTCCATGTCTAGTACCGGTAGGACTTTATGGGAAAAAGGTGGAATCTAGAATGAACATGGGAACTTGATCCTATACTTTTCGGTCAGTGATGGTGGGAAACCCTAAAAGGCATAGTATAGGATGTTTATGAAAGGAATACTCAGTCTACATAGCTAAATAAATACAATACCTTAGGGCATGCATACATAGATATATGAGAAATGATTTGCAAACACGTATTTTCTTTTTATGTACACTCTTGTTTATTTTTATCCATAGATTCTTCTTTAGTTTATTCAATTCAATAATTAGAAATAATAAACAAGGGTGTGTAGGGAGAGAAAAAGATTGTGTGGAAATCACTTCCGTAGATGAATATGGATGGATGGATGTGTAATATATATATGTGTATCATTAATATTACTTGACTGCCACCCGTACTAACTTTTTTATTTGATAACATTCTCTTCCTCTTTGAGTAAAAGATATGGGGTTTATCTGTCATTTAAGAATGGAGTGAGCTTCTTGGCAAGGAAATAGGATTGCGTTCTTGATTTGAGAGGGTGGTGTAAGATTTGGTGTGCAATGTGGGTTGCTTTAGGATTGTTGAAGATAATATGGGTACCCATTGGAGTTCATGGAGTCCTCCATATCGGGCTGTCTTTGCTAGCTAGGGGATGGTATTAAATTCTTGTGCTACTTAAAGCCATACAGGACTTGAAGCCACATAATCTATGTGTATGCTATATCTATAAGAGATAAGCATTAGATGTCAGCTTTCAGAATTGCACCATGCATGCATGTGTAGCTAGCCTTATCCCAATTATTCCTCGAATATATTTTTCTCATCATAATTCCTATTAAATGAGTTTAAATTTTAGAATTTTGTGTAATACATAGATTATATTACACTTATGTAACGACAATCAGTAGGGCAGTGAGCAAAATTGCACCTTTATTTATTAACTATCAATAAAAGTAATTTGTATAAAACTATAAACATGTGTATATAGTAATAAATAAATTAAGTATAGGATTAAGAGTATGTTTTATGTGACATCTCACATCGACCAACGGAGAGGGGTGATGTGCTTTATATGTACATGCCCCCACCTTCATTTAGCATGAGGCTTTTTGGGAGCTCACTGGCTTCAGAGTCCATCGGAACTCTGAAGTTAAGTGAGTTTGGGCTAGAGCAATCCCATGATGGGTGACTTGCTGGAAAGTTGCTCGTGAGTTTCCAGAAACAAAACTGTAAAGGCGTGGCCCAAAGCGGACAATATCCTGCAACGGTAAAGTCAGTCTGGGATGTGACATTTTAAACTTAACCTTTTCTTAGTAAGATTAATGGTTTAGACAAACCGGGGAACCGTGCGTGTGTAGCAGGATTCATGTAGAAAATTTGTAAAGTTCTTAGAGATCGTCTTGTACAAAATGTCTTGATCGTGCTTTTCTCAGCGTCCACACCAAAGGGATCTAATGACTGGCAAAAGCGTCAAATTCACTATAGCTTTTCTACCATTTCAAGTTTCGAGTTTTGGTTTCTTCAACAACTGCATCTTGCACTAGATTTGTCTGCACGCATTTGTACATACAGGGATTTCATGGGTCCAAAAGTAGAATCAAATCTAATATCAATAGAAGAAAACCAGCAACTGTAGATATTCTGTGTTTGCCATTGCGAGATATGGAGAGGATTTCTTAATGTACAATACACACACACACATATATAGTATGAAAAAGGCTTTTGATAATTTTTTTGTTACATTCGAGGGTTTCAAATCCTAAATCTAATCTACTCATACTCATCACTTTACGACTAGGCTAACCTAGTAGCTTAATTAGATAGGTTTTTATCAGTCACACGGAAATTATGAAACATGTTGCCAAAATGCAATTTCAAACCGTTGTGCGCATAAACTATATATTCAGAAAAGTTTAAATAATATTGGTTCCGCATGTAGAAGTGCAATAAGTTTAATGCTACCCAGATAATCAGATGCCTAAGGGAACTCCAAAAGTGTGTTTTTATATAATCAGAATAAGGTGTAATAATATTTGGAGATTCTTTGTGTAAATTTGATTCAAACAGCAGAGGAATATGCTTCAAAAATATGACCAGTTCGATTCCCATTAATTCACTGCTGCATGCCAACCTACAACCTCGATCGAATTTGAGCTAATTGTGATTTGTGAGTGCGTCTTCAAAGTCTTAATTTCTAGCTGTACAAAATATCTGTAAAAAGGGGATCCAATATCATATCATATGCCCTTCATGCATGACATTCTTTTAATTTCATGAGAGTGAGAAATTAGAGAAAAGGAAACAAAATGCTTTTCAAGTTACCAATTAGTCAAAAGTAGATCCCTTATGCAAATTTAGTTATATATATATATATATATATATATATATATGCGCTTTAGATGCAAATGTGAGTCCAAATTTGGGTGGATTCCAAAAACTAAAGCTCAAACCCATACAAAACATGCATATGCAGAAACAAAATATACAGCCCAAACCCACTAGAACTCAGCTTGATAGCCTACAATATATGGTTTGATGGATTTTACTTCTTCTTAGATCAAACTAATTTTTTTTAATGGAAAATAAATTTATTCAAAGAGATAAACCTTTAGTACAACTGTTTCCAGTACAATTGAAGAGAAAAACATTTCTAGCAGTATCCTGAATTGAGTGCCCAAAACTATTACCGACATTAGCCAGAAAATTCACTTTTGAAAAACATGAGACCAAGATATAAAAGAAAAAGATCATGCAAGTAATCTGTGATGAGAACCATCTTTTAACTTTAAGGCACAAATTAACTCAAATTTTATGTTTGAGATCAAATATAAGTTAGAGCTTTTCCAATGCACCACAAACTCATATGAGTTTTTCCAAACTCAAACTTATATATGAGTTTTAGTCCAACACAAAACCCAAATGGTGAGAAAAGTGAATCTAGTTCCTACCATATCATCTAACAACCCACACATTTGAGGGGTAAAAAATCTATAAGTGATATATATTTTTTACTCAAATACATACATACATGATACATGGCGGCCTTGTGGGACAAAGTAAAGTTTTGAGCAAATTGTATACTTTCCTTTTAATAAAGGGTGAGGAAAATCGAACTTGGAATCTGTTGAGAATACAGACCATTATACCAATAGCTAATTAATTAGTATGTGATGTGCAATTTGATGGCCTACGTGCTACTTTGCCTTCAACATTTACTTCATAAAAAATTTACCACTGAGAGCCAATGCCTAGAAAGCAAACACTTTATGCATATATATATATAGGTCTTACTGCTCAGACTGAACGAGTAAAATACATGATATATTCGGTTGGTTCATTACTAATCAAAGTACTAATAATTGTCTCTTAAACTCGCAATTAAAATACCAGTATTCGTTGGCTTTATGTTACGGAGACTAACGGTTCTCTCCGACGCAATCATATATATATATATATATATCATGTATTTTACTCATAAAATAAATGCTAGCTATACGAAACAAAGTTACTTAATTTACATGTTGCCTCATCCGTTAGAGGGGTGATATACTGAGGTGGCAAGGTAAATTGAGTTTGTCCTACCCGCCTTGTCAAGAAATTCGAATCCTTAATTAACTCATTTCCCACCATCCTTAACCACCTTTCGATAATCTCAACTTTCTTCAGCCCCCTTTCCCAGCATCCCTCGGGCTTACAATATCCTTATAACATGGCATCAGAGATATAATCATCGAGTGCAAGAGCAGTCACTTTCTTTGCTCATAGAATATTATTCTAAACCTGCCTTAGGGCCTTAAGCTAAGAAATTGCACGAAATTATTCAAACCCTATCCAATTGGAGTGCATGATTTCATTCTTCTAGTTAATGATACGCTTTCAACGGCATTAGAATGATCTACACTTAGTTACCAAATATTGCTATGCAAATGGTCCAATTGCAAAGACCATACTAAATTCTAAACAAACCCCACTTAGAGGATTAGGGAAACTCTTACCTCACTTAATTAGTGCAATGATATCTAAGAATACGAGAGAGAGACCTGAAAAGGGTGAAGAAGCACATGGTATTAGGTATACACATATGCGCTCATCGAACAATGACCTCTTCTAAAAGCTGAATTGACTATGTCTCTTAACTACCCTCTGAACATGCTTGACTATTCACATGTAAGGAACAATTTCTCTTCATATGCGAGTCACAATCTGACACATAAACATTAGGACATTGCTTGGCTCCGTCTCAAGAAGGAGTCATTCTTCATCCCTGCAAATCACAATTTGATGCATATGCATAAATAACTCATCAAATACACATGTCAAGTTGTGATTGAAATGAATGTACGAATGCCTACTTCCAATGGAATAAACCAAGTATCATCCTAAAAAGTAAAAACTAACCCGTATAAAATCACAAAAGAAAAGATTATGCACATATCAAACTATGATTTGGCAACGAGGAACGAATCTTTACACGTAAATAACCAATTATTCTCCGTACCCTTTTTGCTCATTAGACCTCTTTCACAGACTCAAACACCAAACCTCAATGACCAAGTCTGCTCATTGTTACTAAACCCCTCCCATTCAACTTCTATATAATAGAGAAACTTCTACCACCCCCAACTCACCTCTTCACTGCATGGTGCATGCCAAGACACGAGAGTAGAGAATAGAACACGAGAGATGACCAGGAACATAGATTTGCTTTCACTATTTCTGAACGTTACGATTGTTCTCGCAATCGTGCCGAAAACCATGGGAGGAGGAGAAGGATATGGTGATGAGGATTGTGGTGACCTCTTGGGAAATGATGTGTACAAAGATAGATGCCCGGAGGCAGAGGCCATAATATATGCCGGGGTCAGGCTGGCTGTGTTTGAAGACCCAAGAATGGCAGCCTCTCTGCTTCGTCTTCATTTCCACGACTGCTTTGTTAATGCATGTTATCTTTTTTACACTAATTATATATATGTGCTATGCTTGCTTTTATATGTATATACTAATAATATGGTGTGAATCGTGCAGGGCTGCGACGCTTCCGTGT
Source organism: Gillenia trifoliata (assembly GCA_018257905.1). Classification (NCBI taxonomy): domain Eukaryota; kingdom Viridiplantae; phylum Streptophyta; class Magnoliopsida; order Rosales; family Rosaceae; genus Gillenia; species Gillenia trifoliata. The sequence goes on along the minus strand of CM031083.1, from coordinate 10,436,864 downwards.
TGCTAGACGACAATCAGAACTTTGCTGGTGAAAAAACAGCAGCGCCTAACTTGAACTCTCTGAGAGGTTTTGAAGTGATCGATGCAATAAAACAGGATCTTGAAATTGTTTGCCCTCAAACAGTTTCCTGTGCCGACATTCTTGCAGTTGCTGCCCGAGACTCTGTCGTTGTGGTGTGTGTGCCAAGAGCTACATATTTGTTTTGTTTCTTTGTTAACAGGGAAGGGAAAGACTTCTCAGGCCAGTTTCGACTGATAATTTGAATTTGAACTTGCAGTCTGGTGGACCTAGCTGGGATGTCCAAATGGGAAGGAAGGACAGCTTCACTGCTAGCAAATCGTTAGCAAATAACAACATTCCAGGCCCAAATTCTACTGTTGCACAACTGGTTTCCAAGTTCCAAAATGTAAACCTTAGCTTCAAAGACATGGTTGCCCTCTCTGGTACTCTCAACTTTGCTTCGACTGATCTCTTGTATTTGTGCGTCACTTGAGTGAAAAATAAGACCGACATTTTTCTTTGCTCGCCGGCAGGTGCACATACGATGGGAAAAGCCCGCTGCGCCACCTTCACCGCCCGCCTACAAGGCTCCACCAATCCAAATTCCCCTCAGGTGTCTCTTGAATACGTTCAGTCACTGCAGCAGCTGTGCTCAGAATCCGACGGCAACACGCTGGCAAACCTTGACCTAGCAACCCCAGCAACGTTTGATAACCAGTACTATCTTAACCTTCTCTCCGGGGAGGGTTTGCTTCTGTCCGACCAGAATCTGGCGACCGGAGACGATCAAACGCGTGAACTGGTAGAAACCTACGCACGAGACCCGTTTGCATTCTTCGAAGACTTCAAAGATTCTATGGTAAAAATGGGAAGCTTGGGAGTAGTTACTGGGATGAATGGAGAGATTCGTAGGAATTGTCGAAGTGTCAATTGATCTTTTAGCCTAATGTGGTAAATTGTATTGCTATTTATGGTAATGCTAATAAAATATTATTAATATTAACCAAAAATATTTTGGTTTAAATACAAGCTAAACTAGTATTTATCTGATAATTATCGGATTTCTATGTTTTACAATTATATCCTACAACTCGATTTTAGGCAATTGGTTGCCCAGTACTAATGGTACACGTGTTCAATTCAGTGAGCCAGCAACTGTAAACAGTAAAAATGCTCACAAAAAAGGAACTAAGGGCCGAAGAACGTTTCCACTGCACTACACATCCTACTGAGCATTTTCAAGCTCTAACAAGGACCCTTGGCTGCGTCCTGATCAAAATTGATACAAATACGCTATCATTTGGCTTCCTCCGAGCATCAATTCTTTTGCCGACGACGTGCCACATTACGCTCTGCTCAACAACTTCAAGCCCCTGGAGATTAAAAAAATGTTCACCGATTTAGAAAGGGGTAAAAACAGTAGACAAATGCTCTGCATATGAAGCGAGTCGAGTGTTTCGGTTTGTAACCATGCACAAGACTGTGCCAAGAAGGAACATTTGACATTTCTTCTCATTCTACATAAACACAATAAAGCAGCCCTTTCTAGGAATTTTCCCATTTAACCATTACGAGTCCATTTATCTTGCTAGGTCAGCTAGTAAAACCAAAACCGACATCAGAATTTGAACGAAAATAATTGATTAGAACCTGTTGGTTTATTCTTCCACATCCACTCGTGAGCAGCCTGAAGCCCCTGGGCAGAAACAGAGAAGTAAAATTAATTGTGATACTTAAAATAAACTGAGCACCCGAATTTAAAAACTGAATACCTGTTGGAAGCGTGAAGGATCACCGACTGAACTAGGTGTGGGTAATTGTGAATAACTTCCTTCCTGGAGACACAAATGATGAAAAGAACCAATAAAAACGGACTGTTTAGGGGAAAACATTATATATTTTTAATTTTGTTGTGAATGTGAATTATCTGGGTAATAGTGGGTGCAAAATTTTACCTGAACATTTTGGTGACCTATAATTCCAGAGGCCTGATACTGGAATTCAAATTAATGAGTTAGTAACCACAATCAAATCTTTAACATTCCAGAAACCATGAGGAAACACTGACCGATGAAGAAAACGAGGGCTGTTGTAACTGCAAGTTAGTCCGGAGCTGTGGTTGAAGCTGAGATTGATGATGCAGCCGTTGTGTTTGAGAAATTTGCTGTGCAGACTGATTTGGAGGGAGCGATGGGGCATGAGGCTGCTGAACTGATGCCATTTGTTGCTGCTGCTGTTGCTCAAACAATATAAGTTCGGCAGGTTTCTCCCACTACAAGTCACATAAGCAGCATTAATCAGATTGAAGTCAAAAGGCCAAAAAGAGGGAATCTGAGTGACAAAATCCTTACCCTGCTTTCACCAGTTGCATTATTATAATAGTACTTGTATCCATCTGGGGAGGTGTGCTCTGTCCAAACACATTTTGCAGGAGCTATAGCCTGGGATCCGGGAATAGCTGGAGCGACAGATGTGGCTGAAGGCACATCCACCGCTGGTGTCGAAGTAGTAGTGCTGGCAACTGTATGTGGTGCAACCCCAGTCCACTGGGACTGCAGGAACACAAATAATGTTCAGCTTACAAGGTTAGAGTTGGTAAAGACAACTAGAAGCAATAGAGCATCACAGACAATTTTATCCGGTTGACAGGCAACCAACCAAATGCAAAGATCATATAGGGCTTAAACTTCTAAATATGAGAAATAAGAATGGTATCATAAAATCAGCAGCAGCCAGGTCAAAATGATTATCCGGTTGACAGGCAACCAACATCCACTCGTGGGGCAAATGTATGCAGAAGCTAAAACGCACGGTTTAATAACCACAGTTACGGATACAACCGAATAAAAGAACAAAGTGGCTAAAAAAATGAACCGCAGTTAAAAAAAAAAACCAATTGCATCCCAACCAAAGCCCACCACAGTGAATGCAACAATAAATTCAACTCCCAAATTTAGTCATATTTTGGCAATCAAAACAACATTGTTTCTACAGTTCTAGAGCCACAAGTCATGCAATCGATCCATTTAAGCAACTAAATTCACAATCCTCATGGTAGCACATCTGGCACATCCAATTACCACATACTCCTACAAGATAACAATTGACTAATTTTCAAATACCTGTTGCTGTTTGGTAGCCTGGGGATTCTGATGCATTGTCAACCCCTGATTTGATGGTTGCATTTGCTGCAACTGTTGTTGGAGCTGGGAGAACGCCTGCTGAGATGATTGAAAGCTTGCTTGCAGAGTTTGTGTCTGCTGCGACAGCATCTGAGCTAACGGAGAGGGTGACTGCTGAAGAGGCTGAATCAGTTGTTGCTGACCAGGAGCAGAACCAGGGTGCTGTTGATTTGCTGCAGTGGGCATGGATCGAGGTTGTAAGCTGATATTCAAAGGGGCTGATAGTGCTGTAGCAGAAGACGCATTCTTCTGAGCCTCAGGCTGAGGAACAGACAACTGTCCACCCAAGCCAAGAAACTGTTGTGACGGTAATGCTTGACTAAATGGTGTTTGACCAGCAGAATGAGGAAGTTGGGCCTGACCAAGCTGCCGTACTGTTTGTGTGTGTGTGTATGATGCTGAAGTTTGAGGGTGCTGTTGATGGGAAGGTGGCAAATGCTGAGGTGACTGAATATGCTTCTGTAATGGAGATATTTGCTGGCCAACATGTGGCATAGACTGGTTAAAACTCTGAAACAGATCCAATCAAGCCATTATTTTCACTGCGAAATACGAGCAAATAAAAAATAATTGTTTCGACTTTAGACTACCATGTAGATTAAATAAAGTTCTAACACCTTGTACCTTTTGTGATGTTAAAGAAGACGAAACCGTCATTCCAGGAAGAGGACCCTCTGCAGAGCTGCCGTGGCCACCCTAAAAATTCGGGGAGCAAATAATTAGATTTTTAAAGGCATAAAACACACTTATAACAAAAACCCCTAACAAGAAACTAGCATCATATAGATCGTGAAAAATAAACAATAAAAGCACAATGCCCCAGCAGCCACCCTTTCATTTTCAGCTGCAGATGACATGACAAGGTTACGGTAATACCATCCAATCAAGAATCACTGCAGATGTGTTACCTACAGCATCTGTATGCCTTCCGTGGATGTCTTACGCGAACACAAGAAAAGGGACATTTCTTACAGGAGCAATGTTCATTGAATTATTCTTACCGAATTCAAGGGCAACGGCATGTCTCCAGACCGAGGAAGCAAATTGCCCCCAAAGCCACGAATACCAGGATTGGGGGATGGTCCTAAGTTTGGTGGACTCATTGGATGCCAAGCATTAGTTGGAATTTGATCGCGCATAGGATCGCCAAAGTTAGGCATTGGTCTGTTTGGAGTAAGTTAGAAACAAAGAATGTAAATGACTACAACAAAGAGAAATGCAGACAAAAAACTTCACAGAAATATTCAGAGAATGGTGGGGATTACCTGGGCCCTGGGGCTTGAAATCGAGGACCAAAACCTGGACCCCCAAATGCAGGACCCCTAAACAAGAACAATGTCAGAAACATTTAGGAATCAGTTACAAAAATTTATATGTGCACATTGCTAAATATATAAAAAAATCAATTAAATCACTCCAACAAACAATAAGACCAAAGTTTATACTTCAAGAAGATTTAACCACAGTGGTAAAAAAAAAAATAAAGAAGCCAAAAGGCACATCTAAGAAAAGAAGGCACAAAGAGGAAGAAACCTTGAATCTCCAAGCCTAGGCCTTTTAGGATCAGCAAACCGGACAGTTAGTGGTTGATCACAACCCTGAGGTGCAGGAAAAGAAATATATGTGTGATATAATTGGATAGCATTTGATAACACAATATCATACTAAAGTTATTCCAAAGAAAAAGAATAGGATGAGAACACTCACTCTCATTGTATAGAACCCATTAAGACCATTTATAGCTGCCAATGCCATATCTCTCTGGGAGTACTTTACAAATCCACATCCTAAACACGAATGATTCAAAGAATGGATAAATCTCATATAGAGTGCTTTCCTTATATTTTGAAATTTTAAATATGACAAAAAACACACCACGACTCTGCTTCAATTCATCACGCATGAGGTAAACATCTTCAACTCGACCATATGGTGAAAAAATCTGCAAACAGAAAACAGCGATTGGTTTTTTTCCTTTTTCCAGCTGCATTTATAACTTCCAACAGTAACATTTACACTACACTAAAATAAACAGAAGTTAAGATTCTTATGCTTTAAGTTGAGAGTATATAAATCTTCTCTGAATTAGAAAAGGACATGACTATAAAGGAAAAATAAGATTGTGGTTCTGAAATAAAGAGGAGCTAATTTGTTTCAAGATGAGATAAGAAGACTGGAAAATACTAATCTTAGAAGATAACAGATAATTGGTGTACAACATACTTCCTCAACTTCCTTTTCCGTAGCTTGTTTGTTCAGTGATCCCACAAATAATTTGTACTCAACTGCACCTACCATAAAAAAGGGGTTGACATCAACACTGGAAAAACTATAGATTATGTGTGTGTAAATACAGAGAATTGAAATACAAAAGTTCCCCCCATGGATACGACCCCATTCACACAATGGTCTTGATGAAAAAATATAAAACGTAAGGTAAGAGCATAATTGGTTGAGGACCACTCATAGGTTAGCAGGGGCTTAAGAGATCAAGGAAAATCAAGCACAAGATTACTGTCTGTTGGAAGAGGTTACTTCTCACTTATCACTTATCATGTCCTCTTAGAAGTGTTCCCAACTCAAGCCAAGATTTGACTGACCATTTGAGCCAGCAGTGTATCTAATCTTTTGGAAGGAGTGTCTACAAAGGCTACACACATTTCATGATACAATTGGCACATAAAATGGAACAATCAAACATTCATGCCAAGATGACAGTTACCAAGGCGTTCTCGTTCCCCATCAGCATATCTTACTTGGATAGGACCCGCTCCCTGGAGTAAAGAGTGAAACAACTATAAATTAGTTACAAGACGATTGAAATCAAACAATGAAACAAACTCACCCCAGGAAGAGTATGTTGATTATGCAGAGCTCTAATTGCCCCACCAGCTTCTTCTGAGGTTGCATATTTTATAAAACAACAACCTGCATATGCAACTTATACCCTTGTAAAAAAGCCAAAGATAGGCAGCTAGGTCCATATCCATAATAAATTCACATTAAAAATTTGAAAAAACACACACATGAAACCTTGTATTCAAAAGCTAATAAGCTAGTAAAACAGACATCTTCAAAAGAAACAACTAAAAATAAAATGATAAATCACACACGTCGTATTCCTTAGTGAATGTAAAAAAGGGAGAGCATTGGCTAGAAGAATGATGTGAGCACCCATAGCCTTAAGCCACACATCTAGAAACAAGCCCAAAACACGTAAACAATCCATGGTTGTGGCGTCTCAAGATCATATCATTATAAAAGAAAGGTATTTGTCAAACCCTTTCTTTCCAAATAACAGAAGTTACCGATACTTCAACTTCAAACAAGATTGTTATCTTAATAATATTAATGGCTTATTCACAAATGGCATAATCATTCAACCAAGAGGACATTAGCTAGATGGAACAAGTGCATAAAAAGAAAGCCTCAAACATCAGATATTTTCAGTACGCTTCTCATGTACCAAATTTGGCTCATAATGGTGGGAAGCTTGAGGAGACAAAAGAAACCATAACATCCAAAAAAAGGACAACAATTCAAACTTGATTTCAGGATCATTGCACTCTAATTGGTATAAAATCACAAAAATAAACATCCAAGTAACATGTATATGCCACCAAAATACACCATTCATCAAAAGTTTTGTAAATCCCATAGATGGATGAATATCAAATCCAAAGAATTTCACATCCCAAAGCATCCTAGAAAGAAATATCCTAAAAAAACAGCCACCACACAAGCCATCTCACACCAGATTGGCCGTCTCAAAAGTAAGCTTTTTCATCTGACACCAGACAGATTTAATTAAATTTCAACAAATCAGCAAAAAGTTGATTTCAGAAGAGTGTCCTATGATAAATATCACTGCTTATTCAACATCCTATTTAGTCATTATAAACAAGTATGTAAAGGCCCCAGCTTAGTACACTCTAAACTAATGCCAATGTAAAGGCCCCTGCTTATTATACAATGAACTAACAGACATTATCAAAGCGACGTCCAGGAAGAATCAGACCTGAGGAACTCTCCAAAGGAATAGTTTAGAAGAATCAATCACGGGTCTGGAATAAATATAAGCATGTGTTCATACCATGACAGTTCATGAGGGTACCAACAATTATGAAGCAGCAATTGGGGAATTTAGAGGCCACGAATACCATCTTCAGAAGCCAAACCATGGAAATAAAATGAGCTTTGCATAAAAACTAGTTATATATGCCTTTGTTACTATGATTCTGGATGTGAAAACTTGGATTAAGTTCCACCTCCCAGGTCATGTATTCTATGATACCACCAATCCCAGAGAAAGACTGTTCAGCTACACCATAACCAAAGACATGTATCATAATTCTACCATTGCATCACTAACTTCACCAAATATATGATGAACTTTCACATTATCAACAAGTCAACGAATGAGATTGTATTGCCCAATACAAATCTTGACACTTAGAACCACATAAATATGTAAAACAAAACAAAAAATCAACCTGATTGATGAACGAAATTCGCAAACTCAAAAAAAAAACTCATACATTCACCCACACAAACAGAAAGGGAAAACTGTCAACTCAAGATACCCATAGCATCGGAATGTGTAGGAGATTTGACGCAATATTCCTAGATCAGAGTTGTTTTTCCAACACTTTCATGCATTTACAAGGGAGGTAAGTTTCAATATAAGACTATAAGGAAATTATAGAGAATACTAATTTATGAAGATACAAAACAAAGGCAATACTTGCTCAGCGCCCCCTATCGTTTGGGAGTGGGAACAAGATCAGCTCTAAAGTTGGAAACCCCCAGCCAGAAATGGAACTCCATAACCAAAAAACTCAGTTGAACTTCACAATAAGATCCCCGAATTCTACAAAGTAAAATTACTACAAGGACAGATAAAACTAATATAAAAATCCACAAGGCCAAACAAAATACCTGCCCTAGAAATATTACATATCTCAATCACACATAACCTCACAAGCATTAAACATCAGTCCGGTACTGAAAGTGTCCTGCTATGTTAACACTACTCAAAACATGAACCGCATGAGAGCTACTCAAGAGTACCAACTTCAAATAAGATAACAACACACAACCACATTTTCCTTATGGTGGCACATCAGCATCATAAAGAGACAAATGAGTCAACTTTTCAACTAACACATCCAAATGCAAATCGGACCCTATGCTCCAAAAGGAGGTATTAGTCATGCATACAACCATCCTGAGACCGTTCCAGGATTAAACAAATAAAAAAAGCTAGTTCTGACACATATTGATATCTTAAAATGTGTACAAAGAGGGGGGCATAAAACCACCATATCAAAATATCCATCCCCATGAGCACATCATGATAATACGCAAAACTTAGATAGTGAAAGTCATAAAACCAACAAACTCACACAAACCATCCAATAATCATCCATCCCTCTCAGAACATCCAACTTCACATCCATCACATCCTGTCAATCTCATAAAGTGACACATGACATTCCAAGTCATTCACACAAAGCACTCCAGCGTTCACCAAGATAAGAATAAACTAAAGAAATCCTCCAAATTACATTATGATTAATACTATTCAAAAGCAATAATCCATGTATGTTCTGAGTCAATTTTCTGTACAACAGTTGCACTTCTAAAACTCCTAATATAAACAAGCTACAGTTATGGCTACAGACACTCCCATTACAAATAATTTGTTGGGTAATGCCCCCACTGCTACAGCCACTATCAGAAGCGCAGGACCTAAGTGTCTTCCAAGATCCCAACTGCTATTCGAAAACTGGTTTTTAGTAGGTTTACATGTCTTGCCTTCTTCTTCTTTGAGAGGACGGACATGAATAAAAGGTTGCAAGCAAAACCAACAAGTGTGAAACTTGTTGCGAAAACAAAGTGAGATGAAAGATGAGCTTTGGCATGCTCCCATCTGCCTCTCAGAGCACCTGAAACAAGATATTCCCGATAACAATAAAATCATAAAATTTGTGCACACACGTACCTTGCTGCTGTCCTGTTTTCTTATCTTTGATCAGAGCAACCTCTATCACTTCTCCATGTTCTTCAAACACAGGGCGAATCTGACATCATATAAAACTAACATGCATAAACACCATGATGTAAACATTTCAATTCAAAGCAGCACCATTTCATAAATACAAAAAAGTCCAACAACATACATCCGGCATTTGTGTACAGTAATAATTAGGCTAACTTACATCTTCCTCGGTGGCTGTCCTAGGAACTGATCCAATAAATAGTTTGGCAAAGCTGCCTCTATCGAAACGGTCTGAAAGATATTCAAACTCATGAGCAACACAGAAAGTAACTACGGCATAAACAAAACGAAAAGATACAGCCTTTTAGCGAAAAAAATTACTTGGAGCAAGATTTTAAGGCAAAAATCAAACATTAATTGCTATTGACTAACATTACAATCTATCTCCCCACGAATTGAGTAAATTGAAACTGCTTAATTAACTTAGCTCAAGCAAACCACAACATAAATGCAACAAAATTCATCAACTTCTAAAGTGCTCTGAGACTCGAAAATTGCAACATGAAATCCCAATTAAAGAAAACTAAAGAAAATCACAACAACGCACCTGGAGAACCTCCACGAGAAAACCCTCGTTTCTGACCCGATAGCGGAGGCGGGTCCTGGTTGTTCGGGCCAAACCCTCCACCTCCGGCGCCGGCGCCCCCGAATGGCCGGAACCCACCGGGAGAGTCACGCGGCGGGCTGTCGAAGCCACGGTGTGGACCACGACCACCACCTCCGCCGCGATAGTTAGGGGGACTGCGGCGAGTGTGGTGGCTCTGGTGGTTCATGGGGGCGTCGGAGAAGCGAGAGGGTCGACGGACCGAGTCATAGTGGTCGTCTCCGTCGTCGTCGTTGTTGCCATAGCGGTCTACTCTGTAGCTATCCAGCTTTACGAAGTTTTGCGTGCCCTAACCCTAACCCTAGCGCCAAGACTGGAGCTTGAATTTCGGAATCGAAAGACTTGGAGGTTGAAGACAAAGTGAAGTCCTTTCGTTGTGAGTGTAATAAGTAAAACTCAGAGGGAAGCAATTTTCTGTTTGCTGCGTCGAGGCGTCCGAATCGGGTCGGTTCGGGTCAGACCGGGAGTAGCGATCACAACGGATCCGACTTTCAGTTCTAATCGGATCCAAACGGACTTACGCGGGTATAAATGGGCCGCAATGGCGGGCTTCCCCTGGGCTTTTATAACTTTACGCGGGCAGTGAAAAACTTCAAACTCGGCCGTTTGATTTTTTTTATGGTTAATTTTGTACTACAATAGTTTACAATGTTTAGGAGGCTTTTCTTCAACAAAAATTATTGGGTGTTCCGGAGTACTCCGTAATCCGGATTTTTTAACCGTTGAATCTTGATTTTTATATTTTAAAACAAAAATTCAACGATTAAAAAATCCGGAGTACCTCGTACCCCAGGGTATGCAAGAAAGACTATTTCTTCAATGCTCATCAAAAGTGCACAGTTATATTATATGATAGAATAATAGCCATAAAATTATTTGATTTAACGGAATTTAACGACTCTAATTCTGTTGTATAACTTAAATGTGCATTGGAGAAATTGCACAATGTTTAGCTTGATGTTTCCTTGAAGACTTTGTATTTATAGAGCTAGGATTAAAAATGCTTGTACGTTTTTTTTTCTTCTCGTTTTAGTGTGATAGTATTCAGGCATCTCATCTTTTATTCAAAATATAGCTTTTGTTTCCTAATATTCACGCTTAGGTAGATCGTGATAGACCAAGTTGGGCTATCTTTTGTACTATCGTACTGTGTTTTAATAAAGCATCTTATCTAACCTCAAAGGGTTTGGTCAGTGGAAAGCGAGGTTTGAAACCTCTAACCTAAGTTCAAGCTCACATGGAGTACGTATTTACATGTGTCACCGGCTTTGCTTGTATTGTTTGGTATCATCTTAGTACGTATTTACATGTCCGTAATTAGAATAAAAAATCAAAGTGTGATTCCGATTACGGATAATTATTGTGTTTGCCAAATTTTGGTGGAATCAAATTTGGTGGGGTCCACACGAAAAAGAGAATCGAATCCCTGATTTTAACTTTTCTACCCATTATAACTCTAACCTAATTTCTAAATCTCCAAAATCTGCCACTAAAATCCAACAAGCCCGTACCTCCCCGCCTGCCTACCTTTCACCTCCCCGTGCATTTAGATTCCAATCAACCAGCCTGACGAACCCAGCCACGTCTCCAGATATCGATGTGCGGTGGTAGTTCTTTGGTTGTGGCGTCGTGGACAGTCGTGCGGGGATGGAGGCGTGAGAGAGAGATAGAGCCGCATGAAATGATGACGAAGGAGGTGCTGAAATAAAACAGAGGGGAGGGAGGGAGAGAGTGGTGGTAGTGGCTGCTGGTAAGGAGGTAACTATTGGGTTGGGGGAGTGGTGAAGATACTGGTGTGGGGCTGAAAATTTCTGATATCCTTTAAATGAATGGCAAGCATACAGTGATGGTGAACTTCCAGGGCTTTGTAAACCTGTTGCATGTATTTATCTACTTGAAATTTCTGGGCTTTTGTAAGGTTTGATGATTTTGTAGAAGTCGTTCTTTAATTTGAGTTGGGTTTTTATTTTGTAAATTTTTTGGTGAATTTGGTTGTGAGTTTTCGAAATCCTTCCCCGGGCTTTGCAAATTGCTTGATAATCTCATCATATCAGGTATCTTCTAGACTTGTTATGTGTAAATATTTGCTTCGAATTTCTGGGTTTTAGTAAGTTTCGATTATTTTGTAGAATTCTTCGTCTAATCTGTAGTTGTGTTTTTTATTTTGTGCATTTTTACGTGTATTTGGTTATGGGTTGTGATATTTGCTTATAAATTGTTGGGTGATTTTAATTTTTTCGTTCTGTCATTATTCTGTTCATTGTCCGTAGCGTATCTACTATAGTATTTACTGGGTTTTATGACCCTAAGGAAACCGGAAAATTGGCCATGGTGTCCTCTTGGGACCCTAGAATGTCCACCAAGTGTTTGATGAAATGTCTAAATGGGTTTAACAGAATCTGGCAACAATCCTTTACATCTTGCTTTGGTTGTTAGGTCTCTTGCTTCTCAACGAAAGAATTTTCTGATATGCAGCAATCCTTTACAACCCATTAATATTTTGACTGCAGATTAGACAAACGTCACATAAGTATTGGTTTACTTTTTATTCTGATATGCTGTCTTACACGTCTTATTTTATCTTCCGGTATATCACAAGTTTGAGGCCTGCCATTGATAAAATACACCGAAAGATGGACAGGATTCTTGATGAAATCATTAGTGATCGGAAAGTGAATAGGAAGGCCTTTGCATTTACCAACGAAAATGACGAATCAGCTGGTGACCGTCAGGAAAGATATAGTCTATGTTGCACGGACACGGGACAGGACACGGAGACATGAAAATTTTCTAAAAGTTAGAACACGGACACGGGGAATTAAAATAATAATAAATATTAAAAAATAAATTTAAATACTAATAATAGGCTAAAAAGACATCATACAAAATCAAAACACAAAAGATTGATATGATCATTGTTTAACTATCATCATCAGTTCACACCAAACAATCAAAATAAAATACAAATAACATCAAACATATTCAAATAAGATAGTACATAACTACATATCACAAGTTCAAGCAACTTCACTTATATTCCCAGGAAATTTTGCAATACCAAAAACAATAAAGCTCAATTCATACAAACAATTCTATATATTACAATTCTAGTAAACAAACAATTAGAGCTCAGAAAATTAAAGCCCCTGCCCCCTGGTACAATTGAAAATTAGAGCTCAGAATTCTAATAAACAAACAATTCTAGTAAACCCAAATGGTACAATCGAAAGCCAAAAGCCAAAAGCCCAGAAAATTAAAGCTCAATTCAGACAAACAATTAGACCCCAATCAATAAAAACAAAAACCCAGAAAATATCACAGTCGAACACAAAGCAAGAGAAAGGATTGGACTTACTTGTATAACGGTGCAGCAGCTCGGGAAAGGATGAGATGAGGGGTGCAGGCTTGCAGCAGCAGCAGAGCTCGGGTCGGGATTTCAGAATCCCTAATTCCCTTTTTGTTTCTATTTTAGTATTAGGAATTTAGGACCTAGGTTTCACATTATTTCAAAACTAACCCTGAAATAAATTTTTATATTTCAATTTTGTCCCTCAAAGTTTATTAAAATTTCAAAAATACCCTCCCCGTGTCCTTGATCGTGTCCCGCCGTGTCCCCCCGGACAAAGTCAACGACACGCCACGTGGCGTGTCCGACACGGTGTCCTGGAGTGCCCGGGAGTGTCGTGCCCGTTTAAGTGTCCGACACGGGACACGTTAGTGCTTTGAAGTGTCCGTGCAACATAGGATATAGTTGATGTGCTTCTGCAGCTCCAGGAGTCTGGTGAGCTCCAATTTGATCTCACAACCAACCAAATCAAAGCTATCCCACTGGTAATTAGCACCATTTTGTACATATCTTATTTTCCTTTTTTCTTCCTTCATTTAATTAGCACCATTCTGTACTTTTTGGTCAGTGGAAGGGCTTTGTTTGGTTCCATGAGTTTGTTAACTGCTCTTCGCTTTCCCTTTCCTCTTTAGCGTCAACTGTAATGCAATCACAGCATCTCCCCTTTGCCCTGCTTCTGACATTGTCCCTTTCCCTGGGTAAGCTCTCAAACGTTTGTACAGTTCATGCGATTTCAGATCTTTCTATCAATCACTTTCTCAAGTGCTTTTATCTGAAAATTTTGGCACAAAAATCAGTCGCCTCAAGTGCTTATATAATTTTGGAATTGTGATTGAATTTTGGTAGGGTTTTGTGATTTACCTTTGAATTGGGGTTATGTTGTTGGTTTTCCTGTGGCTGAATCGGCAGGTAAAAATCTCAACCTTTTGGTTTTAGTGAATAATATGAACGGTAAAAGTAAGAAAATAAATAACGTTGCTATTAGAGTTTTTATTGCATTGGGTTGTGAATTTTAATTGGCAATTTTTGGGTGGAAAGTGTTTGGATTGATCTTTTATTGCAATTTTTTGAAATTTGGATGTGGACTTTAGTTTGTTGGGATGGTCTTTCTTGCTTGAGTTTATCGGTGTATTGAGATAAAGTGTGTATTTGCTCGAGTTAAATGGTGGGCTCTAAATTTTGGAAATCTAAAGTGGAAACAGAGTTGCTTGCGCTACTCCTTTGATCACGAAAGCAATTGAAAATTTTTGTTAGGGTTGTGAATGGATAGAGTGGGTAGAGGGATGGATGGATTTTTTTAGCACATTTTTGCACATAAATTTTGTCTTTTGATTTTTTTGGGTGAAATAAATAGATATGCGTCTTCGATGGGCTATTTTTTTTTATGGTATTATAATTTTATTATTTCACAACTTAATGACATCTTGCTGTTTTTGGTAGGTTTTTTTGTAAGCTTATTCGCATTTCATATTTTGTTTACAAAGAATGTTTGGTTTAATTTGGTTATATCCAACTGATGGCTTATTTATTTGGTAAATCAATTAGTTAATTTAGTGTTCCTTTTTTGTTTAATAGGGGCAGGAAATTGAGTAATACAAGATTAAGAAAAAAAAAAGATGTGAGATCAAAATGAAAAATATCGGGTAATACAAGGTATTTTTAGTTTGCATGGTCCAATCATTGATCCCTAAAATTTCTACAATAAAATTAGGTAGGTCGCTAGTATAGTTCCCTATATATAATTTTGCTATTTACTTTACTGAATGTGACATTTTGGATCTATTAATTTTTGAAAGTCAGAAAGTTTCGATCTATAAAAAAAAATATTGAAAAAATGTTAAACTGTTATAGCATACATTAACAAGTCTCTTTCTGTATTCTTATTCTGCGTTTACCCATTCAGGAAGGATCCACTCAAAGTTACTCTGTGGGCAGAAGTTGCAACATAACTTGACTACGAAGCATTTCAGAACAACCTAGGACCGATCACATTTCTTCCACTCTTTTGTCAACTGATTCATCGGAAGACAATTCCGAATCAAAGAAACGCAAAAGGAACCAGTCGAAAGGGCTCTTTCGTTCAGCAGCAATACAAAGAAACAAAAGTGGTAACAACTCAGATTCGAAAATAACAACTTCCAGAAATGCTTTTATATCGTCTAAAATCTACCGACTTTTTTTTCTTACTCCTATTTGGCATGAAATAAAGTGATACACGTGTGGAGAATGCAGACCCAGCTGCAGGCTGCAGGTGACAAAATTTTAGAGATGCCAGCAAAAACGCATCACTGAATATCCGCGGGACAACCAGTAGAAAAACAAAAGGGTACCTATTCTCATACTTACACTAACCTTAATATTTCAATGCTTTTGTGTTTAAATTTAATTTCTCTATAGTTAACAACTATAAAAACAAACATTTCTTGCGTTGCAAGTAAACAATTATTTCTGTATTACATTATGAGAAACAAATTACTTGGATCGTAAAATTTGTTTTGGGGGTTCCTGTTCCCAAATCTATTAAAGTTAAACCATTGGTGATATAGATTGGCAAACAGGCAAGATAAAGACTAAAGTGCAGTATACATCTGACTAGGAAGAAAGGCTGGCTAGGAACAAAGAAGAGAGACAATAGAGTGCAATTCCTGTCCAACCAGAGGAGAAGACTAGAGTGCAGTATTGTATTAATACAGTGATGTAAATATTTTTGAGACATATCTATGTATGTAAATATTATTTTGCACATGACTAGATTTCTACAATACCTATATACAATCTACACAAGCCTTATATAACCTACTAAGTACTCATTTTGCGCGTATATATAATCGTATGTTCATATAACATAATATAATGTAATCTACAAAATTTAACTTATCACATAAGTGCAATCGAATAACATCTCAAGACCCGCAGCAACGTGCGGGCACTGATTACTAGTTAGTTTATAAAGAGAGAGAAAATTTCTATCATTTATGAAAATTAAATTCTATTAATTATCACATAAAGTAATTTATTTAGACCAAGGGCAGTTTAGTAATCAACTAGTTTTGATTCTGATTCAGAATTAAATTGGTAGACAACTTATATGGAATCAACATCATTCCTTTTCTGATTCTAGACAGTTTAGTAAACAACCTCCATAGGGATTTGATTTTGATTCCTCCTCAATCCAACTCCACCTCAATTCAATTCTCCTCATTCTTATTACAGATTAGTAAACGAGCCCTTAGTGCTTAAAATCTTGATCAAATAGCTTTAATGTGGGGGTTACATATTATTTCTCATTGATAAAGATTTTTTTCTTATTCTGATTACATATGGTTTTTAAGCCAGTTGAGGAAGCTAATAATATTTCATATTTGTCAGAGTGTTAATGGACCTATGAATTTTATGTTAAATGAGAATTAATGGACCAGACCCGAATTCTATACCGTTGTATATAAACGTGCTCTCACACCTTAGCAGATATGCATCATTCACAAAATATGAAGAAGTCAACATGTTACATTCTACTACCTAGGCCCTATTTTGTATTGTTTTTTTTTCGTTAAAAACTGCTTCACTTTAAAGTTAAACAGATAAAAAGTGTTTGGTAAAAATGAAATATACTGCTTATTTTAAAAGTTATGGCATTATAAGTAGTTTTTTTTTTAAAGCACAACAACGCTAAACTGGCCGTCTAATTCTAGTCTTTCTTCCACTAAGCCATTGCAGCGGGGCTGCGAAGATCAAGTCGATCTCATGGACCAAACCTGCAAAATAACACCAAACTACGATCTCTGCGTCTCCTCCCTCAAATCAGACCCTCGAAGCGCGAACGCGGACGTTGCAGGCTTAGGCCTCATTATGGTTGACGTAGCCACTGTTAAGGCAGAAGATGTTGTGAACAAAATCGATGAGCTGCTTAAGCAGAACCCTACTGAAAAAAACCCTTAGAGTATTGCTCTCACTATTACCGTACAGTTTTGGAAGCTGACATCCCGGAAGCCAGTCAAGGTTTTAGTTTGGGTAACCCTAAGTTTGCAGAGGAAGGCATGATCGGCGCCGCTGGCGAGGCCGAATCATGTGAGAGTAGTTTTTCAGGCAAGTCTCCTTTGACAGATATGAACAAAGTTTTCCAGGATGTTTCGAATATAGCTGTAGCAATTGCAAGAATTTTGATTTAATATTAAAAAAAATTTGGCCGATTTAATATATTGGATGTTCTTGTTGTTCTACTTTTAAAGTTACCTAGATAAAATAAAAAATTGTTTACTATCCTATCTTTTATTCCCCTAAAATGATTAAGTACGTGCTCAATCTTGGATAATTTTTGTGTTCCCCAATGGGGAACCTACTTATCCTCCCACTTACGATTAACGTATTTTTACCGTACGAACATCATAATCGAAACCGTTCATTCTATTTATCTAAATACTATATATGTAAAAAATCATTCAATTTGGAGATCTTTAAGCCATTTATACATGTCAAACCAATTAACGGTTTAGGTAACAAGTAGCATATTTACGATGAACCATCAATTTGTTTAATTTAATGCATATGAATAGCTAAAAGATCTCCAAATTGAATGATTTTTTGCATATATGATCTTTAGATGATAATAAAAAAATGAACGGTTTCGATTATTATGTTCGTACAGTGAATATACGTTAATAGTAAGTGGACGAACAAATAGGTTCCACAATGGGAGGAACACAAGCCTTACCTATGAGGATTGAGGAAAGGCCAATCAAGAGGACGGCGACGATATGAAATCTCTAGCTAGCTTGTTTTCCCCTTTAATTAAGACTTTTTTTAATTATCAGATTATAAGGCCAATTATTTCTCTTTGTATTGTTGATGGGATGTTCTTCTTGTTTGGATTGGATGTATGAATCTATGAAGTTAGAAATGCTATTTACCTGTATCATGCCCTCGAAAAAAAATGTCACTCTTTGGTATGTGGCCATATATTATCGGAGATTTTCTCTCCGATAATCTCATAAATTAAAGGCTCCTCCAGTCCTCCTATGTTTACATCTCCATTTAATTTTTTGTGCAATTTGAAACATACACAAATTTATTTGAATGGAAGAACAAAAAAAGGATGGATGAGTTTGGAAAAGTGAGTGGTGCTCTGTCCAGGGATAAAAAGAGGGTATAAATGAGCACATATTCATTTTTAAGGAGTATTGGGTGGGGGACAAAATATATACTTGTACAAGCAATACGTCAATATTGGACAGTAAGTCCCGTTTGTTACAACTTATTGTCTCGAACTAGATTAGTTTCAGAGACTAAATTGAACTGGTTTGACATGAACTAAATAATATAAAAATAATAAAGCATTCAGTACAGTGCCGGACTAACAAGCAGACTAAAATATTTTTTGAACCTAAATTTTTGTTTTTCCAGTTTTTAATTCATACAGGCCTTCTCTCTCTCCCTCACTTTTTATCAACACATTCTTTCTGTAGAATGCTGCGCACAGAGCCAAAAGGTCCAACTCAATTCCATAATTAAATAATATATTGAACGTGGAAAAACCATGGTGGTGGGTTTCTTGTCTCTCCAGTAAATTCTAAATATTCAAAACCAAAAACAAAAAAAATAAATAAAACACTAAATATTATTTTTGTATAATTGAGTTCCCCTTGTCCTGCCAATGCCATTCTCATCCTTCTCTCAGCATTAATTTGGCACCACCAAAACCCTACCAGTCTATGAGTGGCTCCGCCACTAGAAATAGAAATATATGAGTGATAACTATTGAATTAAAATTTGGCACTCTCAAAAAGTCATCACATGCTATTTCCTAGTCAAAAAACATAATACATTCCTAAGAAAAAAAAAGAATTAAATTACAAATTCTGCCTATTGTTCTCATCAAATCTTGAAATTATTTTGCTATCACCAATGGATTTAAATTTGACTTAAATGTTATTTCTTGGACCAAATGGGGGGATTTTGACTTCACTCAACTTGTGTTGCTACCAAGTTTGATGAGGTAAAAACTTGCATGTGAATCTTTCCCTCATATCATTTTATAGTACATTCGGAATGCCATGTGAACGAGAAATGGTGCCATTTTTTTTATTATATTCTATTTATTTTTTTCACTAAAACGCTTATTTGTTGGAGTGTGCATAGCATGTAGTTTTTTTTTTTAATAGAGCAATAGTGTTAGTGTATTAGATAGTTAGTTGTTAGAGAAAAAGGAAAATCTAGTGTGAGAATTTTTAGTAGTGTGTTTCCAAACGGTAAGTTCACGAGCAACATAAAGTTTAATCGGCCTCGTCAACTAGTAATTGTTAGCGCGACTAGAGATTTGAACTTTCTGTGTGCTTTAGGCCTAGTTTGGGATTGCTGTACTTTTTTTAAAAACTACTTCTGCTGTGCTGGAAGAAAAAGCAGCTGTGAAAAAAAGCAGGTAAGTGTTTGGTAAACTGTAGTTGTAAAAGTGCTTATAGCAAAAAAAAGCAGTTTTAGAGTGTTTGGTAAACTTGTATATAAAACTGCTGTGACTGTGTAAAATGACTAAAAATGGCATGTTGTTGTATGCATTATTAATTTAATTGTTTTCCAAAAATATTGGTCAATTTATTACATATACTTTTTTTTCTTATATTGTTCGTCTTACTTTACGTATCCCAAATTGTAAATAATTATTATGAAAAAATTTCTTTAAAATATTAAAATAATATACAATCATATAAGGTAGTTAAAATATTGTCAACTATATAATACATGAATCAAACAAATTAAAATATCTACAAATTGTTCAATATAAAAATAGTCTAATTAGGTGCATTTATCAAACTTGCGGCTATGCTATTTCTTAATGCTTCCATCTCTTGTGATCCTTGGTCATGGTGATTTTGGTGTAACAAACAAATATTGATAAACTGTATTTCGTAGAGTACAGAATAATTTGGTGGATGCTTCATTTATTAAATAACTTGGTTGGCCAATTAAATAGCCTTACAAGATAACAAGAAAACAGAAAAACTGCAGCACACGTCTTCCATTCCTAATAACGTGGTAAGTGGCTAAAGAAAAGGTCAAACAAACAGCACATCCCTTATTAATAGGAATTATTAACAACAACACTAACCAACTATCAAAACAAACCCTAACCAACTAACTTTAACATTTGGCCTTCTTCTCCATCATCATCATTATCGCTCTTCTTCATCAGAAACTGGCTGCCAACCACACTCAGGCCAGAGCACCTGATGATCATTCAACAATTCAGGTCAGTGTAAGCAGCACAAGTTTTACAAACTGTGGAACCATTCAATATTCAAAGTATATCCAACGCTATCAAGTACTTTTCGCACAATTAATATGGGCCAAATGATAGAACCAAAGCAAACATCCCATTTGCAAATCTCCATGAAGGTTGAAATTGAACTGAATATGGGTTTTCTCTTTCAGGTATGCGGAAACAAAAAAATCGTCCTGCAACAAAAAAATTGTCAAAGTCCCCCCAAAAAATTTCTTATTCTTATTTTCACATCTTTGCTCATTCTCAGTCAAACTCTCCCTTTTCCTCAAACTCTCCAATCTTCATTCTCAGTCTCCCTTTTCCTCAAACTCTCCCTCTCCCCCACCTCTCTATCTCTATTTTCTCTCACTCTCTCTGCCCACACTCGAACAAATCAAACAAACCAAACAAAGCCAATCCTGATTACCAATTCACAATTAAACTTACTAATACAAATCAAACAAAGCCAATCCTGATTCTCAGTTAAACTTACTAATACAAATCAAACAAAGCCAATCCTGATTCTCAGTTAAACTTACTAATACAAATCAAACAAAGCCAATCCTGATTACCAATTCACTAAACAACCACATACCAAAAAACAATTTAGAAAAAAGAAATCTTGTTTCTATTTGCTTTCAAATTTTTAAACCAAAAACCAGACCCTTTTCACCTCAAATGCTGTTACACCTTTTGGAGTCGCAGGATACCACATGAACCGACTGAAACCCGAGCGCATCCGCCGACCGAAACGCCGCTGAGACGTTTCCAAAATCCCCCAATCCTTCAACCACCAAACACACCCCGTAACTCCGATTCTTCACCACATTCCTAAACTTCTCCTTCCTCACATCGATTATGTACGAATACATCGCCTCCAACACCTCATCGCTGTCGAGATAAGCCCCTTCCCGGCAGCTTAACTTGTCAAGATACGGGAATCACCGACCGCCGATTTGGTGCGCCGACTTGCAGCGGCGTTCCATTTTCATCAGGCGCGCGACGTCATTTTTCTCGAAGTGTTTCTTGCTGCTACTATTATCAATGTTTTTAGGGATTTAAGATTCTGAACAGTTTTTATCACAATTCGCAGGTTCTTGGCTAATTCTCAGCACAGAGGAACAAAATTTCAAAACCAAAATGGTGAATTTACAAGAGCCCAACACTTCAATCACACAATATTCAACATAAATTGATGTATTTGCAATAGCCCAACTCAAACAAGTTGCCACACAAACTGAAATTGAGGCTGAAAGGCTCATCACACATTCAATCCCAACAAGAAAATGTCGAAATAAGCAGAATTAGAGGTTGAGAGAGAAGGAAACTTACCCTTTTTCTGGTGAAGAGTGCTCCAACTTGATGAGAGGGGACAGATCCAGCTCCAGGGAGACTTCTCAAATGGCAAGAGGAGAGTGGCGAGACAGATATGGAGAGAATGAACGAGGCTTAAGGGTTTTTAGACAAAAATATGGGGGTAGGATTGTCAATATGAAAGTTTTATTAATGGGTAGTGTTCACCCGCCTCCCTTGAAAACAAGCACTTTTTTGAGAAGCAACCTAGAAGTTGCTTATGATTTATGCTCTTTTCTACCCATAATTTTGAAAAAAGCACTTTTTTATTTATTTACCAAACACAATTAAAGCTCCAACTTTTTAAAAAAACTGCTTTTAAACAAAATTCAGCAATGCCAAACTAGGCCTTAATAGGATGAAGTAGGAAAGCATGGTTAATATGGTAACAACATCTAATCTTTTTTGTTAGCGAAGTTAATTGATTTTTCCATAAAAATAATGTAAAATTAAATTAGTTTACTAAAGTTAAATATTAGGTTGGATTTTGATTTCTTTATATGTTAGGACTATATTAGAATCAAATCTTAGGTACATTGTATGTATTGTTCATCACTCAATAGTTACCTTAAATATAGAAAAGTAAATATAATACTAAATATATAGAAAAGTTAGCCATATATATATATGTGTGTGTGTATATATGCATTTGAGTTATGTTCATTTGTCAACTCATGGTCACCAACCATTGAAATTGATATCAAGGGTAGAGAACGAATGAATGCACTATTAATGTTTTAATCTCAATTTTTAATATCAAATCAACATGCAAATAACTATACATTTCTTGACGATGTGGTGACTAAAAGAACATTTTTGATACATATCCATTTATCATTTATTGTTTTAGTTAGGTCGCTTACCATTTATGTCCATTTACCATATTTACCATTTATGTCCATTTACCATATTTACCATTTACGTCCATTTACTATATTTCATATTTAATTTCCCATTAATTCTTTTCCGCATAATCAAACGGGGCCTACAAGTGTGTTAGAGATAAGCATTCGAACTCTGTCTAGTCTTATATAAACGAGCTCACACCTTAGCACATGTACGCATCAACTCTTACAGAAGCATCGAAAACTTCTCAAACCCTTTTGTCTTCGCCAAGATGAAGAACTCAACATGTCTCATTCAACTACTTTGTCTAGTTCTAGTCTTTCTTCCCCTAAGCCATTGCAGCAGGGATGTGATCTTCCCAATGGACTCCAATCTCATCGACGAAACCTGCAAAAAAACACCAGACTACAATCTCTGCGTCTCTTCTCTCAACTCAGACCCTCGAAGCGCGACAGCGGACGTTGCAGGCTTAGGGCTCGTAATGGTTGACATAGCCAAGGCTAAAGCAACTGATGTTGTGAACAAAATCAACGAGCTGCTTAAGCAGAGCCCGAGTGATCCCTTAAACACTTGCGCTCGCTTTTACAATACAATTTTGGAAGCTGATATCCCAGAAGCCACTCAGGCTTTTGTAGGTAACCCTAAGTTTGCAGAGCAAGGCATGAACGACGCTGCCGGCGAGGCTCAAACATGTGAGGAGGGTTTTTCTGGCAAATCTCCTCTGACTAATGAGAACAAAGTTGTCCATGATGTTTCTGCTATAGCTGCAGCAATTGCTAGGATTTTGCTTTGATATATTAATGGGTCTTCTTGTTTTATTTTTAAAAAATTATGTTACCTTGATAACCAATAAATTTTTTTAGTTTATTTAATACTTACCATCCAATCTTCATGTTGTTATATTATTGGACTACCGCATTGTTCTGATAGATTGTGAAAAAGGCTAACAAAATTTCGTGCCAATAATAAGTATATTCCACCCCGAGTGTTTATAACATACAACAATGTTTTTTATTTATACAATAATATATTTACATTTAGGGGTGGGAGAATAAATTGATACTGAACTCTTGCCATCCATGAGATTTAATTTATTCGAACTTAAAACATTTCACTTACAAATGAATAATAATGATATTATACCGTAATACTAGGTGATAATATTCATGATTGATGACTGTTGGATTTTTTTTTGTTGAATTTTCAGTACATTGTATGTATGTTAGCATTAATTCCTAGGTACATTGTATATTTGTTCATAACTCAGTGTTCCTCTATAAATATAGAAAAGTAAATATAATATCGAAAATAAGTTTTTTTTTTTTGGGTAAATTATTCTAAAATGAAAGTTAGCATTATACATTGGCATTTTAGAGCACCTTCATTAAGTTCTGTCACATCCCAGACCGGCTCCGCCATTGTCCGCTTTGAGCCATGCCCTCAGGGTTGTGTTTATGGAAACTCACGAGCAACTTCCCAATGGGTCACCCATCTTGGGATTGTTTTAGCCCAAACTCGCTTAACTTTGTGTTGGAAGTATGCCCACAAAGCCACTCATTTGATGTAATAGCTTTTTAAATGGAGGTGGACATGTACATATAAAGCACATCACCCATACTCCATTGGTCGATGTGAGGATGTCCTGATCCACCAGCAAGGGGAACCAGGCATCCCTCGCTGAGCACATCAGGTATCAAGCGGTAGAGTGAAACACGTGCGCGATGCCGTCACATCCCAGGGCCCAGGCTCAGGTCGTAGCACGATATTGTCGTTTTGGATCACGTCTTTACCGATTTTGTTTTGGAAACTCACGAGCAACTTCCCGAGTGGGTCACCCGTAGTGAGATTGCCTCCCAGCCTGAGCTTCATGAGCTCGGAGTTCGGAGTGGAATCGAGGCAGTGAGCTCCCAGGCCTCGTGACGCACTTGATAGAATGTACGGTGGACACCCGAAGTTGGGTGTCTTTGGCCAGGCACCTCGTGGTGAAGACGAAAGCCATTTAGAAGAATTTAGGAATAAATAAAAAGTGAATTGAATTAAAATAAGCTCGAGTGCACGAAAGTGTGCTTGGCGGAAAGAATAATAAAATAATAATTGTTGGATAGGTAGAAGAATACTTGAATAATTACAAGTACAAAGAAATTCTGTTTGTCACACCCTTTGTGTCTCGACGTCAATAGCTCAGAGAAACCTTAATCACGGAAGGGGCGCAAAAGGGTGAGTGGGCCATAAGTAATTATTTAAATAAAACATTTCCCTTATGAAAATAGTAACCTCGCTAGTCAAAATCAAGTAATAGTTATGGTAAAAACCTTTAAAACATACTACGATAGTAGGTAAAAAACAGTGTAAGTACGGAAATGTACTTGTTTTTGTAGGGTGAAAACCACAACTTGGTATAAAATACTTTCTCACAGCTAGTATAATAGCATGTACGGGAAGCACACGTCATCCCAGTCAAAGCTTTCGTGGCATCGGTGAAATCCCGGTTTAAATCCACCGTCTCATCGATGCAGGGATACGGCATTAGGTATAGCCAGAGACACACGGGTTTTATCTGAAGTGTTCGCATGAGCAGTGAGTGTACGAATAATGTTACGCTCGTGGCCACTACATACATGTGAAGCTAGTCTTGCGCATCACAACGAGTTCAGTCGCCAAGGCAACTGAAACGGTGGCACTACGATGGATCCAAAGTGAGCTTGTCGGTGCGTGTGAACATACACGTGAAGGCGGTGCACACAGCCGAGCGATCTTGTGACAGTGTAAGCATTCTTAGTTGAGCTTGCATAAAACATACCACGGAATATTTCTAAATAATATAATAAGGTGGGGTAATTTCCTTTCTAAAATAACTTAGGTAAACTTTATAAGTAGGTATTCACGGATCTGCATTATCCAGGAATACCAAGAATATACCAAAATAGCAACGCCATGGCCAGGAGTCACATACTAGTGAACCAAGTATAAATATAATAAATAATAATAGAGGTTCACTAACATAACACGATAAATATCATTTAAAAGTATAGGCATAGCTAATATTAATTTCAAAACATGTGAAATATTTATTTTAATACAAGAAAGGCCATCACATAAACCTTTGCTAGGAATGGGCCCGTTTGTACGCTCTCCAGGTACTCCACAGTGCCAAACCTAGGTTAAGAACACCTGATTAATAAAGACATTGAAAGTACGAAGAAAACGGTGTTTGGAAACACGAAGCGGAGTTCAGGGGTCGAAAAACCCAATACGCGCAGGTGGGCGCGCCGCCTGTGCCCTTGTGAGGTCCAACGCGCGTCCTCACGCGACACCACGCGCGGTCACATGTCACACGCGCCGGTGACGCGAGTCAAAGTTAATGGAATATTATAACGGTGTTAGAATATTGAGATTACGCGCCAGAATTAAAGTTAACGAATGGAATATACCTTTTTGGAATATTCCGGTCAATGGAGTTTGGGCCAGGGTTGATGACGATAAATCACTTGGTTGGGCGACGTCGGCTTGCAGGTGGCCGCTGCCGGTGCGGCCGCAGGTACGCAGGCGGAGCTTCGCTGGCTAGGAATTTTAGGCGGAGCACACAAATCGTCCTAAAACATGGCTTCAGCCCGTTTTCACGATTGGTACAAAAGTAAGTGGGAGTGAGGGAAGGATATTTTACCATTTTGGAGGCCGATGCGCTGGGAGGTAGCCGAGAATTTCAAAAGAAAAGCCACGGGTTCAAAGGGCGATCTCGAGTTCGTCGATTCTGGCCAAACACGGCCATCCAAGAGTTCGATCAAGGTCTAGGGACCTCGAGGAGGTGAATGGCGCCAAAAATGAGGAAGGCGATGTCGATTTCATCGAGAAAGTTCGTCGGAAATCATCGGGATTTTCTTGGGTTCCCAGGTTCAGGTTTGAGATCGGGTTTTGGTTCGGTCGAGTGGTTTGAGTGACGAGAGATGAAGGTTTGCACCATGGAAATGGCTCGGGAAAAAAGAAGTCACGAGGAGAAAGAGGTTGAGTAGTATGCAAAGAGTGAGGGAAGACAGGTGACACGAGAGAGGTTTGGTCGAAGCAGACGGGGAGGCAAAGGGTATGGAGCTGACAGGCTTGGGCCCAGACCCTTTGCCAAGTCCAATCAAAAATCCCAACGTTGGTAATCAAACATCAGTAGAATATTCGTTCGGGACTCAGGAATAACGTCCCACTCGCGCCCACGCGTTCGTAACGGCTTGAGCACAACAAGAAAATACAAAGGGAAGGGTCGTACGAGTTACGACACAAGTTAGCAAAAGGGTAACCAAGGGCATTTTCGTCGTTTCTACCTTTAGGGAATAAAATACGATATTTTCGAGACGAGGTTTGTAACCTTATCGTGCTAAATGGAGGTGAGCATACACATATAAGGCACATCACCCTCTCAGTTGGTCGATGTGAGATGTCACTTAGTTCTCTAGATAAACAGCTAAAATATAGGGAGAAGTGGAAAATTTCATCTCCAATCACACTCCATTTATCATGCTCAGGGGATAACCAAATCTCTAGGAACTCCTAAAATCTATAGAGTAGAAAGGAGCTCTAGCATTAATTATTAATGTTTGAATAATATTTTTACATAAAAACTTAATTCTTATTGGTTCACAATTATAATAATTCCCTAAATTAGAAAGTATGGTTGGGTATAAATTTTCTAGAGCTCTAAAATAACCTTATACGGTAAAACCTACATAAAGTCATAAAATTGAGACCAAACCAATTTATAACTTTAAAAAGAGGTTATTATAATAAAGATGTAGTTAAAAATATTATTTATTAACTTATTTATCCTTAATGAAATTTTCATTTCCTAAATAAGATTCTTGAGGATGACAATATGAAAATACCAAAAAGTTCCATACCAATAAGGCGTAAACATGCTTGAAGTTATAAACATTTTGGTTTCTATAAAGGTGTCCATGTTGACAAACTATTACGTACAACAAGGCTAAAAACTGTGCTTGTCCAAACTCACAAACTAAAACGTTGCCCCCAAACAACTTTTAGAGAATTATTTTAGTTCATCTTAAACTTTTATTTGTGATGTGCATATTTTTGTACTCATTGACAATTATTACTATGTGGAGGTGTACTTCCTTAATATGAGATCAAGAAAAATTGTAACTTATTACAATGAAGAGTTTATTCCATACATAGCGGTCCCCAGTGGAACTAAATTTTTTTATGACATTAAGGAGGTTGTTCATTTGTGAAATTATTCTTTAGAGAGGGTTTCTTGTCGTCTTTGTAGTTAAATTTTGATTTAAAAATAGAGAGCGTGATTGTAGGTGGTCTTGTTTTCTTTTGACATAAATCATGGTCACCTTTGCCATTAAATTTGATATGATCCATTTGATATTAGAGATAAAAAATAAATGAATGCACTTTTAATATTTTAATATTAACTCTTAATATCAAAAGTTCAAATTATGAATATAACCATGCGTATATAACAATCCTGATGTATATTCATTTACCATTAATTGTTTATTGAGGCCACATGCCATTTACATAATTGAGTCATTGACCAATTTCGCACTTTATTTCCCATCAATTCCTTTACGCGAATCAAACGGGCTTAGGATTATGTTAGGGGATAAGCATCCAAATTAAACCCTCTACAATCTTATATAAATGAGGTCACACAGTAGCATATGTGCAGCCATTCAGTTTTCTCAACATCATCAACTCTTACTTAAGCATCAACAAACTTCACAAACCATTTTTTGTCTTGCGAAAATGAGGTACTCAACATGTCTCATCCAACTAGTTTGTCTAGCTCTAGTCTTTCTTCCCCTAAGCCATTGCAGTAGGGCTGTGATCTTTCCAATGGATGCCAATCTAATCGGCCAAACCTGCAAAAAACACCAAGCTACAATCTCTGCGTCTCTTCTCTCAAATCGGACCCTCGAAGTGCGGCGAACGTGGCCGGCTTAGGGTTCATAACGGTTGACATAGCCAAGGCTAAAGCAACTGACGCAGCGAACAAAATCAGCCAGCTTCTTAAGCAGGGCCCGGTGACCAACGATTAAAATCTTGCGCTACCTTTTACCATACAATTCTGGTAGCTGATGTCCCAGAAGCCAGTCAAGGTTTTAAGTTGGGTAACCTAAGTTTGCAGAGCAAGAGCATGAACGACGCTGCGGTGCGGCTGAAGCATGTGAAAAGAATTTTCCGGCAAAATCTCCTCTTACCGTTAAGAATAAAGTTGTCCATGACTTTAGTAGTATAGCTGCAGCAATTGCCCAGGCTTCTGCTTTGATATATTTAAAAAAAAAAACAAGTTACCTTAATAATCAATAATTTGTTTTAGCTTTATATTCTAAATTTGATTTGGTTTGAGAAGCTGTCAATTTAATTAAAGATACACTCTTTTTGAAATTATATATTTTTAATTTTCAATAAATTTCTACCGTTTCTCTTAAAAAATATTTTTAGCTTAATTAATTACTTGTTGGACTATCTCATTAATCTTATAGATATTAGGTAAAAGGCTAACAAATTATTGACACACCGTAGTATAGCCACGTGGACCGGATCTCAAGGCGTGGCGGCGACCACTCAGGTAGGAGTGACGAAGTCATAGGAAGATTAATTAAGGAATTAGAAATAATAAGCAAGATTAAATCGAGTTTAACGAAAAATACGGGAGGTGTAATGTGGGTAGAACCCATTATTACATAGTGTCGGAAACTAGGTGCGATGAAATTATTCCCATCAGTAGGATGGATCAAACACACAACAAGGAAATTAACATACAACTTTGCGAAGAAATCAAGCTACCGGCGGGCGCCACCCTTAGAGATCGTCGTCATTAAAGTCTAAAGTGCGGAGGCGAAAAACAGGGTGAGTGGGCCAATATCGATTTTCTAGAGTAAAACGTTTAAAACTTTAGTTATAACCATATTTGTAAGCCAGTAGATTTTACCAAAATATTTACTAATGAAATAAGTCTCTAACACTTGTAAATGGCAGACCAACGCCCACAAGGATACGGGTATAAATCATTTATCACGGTGAAAATCAACATTACTTTATCACATGGAAATATGCGACAAGTCATATAGAAAGTAGCTACATGACGAGGCTGGGTGTTTAATATAACTACGCTCACAACACTTACATACACGTGAAGGTGGCACAAGGTGTGCGTCCTGTAGTCTAGACGCCAAAAGCAATCTAGAGCAGTGCTAATCATGGATCCATGTCGAGCGTAATGGTGCGGGTGTAGAACGATCGCGCGGCCCAGTGCAGCTTGGGGCAGTCTTGTACATAGTGCATAATGTGAAATAAGTAATACAATTAAAATCATGTGTATGCATGCCAAGTTTCATCCTTAAAACCCAAATCATAAATCAATAATCACGAAGTAAGGGTTTATCACAAAATAAGTCTAATTTCATAAAAGAGTAGGCATGCCACACACGTATATATATTTCAAAAACACCATAAATTATATTATAGTAATATAAAAATGGTGAGATCTTGAAGCCCGGCTCAACGATACGTGGTAGGATCGTAGCCCAGAAGTAGTGTGCTTGGGCTCGTTCTTTCCTGGGATAGGTCTCACATATGAGAATTCAGCAAACTAATCATTTAACAAGTCCCAATTCAAATAAAGTAATGAAAAAGACTTGAAATCGCCTTTGTTTGCTCGAAACGGAACAAGAATTGGTCGGAGAAGAGAGAGGAAAATGGGTTCACGCGCGCCGCCAGGTGCGCCACGCCGGGAGCTCACGCGCCCGCCACCCAGCCTTGCACGCAAGGCGACAGCCCGTCCACCCCAGCGCGCCCGCGCGCCGTCCCCCACGCCCGCACGCGCCCGCACGCGCTCACCCGCGCACGCCTTGGCAGCGGCTCACCGCGCCCAGCGCACGCGGCAGAGACACGCGCCCTCGCGCGCCCAGCTTGAGTCACGCGCAGATTAAAGTTAACGGCGCGCGGGTGCTTTTAACGGTATATTCGTTTTGGGCGACGGAATATTCCACAACGGCGTTACGGAATATTAAGTCGTGCATTAGAAACTATACTGGCAGCAGATTGGAATCGACGGAATATACCTTCGGTATATTCCCGGTTTGGGCCGGGTTGGGCCACGGGTTGAGCAGGGTTGGGCCACGGGTCCTAGCCGCGTCTGTGTGGGCCGTCGCGACGTCACGCCGCTACGGCCTCCGACCGCGGGCGCCGCCAGCCAGGTCGCCGTGGCCGGCCAAGATATGGAAATCTTCGCCAGGAAAATACGGAAATTTGTAACTTCTTCGGATCGGCACCAAAATTCATGAAATTTGTACCAAATTGAAGCTTGCAGAAGTCATGATTTACTGAGTTGAGGCCAAAAATATGGCGGGAGGCAGCGGAAATGGCTTTCCGAAGTTCACGGCCAAACTTGAACTCGTTGGTTCTCCACTTCGATCTTCTCGTACGGGACTTGATTTGAGTCGCAGGGCCAGGGATTCAAATGGCAATGATTTGGAGTTGAATCGAGGTCGGGGTGGCCAGGTCTTGGCCGTCCGGGTTCGCGGGAAAATGGCGAGTCGGGTCTCAGATTTTCTCGGGTCTTCACAGGTTAGTGACCCGAGGGCGTGGGATGATGATGGTGGCAACTTGGGAGTCGGTTTGAACTTCGAGAGGAAGGCCTCGAGTTGAAGGCGGGAGAACGGGGTGGGTGTCGAGTGAATTCTCACGGGTTTTACGAGTTTCTTACGCAAATCGAGGTTCTTCTGCAGGTGCGTAGATTCGAGGATGGTGGCTTGTGATGAAGGTGGTGCACGGCATAGGTGTCTTTGGCTTTGAGATGAGGTCGGGGACGAAGGTGATACGGGTGGCTTTCTTTTAAGTTTGTGTTTTGTGTTTGTGCGGCAATTTGCATGCACAGATGGGATGTGTGAAGTGAGGCTCGAGGAAAGAAGGCGGGTGAGTGAGGGTGGTTTGAAGCATGCGGCCCGTGCACACGAGTGCGGGATTTAAAAAGCGAAAATTAATCGAAACGAAAGGAATCTCAAAATTGAAATTGGCGATGCATGTCAAGTTTCATGCAGAAAAGGCTGAATGATTCGGTCACAGACAGAATGCGGGCCTCGTGCCTTGCGGGAAAACCATGGGCTAAGCCCACTTTGTTTTCAAATACGCTCGAGAGAAAATTCTAGTTTTGCCACTTGTTCGTAACTTGTCAGTTACAAGTCAGAATCGGGTGTCGTTCGCGTCTATGATTCGTAATTTAATGTAGATACTAAAAGTACACCAAGATTTCTGAAAATACCTCGATAGAGGGATGTAATCTAGACGATACATTATGCCTCCCAGGGCATTTTGGTCATTTACAACTGTCAGGGGGAATAAAATACAATAAACGTAGGGACGGGATGTAACAGTCTTCCCCACAATAAATTTCGTCTAGAAATTTACAAAATACAAATCAGCTACTAAAGAACCGAGATACGGGTGTTGTTCGCGCACATCGCATCTTGAGTCTACGTGGCATCTCTCCAGCCAGTGGTTCCTCAAAGGACTTTGACTAGAGTTCTGGATTTGCTCCTTAGAACTTTCTCTTCCGGTCGAGGATCGTGGCGGTTTCTCGTGCGTACGTCGAGTCGTCGTTGACCTCACGAGAGTTTGATCACGGATGACATGGGAAGGATCGGACACGTATGTACGCGGCATAGATACATGGAAGACATTATGAACTACGGCAAGCTCGGAAGGTAGGTGAGTCGGTGGCGCGGCTTCTGCTCGGCTCGATGATACGGTAGGGGTCCAGATGAGAGAGAGCGGGACTTAGCCCCGCTGGCAGAAGCAGACAACGCCTTTCCACGGTGAGAGTTTAGAAATGTCATGACGGCATACGCGATCGGTAGAGTGTGCATGCCGCGTGCTCTTGTCTATCCTGGCAATCTTCAAGTTTCCCTTAATCACTGGATGTTAGCCGTCGTCTCGTCCCACACGATCTCGGGGCACACGACCAGTGCCTGCTCTCCAGCCGACCAACGGAGTACGGCGGGGTTTACCATACGAGGCGCCTCGAATGGCGACATGCGATGCTCGAGTGGTAGGCTGTTATTGTAAGCAAACTCCGTCGAGAGGTAAGTGTTCACGCCATTTGTGTCGAGGCGGAGGATGGAGGACCTCGGCTTATGTCTCGAGTCACGGATAGTTCGCTCCATTGTCAGTCAGATGTGGATGATAAACGATCTTGAAGAGTAGCGTGATCCCAGGCGTGCGGAAGGCTCGCCAAACTTAGAGTGAACCTCGGGTCACGGTCGGATATGATACTAACGGGAACTATATGGCATTTAACGATCTCGGAAATGAAGAGTCGAGCTAGACGATCGAGGAGAAGTTCTCACGAGGCTAACGAAGTGTGCGGAGACTTGGTGAGTCGATCAGCGATCACCCAATCTTGATCGCTAGCCCCACTTGAGTACAAGGTAACTTGTACACGAAGTCCATGGTGATGTTACTCCCACTTACCATTTCGGGGGAGTAGGGAGTGGGCGGGTGTGAATAGAGAAGGGCTTAACTCGCACTGCGCTTTGACCTGGCGACGGATCAGAGCATGGCGACATACTCCGCGATTTCTCTGCCGTTCCGACCCGATAGTAAAGTAATGGGATGGTGTAGTACATTTTTGTGCTCCCGGATCGTAGCATAGTTTGAAATATGTGCCTACATCCCCAGAATCTCGCCTTTCAAATCTTCGTCATCGGGCACGATACATCCAGGTCACCTAGCAGTATGCGCGTCGGTACCTCGGATTACGAGTCTCCTCTACTGGCCCAGTTTAGGACCTCATGCATAAGTCTAAACAATGTCAGAATTCGTTTTCAGCGACGTACGGATGCGTCGAAGCCTTTGGTCGACACAGGCGCTGTAAAAGCACCGTCATCGTCGCGCCCGAGTGACACCGGTACCTCGGAGTTCGGTCGGGAGAGAGGAATATGGCGGGCGAAGAGTATTCGGTCAGCCATAAGATTTAAAATTTGAGAGCATCATTTCTCCACGTTTACCTGATAGGGATGGTATTAGATGGTCTTGATCGTAGTCCTTTGAGTTCCATCCATGTGCATTGTACGAGGTTTAAATCTGTTGGGAGAAGAGATATTTCGGAGCTGCGTAATTCGGTGGAGAGATTCGGCGGGTCTCGTAGGTAGAGGTAGTGTCGCGAATCTTGAGCGAAGATGATGGGCACGCGAGCTCCAGTGCGTGGGTGGGATAGTTCATCTCGTACGGCCGGCATGCAGGCATAAGCAATCACCCCGTCCATGTTGCATCGATACGCGACCCAAAGCCGTTCGGTGAGGCATCATTGTAGATCCTACATGGTTACTTGTCATGCAGGTGCTAACAGCTTTGGAGCATGAGTGAGACTGATGTTTGAGAGTTTGTTGAAGCTTGTGCTCACGTCGTCCCAAAATAAACTTAACATCTTTCCACAGTGAGTCTCGTGAGAGGTAGGGCAATGGAAGAGAAATCCTTCCGCAGCGTCGGTAGTAACTTTGCCGGACGAGAGCCCCAGTCTCGAGTCACGTTACGCGGTGCTCCCGATTCTCTCACGCGACCCGATCTTCGGGGATCGACGAGAATACCATCGGAGAGATTGCCAGTATGCCCAAAGAATGATACACGATTAAACGAAATTCACATTTCTTTGAACTTGGCGTAGGCGGTGTTCTCCGCTTAGTCTCACTTGAAAACCATGCGCGAGTGTTTGGCATGATCGGCCTCGATTTAGAATACACCCAGATGTCGTCGATGAGAAAGTGATTACGAATGCAATCGAGATACGGACAGAAATACTCGATTCATGAGATCCATAAATACGGTAGGGCATTGAGTCGATCCAGAAAGGCATCACCGGAAACTCGTAGTGGCGTAACGAGTTCGGAAGCGATCTTATTGCACGTCATCGTTCTTGATCTTATTTGATATTAACCAGACACCAGGATCAATCTTGGAGAAAACCCTTGCGCCTCGGAGTTGATCG
Organism: Gillenia trifoliata; assembly: GCA_018257905.1. Taxonomy (NCBI): domain Eukaryota; kingdom Viridiplantae; phylum Streptophyta; class Magnoliopsida; order Rosales; family Rosaceae; genus Gillenia; species Gillenia trifoliata. The sequence continues at coordinate 10,402,219 of CM031083.1, read as the reverse complement.
AAGAGATCATCGATTCTAGGTCAAATGTTCATCTATTGTTCTTAGCTAGGACAAAATTTTTCCTTCACTTTGGAGTTCTGATAGAATCCGAAGTCAGCGAACTCCCAAAAGGTCTCGTGCTAAATGGAGGTGGACATGTACATATAAAGCACATCACCCCCTCTCCATTGGTCGATGTGAGATGTCACAATCCACCCCACTTAAGGGGAACCCGGCATCCTCGCCGACACATCCGTATCAAACGGTAGAGTGGCTCTGATACTGTTCTGTCACATCCCAGACCGGCTCCGTCGTAGCACGATATTGTCCGTTTTGGATCACGTCTTTACAGTTTTGTTTCTGGAAACTCACGAGCAACTTCCCAGTGGGTCACCCATATTGAGATTGCTCTAGCCCAAACTCACTTAATTTCGGAGTTCCGATGGAATCCGAAGCCAGTGAGCTCCCAAAAGGCCTCGTGACACACCCCGACCCGAATGTACAGGTGGACACCCAAAAGTTGGGTGTGCTGGCCGACACCTCGTGAGGTGACGAAAGCCATTTAGAAGAATTTAGGAATAAATAAAGTGAATTGAATTAAAATAAGCTCAGAGTGCACGAAAGTGTGCTGGCGGAAAGAATAATAAAATAATAATTGTTGGATAAGGTAGAAGAATACTGAATAATTACAAGTACAAGAAATTCACTACGTTGTCATACCACTGTGTCTCGACGTCAATAGCTCCAAGCCACTAATCCTGGAAGGGCGCAAAACAGAAGGGTGAGTGGGCCATAAGTAATTATTTAAATAAAACATTTCCCTTATGAAAATAGTAACCCCTCGCCGTCAAAATCAAGTAATAGTTATGGTAAAAACCTTTCTGGAAAACATACTACGATAGTAGGTAAAAAACAGTGTAAGTACGGAAATGTACTTGTTTTCCAAAACGGGTAGAAAACCACAACTTGGTATAAAATACTTTCTCTGAAAACCGTATAATAACATAATACGGGAAACCCGTAAATCAGTAGAAGCTTTCGTGGCATCAGTGAAATCCAGTTTAAATCACAATATAAATCAGTAGGGGATACGCTTGATAGGTATGACAGACACACGAGTTTATACAGAGATATTCTGCCATGAACAGGCTGAGTGTACGAATAATGTTACGCTCATGTACTACATACATGTGAAGCTAGTGCTAAGCGCATCACAACGAGTTCTAGTCGCCAAGGCAACCTAGAACAGGCTGGCACCTACGATGGATCCAAAGTGAGCTTGTCAGTGCGTGTGAACATACACGTGAAGCTGGTCCTGGCCCCGAACAGTACTAATGACACCGTGTAAGCATTCTTAGTTGAGCTTGCATAAAACATACCACGGAATATTTCTAAATATAATAAGGTGGGGTAATTTCCTTTCTAAAATAACTTCAGTAAACTTTATAAGTAGGTATTCACGGATGCCGTATCCGGAATACCAAGAATATACCAAAATACTTAAAACGCCATAGCCGAGTCACATACTAGTGAACCAAGTATAAATATAATAAATAATAATAGAGTTCACTAACATAACACGATAAATATCATTTAAAAGTATAGGCATAGCCTAATATTAATTTCCAAAACATGTGAAATATTTATTTTAATAAGAAAAGGGCCCACTCACATAAACCTTTGCCGGAATAGCCCATTTGTACGCTCTCCGTACTCCACGAGTCGCCAAACCTAGGTTAGAACACCTACAATTAATAAAGACATTGAAAAGTACGAAGAAAACGGTGTTTGGAAACCTGAAAGCGGAGTTCCGGGGTCGAAAAACCCAATACCGCCGCCGTGGGCCACCGCACGCGCCACTGTGAGGTCCCACGCGTCCTCACGCAACACCACGCGCGGTCACATGTCACACGCGCCGGTGACGCGCCGTCAAAGTTAATGGAATATTATAACGGTGTTAGAATATTCCGTTACCGCCGTTAAAGTTAACGAATGGAATATACCTTTGGAATATTCCAGTCCAACTGGGTTTGGACCGGGTTGATGACGTCATCACTGGTTGGCTGACGTCAGCTTACCGGTGACCGCTGCAATTGCCGGCCGCCGTCTGCCGGCCGGAGCTTCGCCAGAAACTGGGAATTTTGGGCGGAAACCTGCAAATCGTCCTAAAACCTTCAAAACTCAACCATTTTCCACGATTCAAGTACCAAAATGAAGCTGGGAGTGAGGGGAATGATATTTTACCATTTTGGAGGCCCAGTACTGGCCGGAGGTGGCCAGAATTTCAAAGAAAAGCCACGGGTTCAAAAGGGCGATCTCGAGTTCGTCGATTCCTGGCCAAACACGGCCATCCAAGGTTCGATCAAGGTCCTAGGGACCTCGAGGAGGTGAATGGCGACCAAAATGAGGAAGGCCGATGTCGATTTCATCGAGAAAGTTCGTCGGGAAATCATCGGGATTTTCACTGGGTTCCCAGTTCCAGGTTTGAGATCGGGTTTTTGGTTCAGTCAGAGTGGTTTGAGAGTGACAGAGATGAAGGTTTGCCATGGAAATGGCTCGGGGAGGAAAAAGAAGTCACGAGGAGAAAGAGGTTGAGTGAGTATGCAAAGAGTGAGGGAGAGACAGTGACATAGAGAGGTTTGGTCAAACAGACAGGGAGACAAAAGGGTATGGGCCAACAGGAAAACTGGGCCCCAACCCACCTACCAAACAGTCCAAATCCAAAATACGAAAAACGTTGGTAATCCAACATCCGTAGAATATTCGTTCGGACTCCGAATAACGTCCCACTCGCGCCCACGCGTTCGTAACGACGAGCACAACAAGAAAATACAAAGGGAAGGGTCGTACGAGTTACGACACAAAAGTCAACCGAAAGGACAACCAAGGGCATTTTCGTCGTTTCCTGCTTCCGGAAATAAAATACTGATATTTTTCGAGACGGGCTGTAACACCTCGTGCTAAATGGAGGTGGGCATGTACATATAAGGCACATCACCCCCTCTCCGTTGGTCGATGTGAGATGTCATAGTTCTCTAGATAAGCTTCTAGCTAAAATATAGGGAGAAATTGGAAAATTTCATCTCCAATCACACTCCCTATCATGCTCCGAGGATAACCAAATCTCTAGGAACTCCTAAATCTATAGAGTAAGAAAGGAGCTCTAGCATTAATTATTAATGTTTGAATAATATTTTACATAAAAACTTAATTCTTATTGGTTCACAATTATAATAATTCCCTAAATTAGAAAGTATGGTTGGAGTATAAATTTTCTAGAGAGCTCCTAAAATAACCTTATACAGTAAAACCTCTATAAAGTCATAAAATTGAGACCAAACCAATTTTATAACTTTAAAGAGGTTATTACTTAATAAAGATGTAGTTAAAAAATATTATTTATTAACTTATTTATCCTTAATGAAATTTTCATTTCCTAAATAAGATTCTTGAGGATGACAATATGAAAATACCAAAAGTTCCATACCAATAAGCTGTAAACATGCTTGAGAAGTTATAAACATTTTGGTTTCTATAAAAAGGTGTCCATGTTGACAAACTATTACGTACAACAAGCTAAAAGACGTGACATCAACTTTAAAAACTAAAGCATTGCCCCCAAACAACTTTTAGAGAATTATTTTAGTTCATCTTAAACTTTTATTTGTGATATTGCATATTTTTGTACTCATTGACAATTATTACTATGTGGAGGTGTACTTCCTTAAGATGAGATCAAGAAAAATTGTAACTTATTACAATGAAGAGTTTATTCCCATACATAACTGGTCCCAAATTGGAACTAAATTTTTTTATGACATTAAGGAGGTTGTTCATTTGTAGAGTATTACTTTAGAGAAGTTTTACTGTCGTCTTTGTAGTTAAATTTTGATTTAAAAATAGAGAGCATGATTGTAGGTGGTCTTGTTTTCTTTTGACATAAATCATGGTCACCTGCCATTAAATTTGATATGATCCATTTGATATTAGAGATAAAAAATAAATGAATGCACTTTTAATATTTTAATATTAACTCTTAATATCAAGTTCAAATTATGAATATAACCATGCGTATATAACAATCCTGATGTATATTCATTTACCATTAATTGTTTTATTGAGGCCACTTGCCATTTACATAATTGAGTCATTGACCAATTTCGCACTTTATTTCCCATCAATTCCTTTACGCGAATCAAACGGGCTTAGGATTATGTTAGAGATAAGCATCCAAATTAAACCCTCTACAATCTTATATAAATGAGGTCACACAGTAGCATATGTGCAGCATTCAGTTTCTCAACATCATCAACTCTTACTTAAGCATCAACAAACTTCACAAACCATTTTTTGTCTTGCGAAAATGAGGTACTCAACATGTCTCATCCAACTAGTTTGTCTAGCTCTAGTCTTTCTTCCCCTAAGCCATTGCAGTAGGGCTGTGATCTTTCCAATGGATGCCAATCTAATCGACCAAACCTGCAAAAAAACACCAAACTACAATCTCTGCGTCTCTTCTCTCAAATCGGACCCTCGAAGTGCGAAAGCGAACGTGGCCGGCTTAGGGTTCATAACGGTTGACATAGCCAAGGCTAAAGCAACTGACGCCGCGAACAAAATCAGCCAGCTTCTTAAGCAGAGGCCCAGTGACCAACGATTAAAATCTTGCGCTACCTTTTACCATACAATTCTGGTAGCTGATGTCCCAGAAGCCAGTCAAGGTTTTAAGTTGGGTAACCCTAAGTTTGCAGAGCAAGGCATGAACGACGCTGCCGGTGCGGCTGAAGCATGTGAAAAGGAATTTTCCGGCAAATCTCCTCTTACCGTTAAGAATAAAGTTGTCCATGACTTTAGTAGTATAGCTGCAGCAATTGCCAGGCTTCTGCTTTGATATATTTAAAAAAAAAAACAAGTTACCTTAATAATCAATAATTTGTTTTAGCTTTATATTCTAAATTTGATTTGGTTTGAGAAGCTGTCGAATTTAATTAAAGATACACTCTTTGAAATTATATATTTTTTTAATTTTTCAATAAAATTTCTACCGTTTCTCTTAAAAAAATATTTTAGCTTAATTAATTACTTGTTGGACTATCTCATTAATCTTATAGATATTAGGTAAAAAAAAGGCTAACAAATTATCGTGCCAATAGAAGTTCTATTCCATCCAATTTGAACAATGTTAAGCCATATGTGGATGAATTTTTGAATATAGCACTGTCACGTTATTTGTTAATTAATTTAGAAGAAATTGTAGCAATTGTTTCTAAATTTTAAATTAATTAGAGCAATGATCTTTGAACTAAAAATTTATTAGATTTAGTCCTTAAATTTAATAAAATGTGTAAGATTGGTACATTCATATTGTTTCTGTAAGATTTTCTGTTAATATGCTTCTGCGGCATGAATAAAAATATATATTTTAAAAATTAAAATACAAAAACTAAACAAAGACATGAAAATACTCAAACCCCACCACTCCACCCATCTCTCCCAGCCGCAACTCGCAAGCCACAACCAATCCCTCACCTCACCATCGCAGCCCCACACCCGCCATCCCAGCTGCATTCCACAACCAATTTCCCACCAAATCAAGCAGTGGATATGATGCTTGAGATAAGTTTTGGGGGTAAAAATCTGAATTGGGTTTTGAAGAGAGAATTAGGTACAGGGTTTTTGGAGGATGAAGGAGCTTTGACAGAGTGGGCTGAAAATTATAGTCTCGGAGGAAAAAATCGGTGAGCACCTGAGAAAGTGCAAGCCTTTAATTTGAAGGACATAAAGAAAGCTTTTAATTGTGGGTCTCATGTGCCCACCGCATAAGCAGATTGATGAAAAATCTACGGATTTTAGCACGTAAGGACCGATGCTACACATTTTGTTAAATTCGAAGATAAAATTTAATAATTTTTTAACTTATTTGGATGTAACGACAATACAAAAGGAGGGATGCATGTGGGAAAATGTGTATTGCTCTGTCAATGGACAAAAAGAGAGCAACAATGATCACATATTCATCTCGAAGGGTGTGGTCCGATTTACCAGATGCGTGAGTGTGACTGAAATTACAGGGCAATGATCGTTGAATTAAAAGATGATACTGAAATTTTTAAAGATTATCACACACTGTTGATTCGGGAGATAAAAAGTACGCTATTGTTTTATATGGTAGCGGAATTATATAAAAAGCACAATTTGTCTGTCATTAATGTGTGGTGAGATATCTTTTATATTCAAAATAAAATAAAAACAATTGCTTTTGGTTATTGACAAATTTTGAGTTAGAATTTGCCCAAGCATTTTCACCAACTTAAGAGCGTGCCATGTATTAAGTAAATTATTGCAAGCAATAATCTACATTAACGGGAAGAGGAGGGTTTGAATCCAAAAAGTTAGGGGGTACTTTGATCCAGATCCAAAATTTTTAGCTGTTGTTGAATTTAGTCTAGTTTCTATTTTTTTACTTTGATTAAATTTCTTGATTTATGCATCTTTTACTCAAAATTTTAAGTTGAATATTCAAATATGAAGATTTAACCACTTTCCTAGAAAATTTATATGTCATCATATATGATATCTACATCATAGGTTGATAAAATACATTTAACCTGTGATGGGGTAGAATATACGAAAATAAATGAAACTTAAAATACATTTAACCTGTGATGAGGTAGAATATACGAAAATAAATAAAACTTTGTCTACCTATCATCCATGAAAATAGTTCAAAAAAATTTCATCTTCTTTCATTTATAAATTCATACTAGTATATATGCTGATATATAGTTAACATAATTAACATGTGATGGAAGTAGAAGAAAAATTAAGATGCAGATTGGGAGCGTGAAAAAGGAGAAATAATATTTAATTATTATATTTAATTTTAAAAATAAGTAAAAGATAAGAGAAATTACACATAGTGCCAAATTATAAGACTATGTTTTAGAGAAATACTAAGTTTTTGATTTATTTCAAGGAGAGACAAAATTTATCCATGTCGCAGGTAATGTTATGATTGTTTTTTTTTTTATTACTTTTGCATTTATAATTTTACCCCTCATTTTTCTATCCTCCTTTATTCTTCATCCTTTCTCTTTCCTTTTTTTATTGTTCTTTCCCTTATCTCTTTCCCTCTCTCCTCCTTTCTTCTTCTTCGTCCTTTTTTTTTTCTCTCTTTTTCCTCGTCATTTTCTTATTTCTCTTTTCTTCTATGTCCCTCTTTCTCTCTCCCCTCCTTCTTTTTCTTTCTTCTTTTTTTATTGAGAATGATTGAAATTTTTTCAAGTACTTTTTCAAAATCAAATTCTTTTTCTCTCTCCCTTTAGATTTTTTTGGTTTTTTATTTTGATATATTTTTTAAAGTATTTAATTTTGAGGTTTTGATTGATTTTTTTTTTTTCAAAAGAGGTTTTGATTGATTTGGATGCATGAATTTTGAAACTAATCTTGTAAAAATGCAAAAATTTTTGAAAATGATCTTGCATAATTGTTGAAATTTAAAAACTGATCTTACAAAATTGCTAGAATTTTGAAACTGATCTTGCAGAAGTGCAGGAATTTAAAAACTAATCTTGTAGAAGTGTTAAAAATTTTGAAACTGATCTTGTATAAGTGCATGAATTTTAAAATGATCTTGTAGAAATTAGTTTTTAGCGTAACTAAATTAGTTTGAAGTTTTTATAGATGGTGTTAGTTGGTAGTTTTGCCTTGGTTAAGAAACAAGTCTATTGGGGGCATAGCAGGAATTTAAAAATTTTGGTTTGCTTGTTTTTGGGTAGGCTTCTTTGGGTTTGGACTTTTGTGTCTCCTTGAAATAATTTAAAACTAGTGAAGTTCTATTAAATATATTTTGTGGTTTTGTCTTTATAGTTTTAAGCTCCCTAAAAGATAATAGATCACACTTTAATTTAAAATGTTAAAAAAATTAAACTAATGTGGATATGGACATAACTCAACAAAGTGTATGTGGACATAACTCAACAAAGTGGATGAAATACAATATTCACTTACAAAATTGAACTTATATCAAGTTTTGTAATATCCCGTAAAAAATTTGTTATAAAATAATTCCCGGAGAATATTTTGGACACGTGTGTTATTATTTTATACACAGAATCGTGTAATTTTACCGTCTTGGTGGGTGCACAATACCTCCAAAACCCAAAATATTTTTATTTCCTTATCTTCTTCCTGAACTTTCCCCCTTATCTTTTTTTTTTCATCCTTTTTCTCCGTCTCGCTCTCTTTGCACCGTTTATTCACGTCGATGAAAGCTATCGGACCGAGGCAAACTGAAATCACCACAATCTTCGTCTCGACGCCCTGGACTCAACGGTACAAACCATTCGTCCAAACTCCCGACCGTTTAACGGGAAAAGCAACCGGAAGAATCGGACCTTTTCGACGATTTTCATGCCATTTTAGACCGAGGTGAGGTTTCTAATTATCACAAATGGATTCCTCTTGTTGAGTAGATGAATTTTCATATGTCATTTGCTTGATTTGGTTGAGTTTTGACGTAGATCGGAAAAACCCACCGTAGCGGCCACCTTTCGAGGCAGTTTCTGGCCACTTTCGAGCTTGTACCACCAAACCAAAAGTACATCGTGATTCTATTCCTCTCTAACTTCATTTTGGTATAAAGAATGTGAAATTTGGCCAAGAAATGAAGAAGTTATGGAGATTTGAAAATTTGGCGGCAGACGGCGGTGTTGGCGGCCGGAGCAGTTACAGCGATGACTGGTGCTGACATAAGCAAATAGTCTAAACCGGCCGGGTGACGTCAACAACGGTTCAGATCGGGTGATGTCAGCAACCGGTCCAGACCAGCATGACGTCATCAACTGATCCAGACCAGCCGTGACGTCAGCGTTGATTGACGCGCTGACTGGCGCGTTGACCCAGCGTGTGAGGGCGCATGGGACACTATTTTTCAATTTCGTCAATTCGAGGCGACTCATAACGACGCGTACTACCTAGGGGCATTACGTATGGTATTTTAAAGAGTGTTTCGGACCTCTGTATTGAGCAAACAAGGGATAGGTTTAATTAATTAGTTTAATTAGTAACCTTTATGAGTTTAATCATTAGTACAGTGATATCTCATATAGGTGAGACTTATCCAAAGGACTACCGGGACTACCTAAGACAGGGGGCTACGACCCGACTACTTACAGGTGAGTGAGTGGGTTTTTGTTTTGATAAAATGTATTATTATGTATGGTTTTCAATGCTTTCTTTAATATGTTAGCATGTTTCTTATCATATGCGAATGTTGGAGGTAGAACATTCGTATTTTATTACCATACATGTTTTTTATATTGTTGCTTATCAGTAGATGTATAACACCCCCGGTATCAGTACTCAGTCCTATGGCCAGGATTAGCCTTGACGTTTGGAGTTGTCACTATCAGTACTGCTTTACAACTTTGGATCCATTGTAGGTACTAGCCTGTTCTAGGTTGCACTAAGCAACTTGAACTTGTGTGACGCACTTTGTGCACATCGATTAGCGTTAGACTCGTGTCATTGTAGTACTCAGCGTATTTTTTTTAGATACCTAGCCTGTTCCTCGTAGCTTATCTACTTGGGCTTGTGTGTTTACATATAGATGAGCAGTCGATTTGATTTTCGGGGAGTACCCGTATTATCGTTATAGTATTTTGAAGATCATACGGGGGAGTATGACGTATTTTCAAAAACTATACATGTTTTCTAACGAGGGGATAGTATGCTTTTGAGAACAAAGGTTTTATCAAACTTTGCTTTTGACCCACTCACCTTTTTATATTTTGCGCCCCTCTAGGACTTGAGGCAGATACGTTTATCAAAGACACGAGGGCTTGCTTTGGCTGTGGTTGGTGGTTTTGACAATTACCTCCTGATTATGTAGGATTTGCTCATACTTTTAGTTAATTTCTACTTATCCATCCTCACGAGGATGTGAATGTTTTTATTCTATGCACTATATACTATGCTCTGACTGTTATGCACCTGTAAAAATGGGTTTTACCCTTCACCGCACTTCTACTTCCGCTTCCAACTCTTTATCTATTTCACTTTTTTCACTTTTACTTGCATAATTGACTTTCGTCACTTAACATGTGTCGGCCAGCACTTCCTGACACCTGGCGTGTCAGGATCGGGATGTGTCAAGTTTACTCCATTATGAAATCTTGAAAATTATTTGCTATTGTGAAATCAATGTATTTTCCATTAAAAAAATCACTTAGTTAAGTTTTTAATATTTTCTCTAGGCCTCATAAAATCCATTTAAGAAAGATCCATTTGCTAAGCTAACAATGATCAGTTGAGTTGGTAAGGACTGTTCTATTCGCTATACTAAGGTCTATGTTCGAGACCTCATTTGTAAGTCCTCAAAGATACTTATGATATAGCCTCCCCTCCTCCTAAACTTTTCACAATAAAAAAAGATCCATTTGTTAAATGCCTTTTTTCTTTTTTCTTTTGAGTTTTTTCTATTTAAACACCATACCTTATCTAAGTTCACCCCATCAATTATTTTATAATCTTTTTAATGGTGTAAAATGGCCAAATAGTACATATTAAAAAAAACACACTTCTAATGTCTAACCACCCATTCCTGACAGCACGGGTGGCGTCGTTGTGAGATCCAACTTCGGCAACCTACTGCCCTCGCGTCCTGATAACCATTATTTCTTTCTTCACATCCCACAAATTGCCCAAGGTCAATTTCTCATGTTTGAATTCCAGTTGGGCTATTCTTCCAAATCATGAACAAAATACCTTAGCTTAAGTTTGGCAATTTTTCATGTTGAATTTTAGAAAGAAATAAAAATTTTCAAAAGCTTATTCAAATTGCCATGGCTTATTGAGGAGGAAGAATAGTGCCACGCTGCCACCCTAGTAAAAGTTTTTAAAGTTATCCAAATTTATATGAATAGTAGAGAGAAATAAGAATGGGAGCAGTTGACAAAGTCGGAGAGAGAAGGAACGGTCATTGGAATTGGAGCCGACGATGAGTCGCCCGTATCGGCAAAGTGGGATGGCATGGGTGGGTGCTTTTCTTTGTTTTTAATATGTACTATTTGGTCATTTGTTATCATTAAAAACATTATAAAATAATTAAAATAATTAATGAGATCAACTTATATAAGGTGTGTTTTTAAGGGTCCAACTTCAGTGGTACGTACCATTGAATGGTATGTACTGTTAAATAGCTAAGATTCATTTGGGGCCCACTACAAATTAATCTGAATCATTCAATAGTCGTACAATTGAATGGTACGTACCACTCAAGATTTTTCCTGTTTGTAAATAGAAAAACTCCTCCTTTTTCTGCAAGCAGTGTACAAGTGTCACAGAAAGCCCCACAATATTCTCTTCGCACTGCCAGCACTCCCATAAACCCCCATATTCCCGCCACACCCCACAGCGGCGCAGGAAAGGAAAGTAGTGGCACCCAGCAATCTCCTTCGCCGGAATGGACATCGATTCCCATTTCCAGAAAATTAACATCAAATCGCAGGAGGAAGGAGGTGGCGCGCCGATACCCATGGACTCCGAAGACTCTTCCTCCATTCAAGTACCCTCTCTATCTTTCGCGCACTAGGGTTTCGTTTGTTGAGCTCTTAATTTCCTACACGGGAACCCTAAAACTACAAACTTATTTGGGGTTTTTTAATTTAATTTTTTGTATTGAATCATTGTTCTAACTTGTCTGAATTAAATTGGGCATTTATTTTTTTTGGATTAAGCTGGGACATGTTTGATTTTGTTCTGAAGAATAAGGGCAAAGAAGATGAGGAACTTACTAACTCAATGAAGAACCTGCAAGTTGAGGAATCATCGTCAGGGCAGGCAGGGACTAATTTCAAGAGAAAACCAGTTATTATAATTGTTGTGGGCATGGCAGGTAATTTCGTCGAATTAATTCGGGTTTTCTTTATTTATTGGAGCAATGTGGTTGTTCTACTGAATTCATTGCGGTTCCGAATTTAGTGAAATTATGTTATTCTGTGAGTGCTTGAAGTGAAATGATTGAAATGTGTTGTTGGTTTGCTTAGGGAGTGGTAAAACAACCTTTATGCAGCGGTTGGTTTCACACACACATGAATTAGACGTCCGTGGCTATGTGATGAACCTCGACCCAGCTGTGATGACTCTACCATTTGGTGCAAACATTGACATAAGGGATACCGTTCGGTACAAGGAGGTGATGAAACAGTTCAATCTTGGACCAAATGGGGGGATTTTGACCTCACTCAACTTGTTTGCTACCAACTTTGATGAGGTAAAAGCTTGCCTGAGAATCTTTGCCTTAAATAATTTCATTCTCTAGATTCTAGAACGTTAGGAATGCCCTGTGAATGGGGCTTTGGTGCCATTTTGTTATTATCTAACTCATCGTCATAAGCATTGAGAAGAGTTTCATATCACACGCATAGTACACAGGTTTTATTTGTGGTAATTTCATTCAATTTATCTGCATAATAGATTGCATTTGTGGGAGTACTGGTTCTATTCGTTTGATTAATGTGGTTCTTATAGCTCGTGCTTTGTCTTGTATCCTTCTTTCTCTTGCGCTCATTTATTCAAAATGAAATTATCATTATGATCTCCAATTTCAGGTTGTCTCAGTCATTGAGAAGCGAGCACATCAGCTTGATTACGTTCTCGTGGATACTCCGGGTCAGATTGAGATATTCACTTGGTCTGCCTCTGGTGCTATCATCACAGAAGCGTTTGCATCAACATTTCCTACTGTAATCGCTTACTTGGTAGATACACCTCGTTCAGCTAGCCCGGTTACTTTTATGAGCAACATGCTTTATGCTTGTAGTATTCTTTACAAGACAAGGTTGCCTCTTGTGTTGGCATTCAACAAGATTGACGTGGCTCAACATCAGTTTGCTTTGGAGGTATGCTTTATATATGTAATGTGTGCGCAAATGCAAGCACAACAGAGCATGCTGACATAGACCAACACACGTATACATAAGCACTTCAATGACATACCCACATTTTGAATATGCTTCAATTGGTCGGTTTGGAAGCTTGTAGGGAAAGCCACAATTTGAGTCAGTTTCCCACTGAAGTAGCAGTAGATGGTTCCAAAAATATATTGCTAGGGCCCAGTAGTAGAATCTGTCTCAAACTCAGGTTTCAAGTTTAAATTACCAAATTGATGTAAAAAATGGAGCAAAAGTGTTTTGAGGGGGCAGTCTGTCCTGCGAAAATCTATCAGTAACAGTGAGCAGAACACTAAACAATGTGGAGGTTATTTTATGTTATTTAACTTATTTTTCTAGTGGAATAGCTGTTGTTCAATCGGTTCTGTTGTCAAGAATTCTACTTGATAAATTAGCCCGATTTCACTTTTCACATTTATTATGATTCAATAGTTGGAATGCCCATTTTAATTCTTATATGTCCAGATTTTAGTAGTTTATGATTCAAAATTTATATGGAAGAATTGTAGTTCAATGTACTTTGTGGATAACCAAGCTGTTTCAACTTTCCCCTCCACTAACTTAAGCCTAAAAAATTTCTCGATTTTAAGTGTGAAATGAAATATGCATTCTTTGATTTTTCGTTTTTGGTTATTTTTCTCTTCAAAACTGCTGTTGATGCAGTGGATGGAGGATTTTGAGACATTTCAAGCAGCAGTGAGTGCAGATAGTTCATCCTCTTCAAATTTAACTCAGAGCCTCTCCCTTGTGTTGGATGAATTCTATAAGAACTTGCGGTCTGTTGGAGTTTCTGCAGTTTCTGGTGCTGGAATGAAGGATTTTTTTAAGGCAGTTGAAGCAAGTGCTGAGGAGTACATGGAAAGCTATAAGTAATGCCTGAACTCCAACAACCTATATATATATATATATATATTCCAGTGCTACTGAATAGGGATGTGTATAATTGATCAAGTTTTCACAATTTTCTGCTTCTTGTTGCTTGTGTAGGGTGGATCTGGACAAGAGACAGGCAGAGAAGCAACGTTTAGAGGAGGAACGCAGAAAGGAGAACATGGAGAAGTTGAGGAAGGATATGGAGAAGTCGGTGGGAGAAACTGTGGTCTTGAGCACTGGTTTGAAGGATGAGTGGAGCAAAGCCATGATGGATGAGGACGAGGAAGATCAAGTTGAAGAGGAAGATGAGATGTTTACCGAAGATGAAGACGGTATAGACGAAGACGAAGATGAAGAAGTTGGCAGGTTTGCATTTTAGTGATGCTTCGCTAGCTGAAGAAGTTTTTGGATTGGAAGTATTAACTCACTAGTTACTAAAAGGGATTGGACGAGGCGGGCATTGACGAAAATTATCGTATTTTAATCAATGTGTTTGGATGGATGATGGATGATGTGTTGAACGTCTGTACTAAAAAAATGATTAATATGGTAGAGACAACAATGATTAATATGTTATATGTTAATAGTAATAGTTACTCTTATCAAATACTTAAAAAATGATTAATATGTTAGATAGCGACTCTTATCAAATACATTTTGGTAACTTGTAGACTTGTAAATTGTAACAAATCGACTTGAGATCGTATACAGATTATTGGATTTAACTTGTTTATTCATATAACTTGGAATGGGATTGGAAGTTTGAAACGGACCAGGTTTAATAGGCTATATTATAATAATGTATTCGGATTATCGGATTTAATTTGACGAATTCGATGATTTATTAATAAGATCTAGAACCATGTAAATAGTATGACCAACTATTCCAACAACAAAAAAAAAGGCATCACCAACTATATTTAGATTGTTGTTTTTTTCCCGCCACTCATCCGCGCCAGCGCACTGCCCGTGCCTTGCCGCCCACACCCAAAAAAAGCATACCGGCAGCAGTTACTTCACCCACGTAATCTAACTGCAAAATAAATAAAATAAATTCCTAAAATAAATTCAAAAAACGAGTGAACCAATTCGAAACGACAACGCGCACTCCTATTTATGAATTCGAACTATCCAACTTCCCACGTAACTACCCACCAAGGTCTCAGATTCCCGCTGTAAAAGCAGTTAGAAAGGTAAAAACGAAATGGATAAAAAGTAGATAAAAACGGGTTTATCGGAATCTTAATCTGAATAGGATGTTTATCTCCTTCCTTAATTCTCGTCCAAAAGAATATCTTCTTCCTTAATTACCGGTTTCTAAAACTTTCTCTCCTCCGACTCCTATATAATCCAATCATCATCGTCTTTATCGCAAACAGTGTCCTAAATTATTGTCTAATTATTAATAATTCGATAATAATTAAAAGAATTTCAGTTTTTGTTTGCTTGCGTCACCGTCACCGTCACGGGGGCTTTGAGTTTCTTTTAAGCGGTTCCTGAGGGTTCGGTTAATCCAGCAGATGGCACAAATGGCAAAACACGAAGAACTTCCAATCCCAATTCACGACACCCTCGACGCCGTCTACGGCCACTCCTCCCAACTCGATGAGGCCCAGCTGCGATTCCACCGGATGAAGTCCAAGTTCCAGCAGGTTTTCGGTCACCCCCCTCAACTCTTCGCTCGCTCTCCAGGTGGGTCCCTCTTTATCTGCATCTCTCTGGGATTTTTCAGTTTTCGATTTTGTTTGTGCACGTGTTTGAATTTGTGATCGGACGGTGGATTCAGGGAGAGTGAACTTGATCGGAGAGCACATAGACTACGAGGGCTACTCGGTGCTGCCGATGGCCATACGACAGGACACCATTGTCGCAATTCGGAAGCACGACGACGGAGACGCCGAGAAGGTTCTCAGAATTGCCAATGTCAACGACAAGTACCAAATTTGTACTTATCCCGCCGACCCGACCCAGGTACCAAATTGTTTGACTTGATCATCATTCGTTTAACTACAACGTTGTCCCAGTTGATATCAGAGTTCAATTTCGGTCAAAGTTCTTGACTTTTTTTCTTTGGTGGTTGAAGGAAATTGACTTGAAGAATCACAAATGGGGGCATTATTTCATTTGTGGGTAAGACATAAAAATCCATGCTTTGATCTGTATGTTTTTTTCCTTTCTTTTTTGTTTGATGATGAAAACATTTGGATAGTCAAACGTTAAAACTATCGATTTCTGAATCTACGGCAGAAAGTGATGGTTTATGTTGTTCAGGTACAAAGGTTTTTACGAGTTTGCCAAGTCCAAGGGAGTAAATGTTGGCCCAGTTGGACTTGATGTTCTTATTGATGGAATAGTTCCTACAGGTGTACTTCTCATCAATTAATATAAAAAGGAACTATCTCTTGTCAATTTTAAGGTTAATTAGATTGTTATTTATCTGTAATATACAGTAAAAATCCGAGACATTATGTATTGATTTATTTGTTTCGTATAGGATCTGGGCTATCGAGCTCTGCAGCATTAGTTTGTGCTTCTACGATTGCGATAATGGCTGCCTTTGATGTGAATTTCTCCAAGGTATATTATCTGTCTGTGTGCCGGTGATCTACATATTGTATAGATAAGTTTCAAATGCTGACATTGTTTCTTGTGAGCAGAAAGTAATTGCCCAACTTACGTGCGAGTGTGAGCGACACATTGGTACACAATCTGGTGGAATGGATCAGGTCCTAGATAATTCCTTTATTCCAATTAACTTGAGTCCGATACCTTTCAACTGTCTGTTTGTACTGATCTTGATTCAAATTGCAGGCAATTTCTGTGATGGCCAAGACTGGGTTTGCAGAACTCATTGATTTCAACCCTATTCGTGCTACTGATGTGCAACTTCCGGCTGGTGGAACTTTTGTTGTAGCCCATTCTTTGGCAGA
The DNA here is from genome assembly GCA_018257905.1 of Gillenia trifoliata. Classification (NCBI taxonomy): domain Eukaryota; kingdom Viridiplantae; phylum Streptophyta; class Magnoliopsida; order Rosales; family Rosaceae; genus Gillenia; species Gillenia trifoliata. The sequence goes on along the minus strand of CM031083.1, from coordinate 10,385,484 downwards.
GTCTCAGAAAGCAGTAACTGCTGCCACAAATTACAATAACCGAGTTGTTGAATGCCGTCTAGCTGCTGTAAGTTCTGATCCTAAATCCAATTTCCGAGCTACTAATACAGGGGATAAATATCAACATGAGAAGGGTTTACTAATTTTATTGTCGGAAATATTATGTACTCACAATGTGGTCTTGGGAACTTTTTTAGATTATGCTTGGTATAAAGTTGGGGATGAAACCACAAGAGGCAATTTCAAGTGTCAAAACTCTTTCCGATGTTGAAGGCTTGTGCATATCATTCGCTAGTACTCGTGGGTCTTCAGATCCTGTCGCGGCTGTAAAGGTAGTTTTATTCATTTCCTGCCAATATTTTTTCAATCAGTGTGTATACATTTGATTATTTCATTGTAGGTTCGTATTAATCGCTTCCCTGTCTATATCAATGAAATAACACTTTGTCTTTGCTACAGGAGAATTTAAAAGAAGAACCTTATACAGCTGGGGAAATAGAGAAAATCCTTGGGGAGAGTCTACCCTCTATCTTGAGAGATTCTCCGTCATCTTTGGATGTTTTGAAAGCTGCAAAGCACTTCAAGTTATCTCAGGTACTTGTTTGGTTGTTAGCTACTTCGAGTCATTGCTAAATCTGTTGATTCTTTCCTTTGAAGTTGGAAATTTAGTTTTAATGTTGAAAAACTATTGTTTACCAGAGAGCCGCCCATGTGTATTCTGAAGCCAAGCGGGTACATGCTTTCAAGGACGCCGTATCATCAACAGTAAGGTGTGTATGGTAGTTGCGGAAGTGGCAATCTGTTGGTTACAAGAACCCCTCTCAGGGGTTAAACTTAAGACGTACCACCCTTTATTAAGTAGGGAGAGATACCACATGTGCTACTAGAGCCAGTGGTGTGCTATCTTAGTTCATATGAACTCTTTTCCTCCTACCCATGATGCGGTAAAAGTACATACGGTTTAATATATAGTATGGGATAACCTTATCCGTACAAAACTAAACTATATGTCTCTTTAGTAAACATGGGAATTTATATTGGGTAGTTTAGGGTGTGCTTAAGGTAACTCAAAGTCTTAAATTTGTCTACATTATAGAACTTGTTAGTGGCGGGAACAAATACAAGGTTTTATTCTAACGCTGGAACTGTTTTTACAGTGATGAGGATAAGCTAAAGAAGCTTGGTGATCTAATGAATGAGAGCCACTATAGCTGCAGTGTGTTATATGAGTGCAGGTACAAATTTATATTGTCGAGCTCCCTTGCATTTACGTGCACACTACTGACACACACTTACATTAATAATTGATCACATCATGAAAAGCATGTCTTAGGGATATCATAATGTTCAGAGTTGGAAGCTCTAGTAAGTTTTTATCGCTCTTATCTTTACCATCTCTCTGTTTCAATCAACTAGCTGTCCTGAGTTGGAAGAACTTGTAAATATTTGTCGGGAGAATGGTGCTCTTGGGGCAAGGCTTACGGGAGCTGGATGGGGCGGCTGTGCAGTCGCTTTGGTAAAAGATAGTGTTGTCCCACAGTTTATCCTCAATTTAAAGGTTTGCACATCTGCTAACATCTTTAAGTACTTCCTCCATTGTTGCTTTTGTTTGTTTGAGTTGTTGAACCTAATATCCTTTACGGTTCTACATCTGCATCAGGAACGCTTCTACCAGTCGCGAATTGACAGAGGCGTCATCAACAATAACGACCTTGGCCTATATGTTTTTGCTTCCAAGCCCTCGAGCGGTGCTGCTATCTTCAAGTTTTAGTCGGTGTCAACTTGTGTAGCACTTTTATATTTCGGCTTGAACTGTAGTGTACTCTGTTTTTAGTAAATTTATGTCGATAAAACAACATGAATTTCTGCTTCAGTGTAATAGACCTGGTGGGGATTCCATTAGAGTTCTCTCCAAGGTTTGAAAGTTGATTAATTTCCAATGTCAAAGGATCATTCATAACAGTTAAGCTTTCAATTGTGGTTTCCAACTCCTTTTCTTGATGGGCCAATCCGCCTTTGTCAAAGGTTATAAATGTTTCCAAGCTAGTTGGACCTGAGCTGAGAGGCCCAAACCTCAGTATATTCATGGGCCTTGGAGAATATGTATCAACCATACGTAGCGTAGGCCTTTGTACGAGGGTGACGCTTTTTATCACGAAGCTAACCCAAGAGGATAAGAGTAACGCTAGAGACATCAACGCTCAAATATCAACTGATGTGTCAGCGTTTTAGTGGCGTCTAGCACTACGGTTTAGTGTTTCATCTCCACTTGCAAATGAAAGGTTTCAAGTTTAGCTTATAAGTGAGATTTTAAGTGCGACTCATAAATATAAATGACGAGTTCAATTCTAAGTTATGACTGACTCATTAGATAGATTTTTGTGGACCAATTGAACATGATAAGATTAATGATCAATAAATGAGTTGGATTATTGTATAGTTATATTACCTTATGGAAAAACAAATTTAAAGTTAATTAGTATTCGAAAGAAATCCAAAAATTTACATGACTGGGATTGCCAACTCTACATTTGTATTCTGTTTCAAGAGAAATGAATGGACCAAACTTTGATGACAAGCGAACGTGCCTACTTAGTTACGTGTCGTATTCACAGGGCCCTGACTCATATGCACCATTTTGTGGATTGATTGTGCAGTTTTAACAGAATCTTACGTGGTCCCTTTTGACTCAAACCAAAAGACGATGACTCACATGAAATGGTGGTGAGCTAGTCTCATGTAAGTTGTTATTTAAAAAAAAACCCAGCAGCAGGAGACTACCAAAATTTTTTAGTGATATGCATCATTAGGTACTACGAGATGATGGACGATTGTGATTAATTTATGTTTAATTTAATGACTGACATTAATTAAAAAATAATAAAAAATAATTATATTTAATAGTATGAAGTACTAAAACAATACTAGAGTCACTAGTCAAAATCTAGACCAAAAAATATCAAAGTTCAATTATTAAGTAAGAGGAAGACAACTATTTTATTCTTAATCTGTTCGTATGTGAAGAAGCTAAACTTATCAGCTGCTACAACAAAAGCACTTTGAAAAAAGCAGTTTATACTAACTTCAACAAAAATTTATCAACTACTACATGAATAAGTTGTTTTGGAACAAAGTTGGGTACTGATTAGAAATTTATAAGCGTAATCAATTGAGTACAACTACAATTAAGTGCATGGGCGAAGATGATCCCTAGCCCCTTTCCCAAATTCCCCATTTCCCACTCCTCAATTCACCCTTTATTACGCCATAAAAAAAAATCTCTTCTCTTATATATATCTCTCATCACGTGATTAGTCATATCATAAGAGAGATAAACTCATAATCATACACAAGTCAGACCTATGATTAAGAAAGTTATACTAGCTACTTGATATGTCATGTTCATTCCCGTCTAATCATGTAATAAAAGAGCTACTCATAATTATATTCAAATTATGATCGATAATATTGACAGATTTTCTCGTCGGTTTGTTTCATTGTGGAAAATTACCCGCTTAAACGATCGACGCATGCACCATACAGAAGGGGAGCACAATTTCCATATGAATGTGTCTCATATCTTTACTTATGGGTCCTTCTTTGTTAAACGATGGGACATAAACTCAATTATCAAAAAATCAACTTCATATAATTACCAAAAAAGAAAAACAGAAAACAACTTCACGTACACAAAATGGGTGGGCTCCACACAAGTCCCCCACCTACGGAGCATCAAAATCCCATTTTATTAAATTCCAACGTCACATATAAGACGACACCGTTTTATTTCACGTGGAGGTCGTGGGGTGTGGAGTGAGTGAGTGAGTGTGAGATGGTTGGCCTACCCCATAACCCATCCCTCTCCTCCATTTTTATTCTTTTTCTGCTTCATGAAGTTTTGGTGACAGCGGTACTCAGCAGGGATTTCTCTCTGAATCATATGGAGGAGGAGGACTGCCAGAAATTGGGAGTCTCAATTCTCAAATCTCAATCCAGCTGGACTATGGTCATCTTTGTCTTTACAATGCCCTTATCATCAACAAATATTAACTTATATAAAACAAGGACGCTAAAATGATGGTATTATAAATCAATCATATAAGAGCGTTTGAAAAACTTAAAACACATAGCATCATGTTTATTAGTTCAAGTGGTAATGATGACGTACGTCCTGAGGGTATTAAGTGATTTTTTAACCCTTACCAAAACTTTGTATGCATAGCTTGCGTTGTTAAGAATATTTTTCATGTGCATTTAATTTATTATATTCGTTTTTTTTCTCACTTGTAACCATCGTCGGTGTATAACAAATAAATAATACTTAGTCATCCACAAAAATAAATAATTTTCATGAAGAAAGTGTTTATATTTTCTTAGTTGTAGACACCATTTTTGACGCGGTATGTGAAACACCTTGTTGAATTAATCTTATCATTGAGATGGTTATTTTTCATACAAGGACCAAAGAATTTTTCATTAAGATAGTCTCCCGACATTTGTTTTCCCACCTAGGTGCTCCTTGTGTAGACTAAAACCGTTGCATTAGAAAACCAACTATATTTTAAAATTAAATTAAAACTGTCACGTTAGTTAGGGAAAATTAGGAATATTAGAGTTGTATTAGGAAAATTTTAATCCAACAATTGTACTGTCGGAAATTAATGATTGACATTTTACCATTAAAAAGATGAATTTGATAAAAAGAGATAAGATTAAGGATACGCTTTACATATATCTCCTTAATCCTAAACTTAGGATTATAAGATTATTCGTATTATTAGACATTCTCATATGTTATGTCGTTAACGACTAATTATGCATACACGTAAACTTAATTGAATTTCTAACAAAAGAATATTCCACAAACGTTGTATAGCATATACTCACTTCCACAATTTAAAAGCTAATTAGAGTTTAAAATCATATATAGATGTTTAAAAATTAGAAGTGTGTTTGTCATTAATCACAAAGCCAAAAGGGATTTAAATAAAAAAAACTAAAAAACAACCCCACAACAAAGTCAAAGACTCAAAAATTGCCATGCAAGTGTCGGTGAAGCTGGCGAGGAAGAGGCAGAAGAAAACATCAGATTCGCGTCATTTGCGGTGGTATTTATCCGACGAAGATATAGCGCCACAATAATAATCAGAAATCAAAAACTGATTTATTTATATAAAAGCCCTGCACTTTCTCGGCGATTCCCCGAAAACCCCTCGTGTCCATTCCCATCTTCCTCTCTCTCTCTCTCTCTCTCTCTCTCTCCCTCTTCTCAGTCCAACTCTCTTTAATTAGCACTTGAAGCTTCCATATTTGACGCTAGCTTCGCTGTAAGCTCTTTCTTCGCATCGGATCTGGGGCTTCTTCGCTTTCTTTTGAAGGTTTCTACTTTCCCTTTTCTTTGATATTTTTTCCTTATAATTTTTGCATTTTTTAGATCATTTCTTTATGTTTTGAGTTTTGGGTTTTCGAAAACAATGTTAAATTTCATGGCAATGCATATTAAAGGGTGTCGATTGCTCTAATTTTGATGGGTTTTGCTTAATGTTTCAATTTCTCAGTTTGTTTGATCAATGATCAGGTTTGTTTCAATTTAGCATTGCTTTTTAATCTATATATTTGTTAAATTTATACATTTTAAGTAATTGTAAGCTGAGAGATGCATTCACATTGAATAAAGTTGATTAATTTCTTGATTATCGACACGTTTTGATGCACATTGCATTTGTGTTTTTAGTATATTGTATTGCGTTTCGCTTGTATTGTTGTTAATGGTTGAAGGGTTTTGTTGATTGACAGGAAAGGGAGGCACTGTTGTTTATTGGTTGATTATTCTTTGGGAAAGCGGTGAGCCGTGTCGAACAAGTTAAGTTGCATTCAATTAAGCTGTCTTCGATTTAATTGTAAGTTAAGTTGGCAAGTGTTGTTTGATGAAGTTAGATATATTTGTTATCAAGTTTCACCTGTGAATATAATATATATTGCAAAGAGGCCATTCCTTCTGATGGGTTGACTCCAAATATTCAAAATTTGGTTGTTTCCATTTGGGAGGGGTGTAACGTGGCTTTGATCATTTGGAGTCCGGGGAGGGAGTTAGCAATTAGCTTGAGTTTGGTCGGTTGTAATGGATCAAAAGAGTCCGAGGGAAAAGGACTTTGAGGTTGATCTTGAAAGTGGGGTGGTAGTTAGTGAAGAAGATTCAAGCGATAGCCCTGTTTCGAGTGTTAAGAAACAGGCAAAGACATTGATTGCTAAGGTTTGTGGCGGACTTTTGGATGGATCAGTTAAAGTTGAAGATAGGATTGGTTTGTGTGGCAGTGGGTCCAACTCCAATGTTGTGTGCCCCGATAACTTGAAGGCGGCAACGGACAAGGTGCTGGAGGGGAATGAGTGCATAGATCATGTACAGAAGACACGAGTGAAGGACAAGCGGAAGAAGACAAGCAATAAAAAGCCTCCTAAACCTCCCAGACCTCCAAGAGGCCCATCATTGGACGCGGCTGACCAGAAGTTAATCAAGGAACTCTCTGAGATTGCCATGTGGAAACGTGCAAGGATTGAGCGGATGAAAGCATTGAAGAAGATGAAAGCTGCTAAGGCGTCATCTTCCAATAGCAGCACATTTGCCATGCTGTTCACCATTCTCTTCGTTCTTGTGCTAATCTTTCAAGGTAATATTTCTTTCATTGAACTGGACGTTTCAGTTATCGAATCTGTGATGTTTGATAGTTCTTAACTTGTTTGTTGGCTGTTTTATGATTTTAAACGATTTCAAACTGTTTTGGTGAACTTGCGATGTGCATATCACTTTTGCTTTTTGTGATTGACAGTTTCAACTTTTGGATCTCATCAATGCTTACTTTTAACATTTCTTTTGGTTATTCCCAGAAGAATAAATGGGTTTGTTTCTGCATAGCATGTTTTAGGTTTTTAGGTGACTCACGAAATTGTTCGTATTTGTTTCTTATTATAATTGAAGATATTTATTAAACTATATTTACCTTCGATAAGTTTCTCAACATATATTGTTTACAGAGATCCCTAAAGCCCAAGACTTTTCCTTTATCTTCCATATTTTTCTTATTCTATTATTTAGGTTTGTTTCCATATTGTTTAATGAGATATGCTTTTGTTTTCTTGATAGGTGTAATACTAATTTCTTTGTTAGCGAGAACTGAGTAGTAGGAAACAAGAGACTACTCTGGTCTTGTGTTGAATGAGGTTATTATATCTCAGATATTTGTAATCTTTTAACGACATATGTGGTCGGCAACCAGCTTAGGGAGACTAAATAGTTACTTAGTTCTCATTAGGCTTTATCCAATTGAAATAGGTAGGCTTTTGAAAACACTTGGATGCAAGTGGAAGGTTATTTTCTCTTATTTTAAATTTTTTTTATTGGACAATTTCTCGGTGCTTTTTTTTGTATTAAGGATTTATAAACTATTTCTTTTCCTACTCATTACTTGGCATTCACATTCTATTGGCATTTATGTGCAGGAATTTCATCTAGAAGAAGCTCACCCGTAAACTTTGAGGGATCTCCAGTGTCTGCAGGAGGAACAGAGGGCAATTTGATCTCAGTTCAGTACTATCCAAATCTGTCATCAAACGGACCTGGTTCTGCGACCCCCAAGTATGTTAAATTCATTTTAGCTTTATAAATATATCTTGGTAAAAAATGCTTCTTATTGTTTTTTGGTTTTTATGGCATCTTCATGTATAATAAATAACCGATATATATATACTTTTCTAACTTGATGAACAATGTTGGTTTCACTGTCTGAAATAAAATGTTCCACTTTGACTGCACCTTGCAGTATCGTAGAGCAGGTTACTGGTTTGGATCCGCAGGAGAAGCTGAAAAGATGGGCAGGGTGATATTACAATGTTGAGGAACAAATTCTACATGCCTTTGAATCCTCGTGCAAGCTGTCAACGCTTGCATTTTTTTGTATGCATGATTACTGAAGCTGAATCTTGCTAAGGTAATTGATACCCTGTATGTACAGAGAGAGAGAGAGAGAGGGAGAGGGAGAGGGAGAGGGAGAGGGAGAGGGAGAGCGAGCGACTCAGAGAGAGAGAAAGAGAGAGGTTACAGTACAATATTTAGTGTTGTGTAGGTGATGTCAAATGCATACTGATAAGTTGCCTTCTTTGCAACTGGTTTGGCCTCAAATAAAGTTGCGGTAATTATCGCACAGAAGATCACCCAATTTTGTTTCTTTTTCATATCAAACGCAGCATTATTTTGGCTGAAATTGGAAGTGATGAGTTAATCGCGTTGTCGCTCGATATCGTTCTGCAGGCATCCGATCCAAACGGCATTTTCCTTGTATGAATTTGGGGTTGTTGGATTTGTCTCCAAAGATGCAAACGTTTCCTCTATGGATGGAATGCCATGAATGTAGGATGGAGATGTCAATTTTGGTTCTTTGAGGTATGCTTTGTCAATGTGTGGATTAGGCGAGTTAGCCAGGCCAGCGTGCCTCCTGTTGCACCTAAATGCGAATCCTTTTATTGACCTGTATGTAATTTGTACACATTTTGGCTACAAAATGGTTTTTGGGTTTTAGTAAGGGAAAGATTGTGCAAACCAGGGGTGGGCATTGAGTGGGTTGGTCAAGTTAGACTTCAACCCGTTGGCCAACTCAATAGACTTGGGTTAGAATTATTCAAACCCATTGTCATCCAAGAAAATTGGCAACCCAACCCACCCAAACTATTTTTAGGCGGGTTGGGTTGGGCAGGTTTCACGGGTTGAGATTTATTGGTTTCTTTACTATTTCTAATGTGAGTATGAGAGACAAATAATCAATACTTACATCAACCTATGCTCGAACTATGTAAATTTGATGTTGTTATATCACTACATGTTACTAATACATAAATTTTACTATATTCAAATCAAACATTAATAAACAAGTGCATTTAAAAGTTGCTAATTTCATATATAAATCTATTTAATATACATGTATATTTAAGAATTATAGTCATTCAAGTGAGTCGGTTTCAATCGGATTAATAACACTTCAATCTAACCCAACCCACCTATTGAACGGGTGGTTGGGTTTATACCTAAAAATAAAGTTTAAATGTTTAGAATCAAACCCAACCTAACCCATATCGGGTGGGTTGGTCAGTAGACCCACTAAAATGCTCACCCCTAGTGCAAACTTGGCAAGAGAATGAGAAATTCTTCGATCCGGAGACCAAACCAGGTGGACATACGGGCCCGCACACATAAAATTATCCCTATCTCATTCTCCTGATTTTTTCATGTTCACCCGACCCCATTTGTGTTTCACCTCTCTCTCACACAACACCACATGGCCTACCACCAACGGTGGCCGCACCCAAGACCTTATCCAATAAAAGACCCTATTTAAGTGGAAGGGTTTGCATACACCCTCACTGTGGCATTCCGGCCAATAATATAATATTATGTGTTGCGTGCTATTTTGGCAATCAAGTCAATAATATAACGTTACGTGTTGCGTTTCTTAGGGCGCATTCATCATGCTAGTTTCCTCCATTCAAGGCATCGTCAAATCCTTTTTGTGGCATTTTTCATTTTTGTTTTTATTCGCCAGGGTGTGCTGTTAACATGCTTTGAGGGCCTCAGCATATCACATGGTGTTGGCTTCTTGTAGCACTTAAGCGGCTCTCAGCACAATTGCTCCGTGAGATTCCAGAGCCTTCTCCTCCCCTACAAATCTACAAATACTTGTAAATTAATAGGAAGGGTCCCAATTGGTCACAAGATACCAGTTGCCTTCACATGTATACAATAACCACATCTTTGAGATGATAGAACGTGTCTAAATGCTAATCACAAAAGATTCTCGGATTAAGGCAAATCTTGATCGAGGTAAGCAGAAAATTTGGCTATGATCTGCGAGAGCGTCTATCCTTTCACCCGATGTTTGAATTCTCGATCTTGCAATATCGGTCATGCTCATGGATTAACGAAAGTGTGCAAAGGCTTTATTTGCCACTATCATTCTGCGTCTCTTCCTTTCTGCGTATGGCATTGCCGCTTGTGTTGGTATCATCCACTAATACGGAACTTAATTTGAAAACCATATTTCGATTGTTGGATTAAAGAAAAAAGAAACGTGTAATTTTGACAATGGAAATTTCAATCTCACTTTCTAGCAAGATATTGTTCACTTTGAATCTATCTGTTACTGTTAAGAAGCCTTCAAGCGCAAAACACACCTTAATATGGATATGCGGGTTTGCACAAATAAGTCACTTCACTTTTCCTCACTCAGGCGATGTTTAATCTAACACCTAATAGCTTGTCAGAGTCCTCGCACCTGACCCGACCCGACCCAACCCGACCACAAAGGGTCACTACGGAAAACTACAAAACAGTTAAAAAAAGCTGCATCTCATCTTACCCCACAAAGTAGGAGTAGGCTATAGTGTTCGCAAGCATTGAATGCTTACACCGATCTCACTATTAAAAGGAGGAAGGAGGGAGGAGAGAGGGGGGGAAGGAGGGTGAGATCGGTGTGAGCATTCAATACTTGCGAGCACTGTAGCCAGTCCCCACAAAGTAACATGAAGAGAATACAAACTCTAATTTCAGTGGCTGAAATAGCTGCTACAAGTACAAATATCTACAACCAAAAAAGCTAAACTTCCACGAACAAAAACTACAAAAGAAAAGCAACAACATCACACAATACTCACTAACTATAATTCTCGAAGTGATTTCCGCACTCTTTTTCTCTTTTTGCATATTTGTTTTTATTTTTAGCCTTTAAATTGAGCAAATCAAAGAAGAATATCGACATGCGAAAATAAACCAAAGCGTGCAGAAGGAGAAAGAGAACGTGCGGTTATCATTTTCCTAATAACATTTTCCTAATAATAAGATGGGGAAAAATCAACCCTTTAATAAATTGAGAATGGCAACAGCCACGCCAGAAAGATCATCCACAAGAGCATTCCTATCAGTGAGAGGAGACTTAACTCCTCCTCCAAAACCCTTCTCGCATGCCTCAGCCTCCTTTGCAGCATCAGAAATCCCATACTTTGCAAACCCAAAGTGCCCATTTCCCAAAGCTTCAATTGCCTGCGGCAGACTGAACTTCACAATTGGGATGTACAGCTCAGCACAGTTTGCCAATGCCTTCTGTAAATCTGCTTCCGGGGACTGCTTCAGCAGGCCGTGGATGTAATCCAGTGTGTCACTTGCATTTTCCAGAAGAGCATCGGATGCTATCCGGGCCAATCGCGGCACGTCGGCGTTTGAGCTGTCCGGGTTTGATTGGAGAGTTGAGAGGCAGAGATCATAGTGGGGTGTTTTTTTGCATGTTGTTTGTATCAGATCACTGCCTTCATCTTTTGGAAGAAAAAAAGATTGGGTTGTTTGGGGTGCAATGAGTAAAATAATGTGCAGAAGAAGAAGGGTTGAGGTTGAGCAACTCATTTTCTGAGATGGGAAGAGAAAAAATGGAACTTTTTGTTGGGATTGATTTTCTGATTCTGTTGGCAATTAATTTATACTCACGTTTCAATTTTATAGATTGGCAGATTGATAGCCACATACTATATGTTCACTTGTAGGCGGTTTTTGTAATCATGTGCTATGACTATGAGTTTCATCAATTGCGTCTACATTTTGCGTTGGTTCACATGTCTAAAACTTTCGGTATCATTCTGGCGTTTGCAACCATTTTCGAGAGAAACTTACCTACGCCTGAGATGCTACCGAGATGGCATCAAAAGTCAATTACGCATTGGCACATTTAACTTCTTTTTTTTCTCATAATAGTACGTGATTGATTTGAAATATCATTACTGTAGCATCCCAGTACTGCAGGAAGTTTCTTCTCCCCTCTTTGGTGATCAAAGTATAAATATAATGAGAAAATTGGAGGAATATTACATATGAATCAGTTATTAGAACCTTTTTTTTTTTCTCCAGTTTTGGCCTCAATGGAAAGAATTAGTAAAACTAGGGAACAATGCAAAACAACAAGCAGAAAAACCAGAAACCAGAAACAAAAGTACGTAAAAGACTAGATGTGGTAGGTCTTCTTGTCTAGATGTAAGGCATGGGGAGATTCTCTCATGAAGAAGACCCTTATGTGAGCATTATTGTGCCACGTGTAAAACAAATTACATCAGCATGACATCAACACGACATCAGCACTAAAGGATTTTTTGAATATTGTCTTAGCAATACGTACTATTAAATATAACTACCTTTTATTATTTTTTTAATAATGTCAACCATTAGATTAAACATGAATAAATCTTAGTCGTTTATCATCTCATAGTACTTGATGATGCGTAACACTAAGAATTTTTCGGGATTTCTTGGACATGAAATCATAGTAAACTCACTTCAGTATCATACATTTTCCCAACTTCAAAAGTATGCTAACTACTAGTATCAATGTTTTGCAAGTCCAAGTAATAGAAATTTTTTATGCATGACGTTCGTTTTCAATGTAAAAAAGTATATCAATACATGTCGATACGCTTAATAGTATCAGATAAATTATCAATAGCATATTGAAAATTCGTTCTTTAATAATCAATTGATGTCTGTTCCATAGTTGGATTAGTTCAAGTAATGCAACATAAGTCCGTTCTTCAATTCATCAATATCATATATTTTTCCAGTTCAAAAGCATGTTCTAACCAATGTATTTTTCATGTGTTAGGCGCAACAAAACCACGTTGAGAGCATCCCACATCGAAGGACGGAATTCTAGCATAAGGCCTAAACTGTGTTGGGGCATTCAACTCGTTGTCACTTAATTTTTGTTGGATGCTCACATTCTAACATAACGTTCATGATTTGCAAGTCCAAGGAATGCAATTTTAGTTATCAAATTAATATGTAATGATTTAAGTGTATTAAGTTACCAACATGTTCATGTAAAGTTAATGATAATGATGAGCTAACACAAAAGATTATAGATACTATAATGATTTATTGAGTTAATTACCAAGGTAACATAGATGAACACAAAAGAACAGGAACAAGCTATTCTAATGTTTTGGCAATTGCAGCAGCCACAGCCGCAGCATCATGAACAGCTTTGTTTTTATCCGTCAGAGGAGAGCTCCCCGAGAAACCATTTTCACACGAATCTGCCTCCCCGGCAGCGTCATTCATGCCTTGCTCTGCAAACTTAGGGTTACCCAAACTAAAACCCTGACTGGCTTCTGGCACATCAGCTGTTATAACTGTGTTGTACACTTCAGCACAAGAGCTCAATGATTTGTCACCAGGGCTCTGCTTAAGAAGGTCATTGATCTGGTTCAATGTGTCAGTTGCCTTACCCTTAACTACATCAACCATTATGACACCTAAGCCATTGACGTCTGCGCTGGAGCTTCGAGGGTCTGATTGAAGAGAAGAGACGCAAAGGTCGTGATCCGGTGTTTTTTGGCATGTTTGGTCTATGAGACTTGCATCGTTTGGCATGAAAACCGGCCTGCATTGGCTTATCGGTAGAAGGGCAATTTGTATGAGAAAAATGAGTGCCAGAGAGATTAAGTTCTTCATGTTTCCAAGCAAGAAAGGGTTTGAGAAAAATTTGTTTGATGCTTGTTTTGGAGATGATATATGGAGAAATTGATTAATTAGTACAATATTTTCTAAGATGTGAGTCTCTTTATATAGTAGTCTGAAACTTGGTTGAATGGATAGTGAAAAGTCTGGTTTGATTAACTTTCTGAATGAGAAAATCTAACATGATTTTTTTACCATGCTTAGTGAGATTCTTCCCATGTGTGGCGTCTTAAAGATGCTCCCAAAATCTACTGCTTTTTGGCAAAGGCTAGCATATCGAGCACGATTAAATAAAAAATTAATGCAGCATCTGGAGTCTGGACAAAGGCAACCAGCAGCATCCCAAATTCAAATTGAAGTCAATTTCTGGTTAAACGTGTTCAAATGTTATTATTGTTAGTTTAGACGTTAAATAGTATTATTCTTTTACTACATCTTTAGTATCAAATGTGCTATTTTTTTTAAGGAATGTGCTAATTTTAGAGCTTTGCAAGTTGATGCAACTTTTTGAAAATCGTCATAGGACCATATATATTAGTTTTTAAGGAAAATAAGGATTTTTAAAATTTCAATTGATGAGATGAAAACTTTGTAAATCTCAATTGATGAAGTTTGAAATAAGGATTTTACAAATCTTATACGACATTATTGATAAAATATTAACAACATATCGAAAAAATCGCGAAAAGTGCTCACTTCAACAATTGTATTTTTTATTTTCATCATTTCAGCCAATTCTTAGGTTTTTCGAATCAAAGCTAGGAACGCTTATAATTTCTCGACCAAAAGGCTACCCAAATTTGAAATAGAAGACAAGAAACGCAACTTGATTATTATCAAATATACTTTATTAAAAAAGAAAATTAATACATCAAATCAATGTCCTGGCAATTCCTGCAGTCAGAGCCGCAAGATCAAGGATGGCTTTGTTCTTATCTATCAAAGGAGAACCGCCACCGCCGGAAAAACCTTTTTCACATACATCTGCCTTGACGCCAACAACATTGATGCCTTGCTCTGCTAAGTCATAGTCACCTTTAACAAAAGCTTGATTGACTACTAGGATATCAGTTTCTAAAACTGCTTTGTAGATTCTGTTGCAAGAACTTAAGGCTTCATCTCCCGGGCTCTTCTTAAGCAGATCATTGATTAGGTTTAGGGTTTCAGTTACCCTAGCCTTAACTACATCAACCATTATGACGCCTAAGCCTTTGACGTCTGCGTCAGTGCTCCGTGGGTCTGATTGAAGAGAAGAGACGCAGAGATCGTAATTTGGTGTTTGTTGGCATGTTTGGTCGATCAGATTGGCGTCATCCTTTGGGAAGAAAACCGGCCTGCAATGGCTTGTTGGAAGAAAGACAAGTAGACAAACAATTTGAATGAGAAATATGAGGCTTGGAGAGGTTGAACTCTTCATCTTTTCAGGACAAATGGTTTGAGAAGTTAACCGGTGCTTGTACAATGAATTTTTTAGTGTGACTGTCACTTTATACAAAGAGTGAATCCAACCGGATTTTGTACAGAAAGATTTCCCTTATATCAATATGGAAGATGATCATTCTGGCCAATTTCAGTTTTTTTTGGTATCGCACTGCCACTTGATATTTCTGATTCACTCATGTTATAACAAGTGGATTAGTAAAAAGTAAAAACATGTGGTGATTACTGCCACAGAAAATAATTTCTCTTTTCGTACCAAATGATGCATGTTTCCGGCATTAGCCCAAATCGGAGCAAACATGACAGAAAGTTGTGTGTCATCTTATTTCTGCTGGTAAATCTTTGTTACCATAACAATGCAATGCAATTGGCATATATATATAGCATGCTTCCAAATTGGTGCTCTCATGGATTTCAAATGGTACTGGTGAATTTCCATTTTCATATAAAATTAACGATACAGGTGAAATAAATTAAAATAAAGAAATTCATTTAATTCAAGGGTTCAATTCCTTCCACATTGTAACAAAAGAAATCATAATCTGAAACTTGCATCAACAACATTTTTTAACAAACTTACGAAGTCAATGACTCTGCAATTTCTGAACCTACAGTCCCGGAATCATGAACAGCTTTGGTGTAACCTGACAGAGGATTAGAGGACCCTGCAAATTGTCCGTCACATAAATCAGCCTCGTGGACGGTGTCCAGTATGCGGTCGTGAGCAGCGAGATAATCACCGTTGGTTAAAACAGAAGAGGCTTGTTCAATATCTTCTATAACATTTTGGTAGTTTTCATTGCAAGAGTTTAGTTTGTCTGTTGGCGCTTCTGGGGCCTGAAGTAGCTCCTCAATTTTTTCCACGCCTTGGTTCGCCTTAACCTGGACTATATCAATCACGATGAAGACTAAGCCCGTGGCATCTTTTGCATTGAGACTTCGATTGTCTGATCGAAGAAGACCCTCGCAAGCACCAGGGTTTTTGGTTTTCTGGCATGTTTGGGTAATGAGATTGGCATCCATTGGGAAGAAAACCCTGCAGTGGAGCAACATTGGAAAAAGGGCAACTTGAATGAGAAGTATGATCGGTGTTTGAGATGTAAAACTCGTCATCTTTGCGAGCAGGAAAAAGGGATTGTGAGAATTCAGGCAGATGTTTTTGCTCGAGATCAATGAGTTCTACACATAAAATGCAAAGGTGTGAGTCCCTTTATTTATAGGGAGTGTGAGATTTGTTGGCTATTTTCTTTTGTACAGCAAATATTTGCAGAAAAGGAAAAATAGCAGGCTTCCAAATTCTTGCTGATTTTGGCAGATACTATACAATATGAACCATGCCTTAACATGGTTGAAAACATTAGAGAAATTTCCATTGAGTATAGGTGTCTCGATTCACCGCATATATGATCTTGTGGATTATACTATCTAAGCAAATCTGACAGGAGAGAAACTTACCCTTTCCTGCATGGCTGTGTGTTTGGTTTGGGATACTGTTGCATCGATCCCCGTTGTAGGAGAAACTCCAGATATGTCAAATACAAAATTTTAAAAGATTTGATGCCTGCACAGCGACTTAACGCTTTCAAAAAACTTTAAGTCCACCCAAAATGTCAATTTTCATATTATTTCGGTATAATTTTAAAAGCAAGTGTTACGGATGTTAATTTTAACATTCCCCTAAGAACATGGATTGCTTTAATAGAAAACAGATAATTAAGCCAGATCATCTCTTAGCTGAGATAGAAGTAAGAGAAACAAGATTGAGATTAAGAGGATTACTAAGAAAATTGAGAGTGTAGGTATATTAATTGCCATACATCTCCTAAATACTTTTCCTGCGTTACATCTCCTTATAATTTGCATGAAATTATTCTTGGTCTAGTTTTGCCTTCGCGGCAACTGATCTGCAATTGCTGCAGCTATACTTGCAGCATCATGAACAGCTTTGTTGACATCTTTGAGAGGCTTAGAGGGCCCTGAAAATTGCTTGTCACACAAGTCAACCTCAAACGTAATGTCCTTCAACCGGTCTTCTGCAGTAATATTATCATCATTACTTAAAGCTTCGAAGGCTTGAGGAATATCATCATCTATGATAGTGTTGTAATATGTCAATGCAAGAGAGGTGAACAAGGCCTGGTTTTTTCAGGGGCTCTTAAGCAGATCGTTGGTTTTGTCTATGCTTTTGGTTGCCTTGGCCTGAACTATGTCGACCAATATGGAGGCTAACACTTTGGCATATTCGGCGTTGAGACTCCAAGGGTCGGATTGGAGAAGAGTCTCGCAGAGATCGAAGTTTGGTGTTTGCTTGCATATTTGGTCAACGAGGGCAGCATTCATTGGGAAGATGATCCTGCCATGGCTTATTGGAAGAAGGACAATTTGAACGAGGAAGATTAGGGTTAGAGATTGATACCAAAGATTTCTTCATCTTTAAAGTTGAAAGCAGGACAAGTAGGTTGATGTTTAGGGTATAGAGAGGATATGGAGAAACTGAACGCTACATGTACCATTTACATATAGGGAATAAGAGTCAAACTAACTTGGTTTTTAAGGGATCTTTTCAGAAAACTTCGTAAGATTTGATTTTCTTACCATTTCTGCATTGTCATTGATTCTGGTTAATCGGTTGACTTGTTAATTTGAAAAACGGAGCTTCTATTCACACCCAACTTTTATCTCTTCCCACCTAGCAATCTCTTTCCACCCAACAAAATTTTAGAATTGTAACTATTCACTCTCCTCACCTAGCCATTCAACACTGGAAGAAGGGCAACTTGAATGAGAAGTATGGTCAGTGTTTGAGATGTGAAAGTCGTCATCTTCACGAGCAGAAAAAAGGGCTTGTGAGAATTCGGCGGATACTTTTGGTAGAAATCAATGAATATTCTACACATAAAATGCAAGGGTTTGAGTCCCTTTATATATAGGGAGTGAGAGATTTGTTGGCTATTTTGTTTGGTACAGATCAAGGTTTGAAATCGCGTCGTGTGGGAGGTTTTGCTATGCAATCTCGCGCTATGTAGCGGTTTCGTTTAAGCTATTTGAGACTTGCATAGCCTAAAATATGTTAACGAAATGAAGAAAACAGAGAAATGAAATCTTGCAGAAGAGAAAACAAAGAACAATAGAAAGAATTGAAGAATCTGAGTTTTGTTATTTCACTGAGATGAGTACAATGAGCAGTGCCTATTGTATACATAGCTCAGAGAGCTTTCGTAAACATTAAGCAAAGACTTAACAGACTAACTAACTATTACAACTGATAAGAAAACAAACTTCTAACAACTATGATGAGCTGGCAGTCAACTATAGTGAACAAAATAGTAATGAATATTGAATAAACACACACACACACACATATATATATATTTGCACCAAAACACATATAATTTCACATTAATGCATAATAAACTACCAAAATACATATAATTCAAGTTCAACAACACAAAACACTTGAATAAAAATCCAAATATTCCAAACATAATGATGATCTTATAAAGATCATTCACAAAGTTACAAAGAGAAAAACTAAATTTTACTCATTTAAATCATCATCCTCATCAAGAATATCATCACCAAGCAAACTATCATCACCGTCACTACCACGTCTTTCATTTTCCTCTTCTTCAATTTGGTGCAAAATATCATTAGTCGTATAGTCATTTTCATTTAATGGATAGTGGAGGTGGACACGTCTCACAACTTGGAGTTGGAGCACTACCACAACCACTCTCACTCCTACCTCCAATCCCACTACCACTACCACTACCACTACGGCTCCAACCTCTTCCATAATCATTTCCATATTCTTTCACTCGTATCTCCTTGCCCAATCTCAACAAACATTTCACTTTTTTTTTCTGTTTTGTTTCCTCATATGCTATCAAAGCATCAACACACATTTTTTTCACATTAGGTGGAACATTTTTGCAAGGCT
The DNA here is from genome assembly GCA_018257905.1 of Gillenia trifoliata. Lineage (NCBI taxonomy): Eukaryota > Viridiplantae > Streptophyta > Magnoliopsida > Rosales > Rosaceae > Gillenia > Gillenia trifoliata. Next base: position 10,366,564 of record CM031083.1, on the reverse strand, counting down.
TCATATCTTTACGGGTTTGAGCTAAGTGCTGCTTAAGCCTAGCGATGCCTCTGGTGCATAGTTGGTCATAAAAAAATACACCTTAAATGTGTCTTGTGTCCTTCAACTTTCTTAGCCCATTTTATGAGAACAATCTGACGTATTTCCTCAAAAATAAACAACCCAGCAATAGCACAACTTTGAGCACAACACACAAACAACAACACAATAGAAGACAACAAAATATTTCACTGCCAAAAAAAAAAGGAAAAATTGAGGAATCATATCTCACATCACACACAACAAGTTACACAAATATGAGTGAACAACCAAAGCAACAAGCTATGAAGGTGAAGATGATCAGTGATACAGATTTCAATCTCAATACACAAATACTTGCAAATGTAAAAACTTTTTTTACCTCTAGTTGACGGAGGCATGGAGGAAAGAGGCGTCGGTCGTGAAGGAAGGTTGGGCGTGGAGGAAGGCTGGTTGTGGAGGGAAGGTTGGTCGTGGAGGGAGGGAGGCATCAATTGTGGAGGAAGGCCGATAGTGGAGGAAGCTCTGTTGTGAAGGGAAGGAGACTTCGGCCGTGGAGAAAGGCCTGTCGTGGAGGAAGGTCTGCCATGGAGGGAGGGAGGTCGTCTGTGGAGGAAAGAGGCGCACGAGGAGAGTCTGAGTGAGAAGTGAGAACTGGGGATCGTAGAAAACCTATGTATTTGTCAAAACGAAGTCGTTTTTAGTTTTTTTTTTAAAATTTTTTAAAGTTACAAAATAGCGCCGCGATAGGTTAGTTTCGCGTAAATAGCGTACGATATAACGCATGGCGTATATTATCGCGTAAATAGGGTACGTTTTTTAAGACTTCCGTGAAAATTTTGCATTATGTCGCAAAATTCCTTCTGTTACGCTATATATCGCGCGATGTGGCGCGTTTTTTCAAACCTTTGTACATATATAATGCAAATATTGTCAGAAAATAGAAAAAGAACAGGCTCCCAAAATCTTGCTGATTTTGGCTAAATACAATATACCATATATATGAACCATGCCTTCTTTGGTGAGCTTTTTTGGTCTGGGAAATTGTTTGGTGAGCTATAATTCCTATGACTTAAAATGGTTGAAAACAAGAGTACACAAATTGTCATTGAGTATATATAGGAGAAAAACTTACCTTTTCCTACATGATCTTGTGGATTTTTTACTATCTAAGTATATCCGACATGAGATAAACTTACCTTTTCCGACATAGCAGTGGAATACAGTGACATCCCCATTGAAGGAGAAACTCCAGAGATGTCAAATACAAAATTTTAAAAAGATTTGATGCCTGCGCTACGACTAGACGCTTTCAAAAAACTTTGAAGTAGTCCGCCCAAAATGTCAATTTTCATATTATCTCATTATAATTTTAAAAGCAAGTGTTACGGGATGTTAATTTTAACATTCCCTAAGAACATGGATTGCTTTAATATAGAAAACATGGATCTGGCGCCCGATCATCTTAGCTGAAATAGAAGAGAAACAAGATTGAGATGAAGAGGAAAGATTTACTGAGAAAATTGTGAGTGCAGGTATATTAATGGCCATACAAATTCGAAGTTCCATTGCGTTCCACCAACTAATTAACAAAAAGTTCTACTGATATAGAGGCTAATAATTTGCATGAAATTCTTCTTAACCTACTTTTGCCTTGACCTTCACGGCAACTTATCTGCAATTGCTGCAGCTATACTTGCAGCATCATGAACAGCTTTGTTGACATCTTTGAGGGGCTTAGAGGGCTCTGAAAATTGCTTGTCACACAAGTCAACCTCAAACGTAATGTCCTTCAACCGGTCTTCTGCAGTAATATTATCATCATTACTTAAAGCTTCGGAGGCTTGAGGAATATCATCATCTATGATAGTGTTGTAATTGTCAATGCAAGAGGTGAACAAGGCCTGGTTTTTTCCAGGGCTCTTAAGCATATCGTTGATTTTGTCCATGCTTCTGGTTGCCTTGGCCTGAACTATGTCGACCAATATGGAGGCTAACCCTTTGGCATCTTCTGCGTTGAGACTCCGAGGGTCGGATCGGAGAAGAGTCTCACAGAGATCGAAGTTTGGTGTTTGCTTGCATGTTTGGTCAACGAGGGCAACATTCATTGGGAAGATGATCCTGCCATGGCTTATTGGAAGAAGGACAATTTGAACGAGGAAGATTAGGGTTAGAGATATCAAAGATTTCTTCATCTTTAAAATTGAAAGCAAGACAAGTAGGTTGATGTTTAGGGTAAGATTTGATATGGATAAACTGAACCCTACATGTACGGATGTACCTTTTTTATATGGGGAGTAGGGGTCAAACTAACTTAGTTTTTAAGGGATCTTTGAAGATTTGATTTGATTTTCTTACCATTTATACATTGTCATTGATTCTGGTTAATGGGTTGACTTACCATTTTCTTACCATTTCTACATTGTCATTTGATTTTCTTCCCAAACAATTCAAAAGTTAATAACCAAATCAGAACTTAACCCACAAATAGGGAAAAAAATAATATAAATTAAATCAATAAAAACAGTTAAGGAAGAAAACTGCTTCAGATTTGCTGTGCGACCTTGAATTTTCAAGATACAACAAAATTTTGATTATTCTGTCCCCATTATCTTCGTCAGCCATTTTCACGACACGGGTCTAGGACCAAATCGAACCATTGTGACCTTAAATTAATAACAAATGCAATCCTTAAGAAGGAGAGACCTAATCTAGCCCAATCCGCACAGGTTATGTCGTTAAATGCAAGAAAATTCTCGACCCTAGAATAATTTCTGTGATAGCGACGTGAGATCATCTCGAAGGGGGCTTGAGTGTTGGGTGTGTTGGAAAATTTGGCGATACGGATGCTACTTCTCCTACAAAATCACATAAGATAAATATTAGTATACTACAATTTTTATTACAATAACAAATTAAATAAACTCTACAAAACAATATCAAAATACTTATCTTATAAAGTGTGGAACCACTCTTCGTTGATACTTGAATATGACAACGTTAAAGGTTGAGGCGTGTAAGTTCACTGTCCTTAAGAGTAGATTTCGCCCCTCGGAGACAATGTTTCGGTGTAGCAGGTTATGGCGCCCTACCCTCCAGGATACAACAACCTATGACCCTCGTAAGCGTACACTCGCAATACTTGTATTTACTTTTAGTTTACAAGTTTAAATGTGAGCCATTGGATTACATTCCAATTGAACGGCTAAGATGTAATCTTAGACTTTGTGACTTGTGTTGACACATGTAACTATCTTATAGGGTAGATTGCATGAATGATTGGAATTGAGTTTTGTATCACAGAGAGAGAATCTCTCTCTCTCTCTCTAACGGTAATATTCCTCTCACACGTTTTGTGTGATGTGTGAATGAATAAAAAAATAACTTTCTGTGAGAACCTTCTCTCTACAATTTTTTCAGAAATTTTCATCACCATTTTTCAGTTCATTCCTTACCACAAAGATCATAGTCTCTCAAATTCTAACATGGCCTCAAAGCCAGGTTTGGTCGCCTAACACTAGGTGATTGAATCTGTGAAAGAAACCAGTTGAAATTTGAAGAAATTGTTTGCAAGATCTATGTCTAACATGGCATGGTCAGAAGGTGGTGAGTTGAGAGTGCCAATCTTCATCGGCGAGAATTATGAGTTATGGAGCATAAGAATGAAGACTATTTTTAAGTCTCATGGATTATGGGAGTTTGTGGAAAAAGGATTTGAGTACTCAGATTCGAAGGGAGCTGATGAATCTGCAGCAAAGAAGAAGGAGAAGGAGGGATCGAGTGATGCTGCAACTCTTGCGGAGAAGCTCATGAAAGATGCCAAGGCGTTGGGGCTAATTCAGGGAGCAGTTTCCGATGAGATCTTCCGTCGGATCTCCCACGAAGAAACCTCTAAGGGAGCTTGGGATATTCTAATGCAAGAATTTCACGGCAACAAACAGGTTAGAAGTGTTAAATTACAAGGTCTTCATAGAGAATTTGAATATACCAGAATGAGAGATGATGAGTCATCATTACCTGTTTATCTTACAAAATTGTTTGATTTGATAAATCAAATGAGAAGTTATAGAGAGGAATTGTCTAGAGAGAGAATTGTGCATAAAATATTGATTAGTTTACGCCCTGCGTATGATTTTATATGCTCTGTGATTGAACACTCAAGGGATATAGATGTGGTTGAGGTTTAAGAGGTAGTTGCTTTATTGAAGAGTTTTGCACAGAGGTTAGAGAGACATAATGAGAACAAGACTGAGAGAGAATTTGCAAGCCTAAGTGTGAATCCCAAATCTGCCAATTCTTCTGGAAATCAAGGCAATCGATACCAAAAGAAGTGGAAACCAAAATTTAAAAAATAGGATCAAAAGCCTGCTTACCAATCTGAGAAGCAAATTACAGATGTAAAAGGTGGTAGAAATCCTTGCAGGCACTGTGATAAGTATCATTATGGATAATGTTTTCTTAAAGGCAAACCTAAGTGTCATTGTTGTGGAAAAATTGGTCACATTGCAAGGGACTGCAATAATAATAAGAAAGGTGTTCAGTAGCTAAATTTTGCAACTCAGGTTCTTCCTACACCAACCATGTTCTATGTAAATAATGCAGTTGACAAGAAGTCTATTGAAGATGTATGGTATGTGGATAGTGGTCGTAGTAACCACATGACTGGTAGAAAAGATGTACTAGTTGATATTGACAGAAACATAACAGCAAAAGTAAAAATGAGAACTGGACAATTGGTTGATGTTATTGGAAAAGGAAGTTTGGTGGTGGACACTAAGATGGGAAAGAGATATATCAAAGAAGTAATGCTTGTCTCAGGTCTTAAGGAGAATCTACTAAGTGTAGGGCAGATGGTGGAGCATGGATACTTTGTGATTTTTGGAGATAATAAGGCTGAAATTTATGATGACCGCTCTCTTTCTAATCTGGTTGCTAAGGTGCCAATGAGAGGAAACATAAGTTTTCCTTTGAAACTTCAAACAGATTTGCATTTTGCATTAAGAGCAAGTGTGAGTAAGTCAACTTTGATTTGGTATAGAAGAATGGGGCATCTGAATGTCAATAGTTTGAAGCTGCTACAGGAGAAATAAATGGTGCTTGGATTGCTAGAAATCAAGAACACAAATGAACTGTGTGAGGGGTGCATTCTTGGGAAACATTGCAGAGATTCCTTTCTAAGAGAGACAACAAGTAGGGCCACTATTCCACTGGAATTGGTACACACTGATATTTGTGGACCAATGTAAACTGTTACAAAGGCTGGAAATAGGTACTTTCTCACTTTTATAGATGATTGTACTCGAACGTGTTGGGTCTACTTTTTGAGATACAAATAAGAGGTATTCAATGTCTTTAAAAAGTTTAAGGCTACTGTTGAACTGCAAAGTGGGTATAAGTTGAAGAAACTGAGAAGTGACAGAGGAGGAAAGTATACATCCATTGAGTTCAACAGGTTCTGTGAAGAAATGGAAATGGAAAGGCAACTCACTGTGGCATACTCACCACAGTAGAATGAAGTAGATGAAAGGAAGAACATAACCATTGTGGACATGGCTAAGTGTATGATGTTTGAGAAGAAGATACCACTAGAGTTTTGGGCTGAGGCAGTTAACACTGCAATATATGTTCTAAATAGGTGTCCAACTAAGGCTTTGGACAAGAAAACTCCATTTGAAGCCTATATTGGAAGAAAGCCGGGAATTAAGCATTTAATGGTGTTTGGTTCTTTGTGCTATGCACATGTCCCAGAACAACAGAGACAGAAGCTTGACTTGTCTAGCACAAGGTGTGTGTTTCTGGGGTATGGAAGTTGTGAGAAAGGTTACAATTTGTATAACATTGAATTTGGAAAGGTGATTATATCCAGAGATGTAGTATTCAATGAGGAAGCAAGTTGGGATTGGAGTACACAGAAGGAATGTAGTATTTCAGTTCCACTCACTGAAATATTTACTGATAAAGAAAATGAGACTAGTGAATCAAGTTTAACTCAAGCTGAGATGTCAGAAATGGATGGTGAGACACTAAGAAGCATTGATGAAACACAAGTCAAAAGTGATACTACTGGACAAAGTGAAAGTTCAGGTCCACAGGATTTCGATCATACTCCATTGAAATATAAAAGCATTGCTGAAGTATATGAAAGATGCAATCTGTGTATTATTGAACTTGAAACCTTTGAAGAAGCTGCTAAGGATGAAGCATGGCAGAAAGCAATGAAGGGTGAAATTGCAATGATAGAGAAGAATAATACTTGGGAGTTGGTTAGTAGACCTGCTGATGAACCAGTAATTGGTGTTAAATGGGTTTACAAAACCAAATTAAACCTTGATGGCTCTGTACAGAAAAACAAAGCTAGATTGGTTGCAAAGGGGTATTCTCAAAAGCCTGGAATAGATTTCAATGAGCACCAGTGGCTAGGCTTGGTACAATCAGAACATTAATTGCATTGGTTGCACAGAAAGGGTGGAAATTGTTTCAATTGGATGTGAAATCAGCATTTCTAAATGGAGTATTACATGAAGAAGTGTATGTTGATCAACCCCCTGGATTTGTGGTTAAGAACAAGGAGGATGGAGTTTACAGACTCAAAAATGCATTATATGGTCTTAAGCAAGCTCCAATGGCTTGGTATGAAGAAATTAACTCTTATTTCACTAAGGCTGGTTTTCAAAGAAGTCCTAGTGAAGCAACATTATATGTGAAGATTGCTAAAAGTGGAATACTCATTGTTTCACTATATGTGGATGATATCATCTACAATGGGAGTTCACAAAAATTGATGATGGAGTTCAAAATTGCAATGATGAGACAGTATGAAATGACTGATCTTGGGTTGTTACATCACTTCTTGGGTTTAGGTGTGATACAAACTAACACTTGCATTTTCTTGCACCATAAGAAATATGCAAAGACATTACTGGATAAATTCGGTCTCAAAGATTGCAAATCAGTTGCTACTCTTCTTGCAGTAAATGAAAAGCTATCTAAGACAGATGGAAGTGAACAAGCTAATGAAAGCTTATATAGGCAGATAGTTGGAAGTCTGCTATATTTGACTGCTACAAGGCTAGATATTATGTTTGCAGCAAGCTTATTAGCCAGATTTATGCATGGTTCTACCAGAAAACATATGGCATCTGCCAAAAGAGTACTTAGATACATTCAAGGCACACTTGATTATGGTATAGCATATGAGAAAGGAAAAGAAGCAATGCTCATTGGCTACTATGATAGTGATTGGTGAGGGAGCGAGGATGACATGAAAAGCAGGTCTGGATATGCATTTAACCTTGGATCAGGTGTATTTTCTTGGGCATCAGTCAAGCAAAAAAGTGTTGCACTATCTACTGCAGAGGCTGAATATGTTAATGCAGCAGAAGCCACTGCACAAGCAATTTGGCTGAGATTTGTTCTCTCAAATTTTGGTGAAGAATAGGTTGATGTTACTCCAATTCTATGCGATAATACCTCAGCTATTGCCATAACCAAGAATCATGTGCACCGTCATAAGACAAGGCATATAACAGGAGATTTCATTTCATCTGAGATGCTTTGCAAGGTGGAGAGATCGATTTATTACACTGCAAAACTGAAGAGCAAACTGCATATATTTTTACCAAGGCATTGGCCAGCGATCGGTTTGAATACCTAAGAAGAAAGCTGTTGAAATACATAAATAAATAATTGCATGGCACATCGGGATGGTTTGGATGATGTATCGGGTTGCTGTTTACTCATCGGATTGGTTGTGTTCTCATCGGGTTGGCTGTATAACCCTCGTCGGGTTAGCTCCTCTGTCCACTGAACTTCTGCATGCTCTCTGCTGCGCTGACGTTTTCTGTACATGCGTGTTCTGCTGTCTGTACCAGTCATCTTTCCTTGATTAAAGGAAGATGACTGATTAGTGGCGTGTGTTGGTATTAGTGTAATCTCCTTATTTTAAGGATTAGATTGGAGCGTAGGTTTACCCGGTCACTAGAAGTCATTCTGGTAACTGGGTTGTCTTTTTATTTTCTATATGTAAAGCATACTTGTGTAAATTGAAACTTAAGAAATACAAAACAATTTATTGTGAAGATTTCTTCATGGTATCAGAGCAGGTTCAATCTTAACCTGACTCTAAAAATTTTCCTTTTCTGCTGTAAATTATTTCATCAAAATGGCTGAGGAAGGATCTGTAAATTTGAGAGGGGAAAACTCAAATGCCCCCCCCCCTCAAATGTTACCTACTCAGATACCTCAGAATTTGAGGTAAACATCAATCAACGACTATGTTCAATCCTTCTGAACGAGTTCAATTATCTACCATAGTCCCGAGCTGTTTCGTTGGCCCTTGGAGGAAAGGGAAAGCTCGGTTTCGTTAATGGAGGTATGGAAGTTCCAGACGTCTCCTCACCTCTGTATAGTGGATGGCTGTGCAAAGACCAACTTGTTATGTCGCTCCTTCTTAATACAATGGAGAAGCATATAGCTGAGATATTCAGCTATTCTAATTCCTCTCAAGAGTTGTGGAAAAGCTTGAAGGAAATGTACGGAAATCAAAACAACTACGCACGAGTATTCCAGCTGAAGAAAGACACTGCCAGTCTTCAGCAAGAAGGTAAGTCCTTTGTTCAACATCTCGGGAAGCTCAAGACTCTGTGGAATGAGCTAGATGTGTACCTGCCACATACTACTGATCCTGCAGTACTACTCAAAAGGGTAGAAGAAGACAGAATCTATCAGTTGCTGGGAAGTTTGAGCCCAGACTATGAGGACTTAAGAAGCCACATCTTGATGAGCCAAGAATTACCTTCATTCAACAATGTCTGTGCGATTGTTCAGAGAGAAGAAGCACGAAGGAAGGTAATGAGTATTGAGCAAAGTCCGAAGGTGACGGAATCTCGTGCGTATGTATCTCACACCAAGCATGCTGAAGCAAAGGTGTACAAGGGCAGATTCCCGCATCTAAAGTGCAAATACTGCAATGCTGTCGCACACTGAAGAGAAGTGTTGGGAACTCCATCCAGAGCTCAAGCCCAAGTTTACCAAAGAGGGAAAAATCATACCGCGATCCTCTCAGCAAAGCCACTTCAAGGCTCAAGTTGCTGCGATCCAACCCTCTTCCTCCACATCCCAAGGGTCAACTGAGTTTATGACCAATCCGCTTACTCTCATCAACGAGTTTGCGAACTACTTACAGGAGAAGGGACGTGGAGGTGCGTCTGGATCGGCTATGGGTGAAGGAGACCAACATTCAGCTATGTTGGAAAAATTTGCAGGCTTCCTATCTGGAAATCAGAAGGTACCAAGTAAAGAGGCACCAGGTATTCTACAAGCTTTCTCCACTGCATTAGTAACTAGTATTGAAAAAGATTGTTGGATAATTGACTATGGTGCCACTGATCATATGACAAACAAAATAAAAAATTTAAAGGATTTTAAACCTTTTTCAAAACCATCACATGTGTCTGTTGCAAATGGTAAAACGGTACTAGCCTTAGGTACTGGAGAAACCAACCTTTTTTCAACCAAAACATCCTCCAGTGTTTTATATGTACCATCTTTTCCTTTCCAATTATTGTCTGTTGGAAAAATCACAAAAGATTTTAACTGTCGTGCAATTTTTTCCTCGAATAATGTAATTTTCAGGATATTATCACCAAGAAGACGATTGGTGAAGGGATCTTCATAAATGGACTTTATTATCTGTGCAGAAACAACACAAATCAAGCTCTGCAAGCCAAGTTGAAGTCCATAGATGAAAACCTGTTATGGCATAGAAGACTAGCTCATCCTTCTGAGTTTGTATTGTCAAAAATTTTTCCAAATGTTTGTAAAGCAGTCATTGACTGCGAAACGTGTAAATTTTCGAAATTCACAAAATTGCCATTTGGCAAATCCCAAACTTCGACCTGTAAACCTTTTGAACTTATACACAGCGATGTGTGGGGTCCTGCTACTGTATCAATGGAAGGTTTTAGATATTTTGTATTGTTTGTTGATGACTTTACTAGAATTAGTTTTGTCTATCTGATGAAGTCAAAAAGTGAAGTTTTCAATATTTTTAAGGACTTTCATATTTACATAAAAAACCAATTTCAATCAAATGTCAAAATTTTTCGATCTGATAATGGCACAGAATTCATGTCCAACAATATGTTTCAATATCTATGTGAACATGGCATCATCCATCAAACAAGCTGTGTAGGTACCCCCCCAACAGAATGGTGTCGCAGAACGAAAGAACCGGGATCTTTTGGAAAAAACTCGATCTCTTATGCTCCATATGAATATTCCTAAGAGGTTCTGGTCATCTGCCCTGCTTACAGCAACATACCTCATCAACCGACTGCCAAGTTCAGTATTGAAGTTCAAATCCCCTTATGAAGTACTAAAGGGTCGGAAAATCGATTTGACACACCTCAAGGTGTTTGGCTGTGTTTGCTATGTACACATCCAAGCAAAAGATCGTGATAAGCTGGATGCCCGAGCCACTAAATGTGTATTCATTGGGTATTCCTCCATTCAAAAAGGATACAAATGCTTTGATCCAGTCACCAAGAAATGCATGGTGTCTAAGGATGTTGAATTTGAAGAACACAATCCTTATTTTGAGAAGGTTCCAACTCAGGGGGAGGAAGAATTCAACTTGTTACCACTGCTTCAAACTTTTACAGATCCAGTGATACAAGAAGACACTACAACTAATCCACAGGAGTTGAGGGAACCACAAGATGAATCAATCACCCCAGAGCAATCCGACGACAGTGCAGAGAATGAGGAAATAGATCAAAATCAAGAAGCTCGAGTGATCAAAAGGAACCCCCCACGTGCTAGGAAGCCTCCAGCAAAATTACAAGATTATGTGATTTATGCCTCACGGTATCCAGTCACATGTAATTTCAGTGCAATGTCTCTTTCCTATGTTGCCTTTGTAAGTGCTCTAGATGAGCATCGTGAACCAATAACCTATCAAGAAGCAGCTCTTCTTCCTCAATGGAAACAAGCGATGGATGAAGAGCTCAAGGCTTTGGAAGATAACTGCACGTGGAGTCTTGTTCACCTTCCTCAAGGAAAGAAGGCTGTTGGAAGCCGATGGATATACAAAATCAAGTTCAAAGCTGATGGCTCTGTGGAAAGGTACAAAGCTCGGCTTGTGGCCCGTGGTTTCACTCAAACCTTTGGGGTTGATTATAAAGAAACATTTGCCCCTGTTGCCAAGATGAACACCGTGAGGGTCCTTCTCTCTGCGGCAATAAATAATGGATGGTCGCTCTATCAAATGGATGTAAAGAATGCCTTCCTTCATGGAGAACTCCAAGAAGAGGTCTACATGCAACTTCCCCCAGGGTATGATTCTTCAAAGGGAAATTTGGTCTATAAACTGCACAAGGCGATATATGGGTTGAAGCAATCACCTCGAGCATGGTATGCTAAACTCAGTTCAGTACTAACCAAGATGGGCTTCACACACAGTAATGCTGATTCCTCATTATTTGTCCGCACAAATGTGAGAGGGAAACTTGTGGTTCTTATCTATGTTGATGATTTGATCATCACTGGAGATAGTGCTGCAGAAATTGCAGACCTAAAGCAGACTCTACAGCAAACTTTTGCCATCAAAGATTTGGGGAAGTTAAAGTACTTTCTGGGGATAAAGATGGCTACATCCTCCAAAGGACTGTTTATTCACCAACGCAAGTATAGTATGGACCTCCTCAAGGAAGAGAAGATGCTCGATTGCAAGCCAGCCACTACACCAGTTGACAGCAAACTCAAGCTCAACATTGATGGAGAGGTCATACCGGATGTAAAACATTATCAGAGACTGGTGGGACGACTCATTTATCTCACAATCACTCGACCTGATATTACCTATGCAGTTAGTATGGTTAGTCAGTTCATGCATGCACCTACTGCACACCATATGCACATTGTCAGAAGAATTCTGCGTTATCTCAAAGGTACTGTCGGTCGAGGAATTCTCATGAAGAACAACCAGTCTACTGATATTTGCGGCTATACAGATGCAGATTGGGCTGGAAATGAAGTTGATAGAAAATCGACAACTGGCCACTGCACATTCGTTGGTGGAAACCTTGTCACCTGGAAAAGCAAAAAACAACAAGTTGTTGCTCGCTCAAGTGCAGAGGCTGAATATCGGGCAATGGCGATCACGGCGTGCGAGTTAATATGGCTTAAAGGTTTGCTCTCTGACCTTGGTTTCCCTAGTTATGCACCCATGTCTCTTATGTGCGACAATCAGGCAGCCATTCACATTGCTGCCAATCCTGTGTTCCACGAGAGAACTAAGCATATTGAAGTAGACTGCCATTTTGTTCGAAATCAAGTTCAATCTCAACTCATCAGCACTGTTTTCACAAGAAGCCATGATCAGCTTGCAGATCTTTTCACCAAACCATTGTCATCAGTTCATCTACATCGTCTTTTAAGCAAGCTTGGATCTACTAACTTACTAGATCCAGCTTGAGGGGGAGTATTGAAATACATAAATAAATAGTTGCATGGCACATCGGGATGGTTTGGATGATGTATCGGGTTGCTGTTTACTCATCGGATTGGTTGTGCTCTCATCGGGTTGGCTGTATAACCCTCGTCGGGTTAGCTCCTCTGTCCACTGAACTTCTGCATGCTCTCTGCTGCGCTGACGTTTTCTGTACATGCGTGTTCTGCTGTCTGTACCAGTCATCTTTCCTTGATTAAAGGAAGATGACTGATTAGTGGCGTGTGTTGGTATTAGTGTAATCTCCTTATTTTAAGGATTAGATTGGAGCGTAGGTTTACCCGGTCACTAGAAGTCATTCTGGTAACTGGGTTGTCTTTTTCTTTTCTATATGTAAAGCATACTTGTGTAAATTGAAACTTAAGAAATACAAAACAATTTATTGTGAAGATTTCTTCAAAAGCTTGGAGTAATCTCAGCCAAACACTTAGAATAACCAATTACAATCTATAACAACAACTAACAAAATAGCCATAATCGTCTTGAGAGTTTCAACCACTTTTCTCCTCGCTCTGTTTACTTTGCATAGCCACTCTCTTCTTGACACTATGCGGTTTGTCATTTAGACCCCCTTTCCTTGGCATACTTCCTGTATCGGGAGCATAAACTCTCTCGGCGACCATCACTTGCCTCTGTGATTGCGACTTCTTCTTCTTCCCTTATTTCATTTTCCCTTGACATCCTCACCTTGTTCTATCATAAAGCTCATGCTCAAGTTGTTGCCACAATTCTTCTTTGATTCAACAATGCTTTGATCACGATGCGAGGCAAGGTAATCTCATCGTGTTTTAATGAGCTAAATGCATGGTTTCACATAATCCGGCCTCACGATTTCTTACGCATTTGAGCGAGGAACAAACAAGCCTACGATTTCTTCTGCATTTAGGCGAGGAACAAGTTCCAACAAAATCCGATCATTTACCCATCTTGAGACGTCGATTGCTAACTTACTTAAAAAGCAAAAGAATAGTCATAACACAAATCGAATCCAGAGAATAATTTATCATGCATGCAGAGAAAATTAATACGCTCTTCAAGCTTATACTTTTACAAAGTACTAAAGCAAAATAAGGTGTGTTATTTAACCGGTACACACTACATTCTCTACCTTCTGAGAGCAGTATTCGTTCTTATGTAATTAAAAGTAATATTTGGTTATTAAATTAGCAAAACTTATTAACAACGTATCTTTTTGGTAGTGGTAATTTGCATTTTGAAGAACACGATAGTGACCATATATATAGTAAGTAAAATGAGTGTGCTACCCCTCAAAACATGATAAAGATATCAATTATGTTCATTAGTTTCTAGCTTCCATAAAATGTGATTTCTTGAACTATAGAACTGCAAATGTGTGATTTTAGAACTATAGTCATATATGGATTTTATGTTCATAGTTCTACTTCCATAAAATCCATATATATTCTAGTTACTCAAATCACACATTCGCAGTTTGTTCCATGCTGGGGAAAGCAACACTGAATGGTGATATAAATTGACTCCGAGACAAGTGATATAAATTGGCTGTCACAAACATGCATAGAACTCTTTTGTTATAGTTCCTAAATACAAAAGAACAAGTAATTAAGCATAACATATTTCCATTTTCTTTTTCTGAGGCTAGAACTTAGCACTTCACCCAAAGTACCCTCAATGCCATCACTAACCCTTAAGCTTCCAGCATAGTACAGTTAGACCTCAAACATCACGTTGTTGCCAACATCAATCTGACAAAATTAAGATGTGCATAAGCACTTTCAAAAAGTAAGAACAAAAAATAAAATGATGACACAAATAACAACATAAAAAGGAAGATTGGACAAGGCGTCTCATGTAAGCAGCGGGCCATTAATTACCAAGACAAAAAGTAAGGTGATTTTTGTTGTTTTAAATCCCAATTGGAAACATTTATCCCAACAACTGAATCTCAAACTGACATTCCTGACTTATCAAGCGTGCCATTAGAAAAAGAGCAGCTCATACTCTGCTGTCATGGTGCTTCTGGAATAGATACATTCACCAACAACAATTATCACATTGGTAACATTCTTTAGGACTGGCAGCCATCACTACACGATGATGTACTTCAAGCTGCAAGCGTGAATTTAGCCAAATTGAGAAAAGTAAGGGCATGAATTTTTTAATTTTACACACCAACAACTGATGCACCCTACCATCTATGTAAGAGGCTAATCAATTGAAACAAACAAGCATCCTTGCTTGTCTAGTTGTAGAATAGAAACAATGCACTAAATAGTTAATATAATGTGCAGCAAAAAGACAAATTTAGATCTGCAGGAATTAAAGACCCAAGAATACTTTATGAATGATAATTTTCTTATCCAAATACGTCAATAACTTTAAGATTCATAGAAGATTTTTAATGTAACAGAATTTAATTACAGGAGTCACCAGCTAATGGTTGGCGCCGTGTTGTTTAATAAAACATCAAGATGAAATTTTGCATGTTAACAAGATGACGCTGGCATTAAATATAATATTTAATATTAGCTCTTGTAGACCAACTAATTCAAACTTTACCTAACGCCATTTATGCGCAAGATGAACTAAAACAGGAAATGCTCTACCTACTTCATACCTAAACATGCTTGTAATGAGCATCCCAACGAAAATAACATTCACAGGCAGCCAGACCTTAACCAATCCTCCATGTTAGTGGCTCGTTGATATGATGCCCGTAAAACTCAACAGAAACGATTATAACCGAGACTAGGTTCTGCATCACGACTAGCAACGTAGAGATAGTTAAATCTCAACAAATATCTATTCGATCAAATATAGTTGAGTAAAACACTCTTTTTATGCAAAGAAAATCGATAACAATAGTTACCTGGTACATCAAAGTCGTAGCTCGAAAGGACGAATTTGTTAACTAATATCATGCTGCGGGAGGATAGGCTTAATATGCAAAATGAACAGCAATGCCTGATTCTGTATTTTAACCACCTTATTACCCCTTGTTGCTTTATCTCCATCTTTTTCCAATTTTCCACCTTCTAAATCGTTTTCATTCTTTTCAAAGAACTCATTACCTATATCAAAATTGGTAACTACTTCCCAATCAACACCGAATTCAGTGACGAAAGGAGTCACTTTCCAACTTCAGATAATTATGTACTCTGCTGATCGGATGAACATATGGAAACTTCCCAAATTTTGAAAGAAAAATCACCTCAAAAATCATCAGGAAATTGAATATGAAGAAAGAGCAAGAGGAGAAATCCCTAGAACCTAAAACCAAAAGTTAATTAGAGTTGTAAAATCGTAATTAAGCCAAATCTAAACCTCAACTACCCAAATTAAGCTAATGCTCACCAGCCTTAAATTAACGCAACAAATCAATAGAAATCAAACACAACAGGCTCTTAGTGGCACAGCAGGAAACAAGAAAATGGCGACTAAGAAAAACACCTCTTTTTTAGCCGTCTCTACGCGACCACCATTGATGCAACACTGCTTGCAGTCTGGGATTTTTTGTCTGCTTTCTGCTCCATGAAATACCAGTTATAGTCAGGTGGGTGGTTTAATCGCGCAATTTGGATGTTTTTCACATTAAATGCATCTGGCAAATGCGTTTTTAGGGTAAATTTTCTTCCGGCGTATAGAATTTTCGTGTAGAGTAATGATTATCGAACCATTCTCAAAAATATAGACTTCTCCTTTTGACAACTTACTTTTTGCATAGTTTGCTTTCCTATCGCCTGCATATTCTATTTCTCTACCTTAGCAATTTTTATAATTGAAGGAATCATAAAGATTGCACGCTAAAGCGCCAACTTTTGAAACTAGGGGTGGTTTAGGTTCGGTGACAGTGAAACCTGCGTCGAAAACCGTCACGAAATTTGGGAGGAGATTTTAATCTGGCTTAAGGCAAATGTTGGGATACCGAAATTCGATTGGTTCGGTATTAAAAATACAAGTAAAAATTTTAGTCAAATCACCAAGATTCGTTCATTAAATTCCATGGACTTGAATTTCTCTCCTCCAAATCCCAATTCACAGTAGCGAATTAAAATGCGTCCACCATGCCGCTGCCGCACAAAGCAGCCTCGACCAAGATTGATGTGCCTCGCCAAGCGATATCACCGGCCGGCCTCCATCGATTAAGGTCGCGAAACAGCATTACATATATACGCATATCCAATCACGGCATTAATCATATAATTAGTTGTAATCAAACCCCGATAGCCAGAAATTGCTTCGTAGATCATAATAATAATTAAATTAGAACCTTAATTCAAACCCCTAATGAAATTTAGAGGATTAATTCAAACCTAATTTAAACCCCCAAAATTGAAATGGGTTCCAACGATGGAAGAGAAGAGAGAGAGAGGATTATGTTTACCTAATCGATGAGGTCGAGCACATGTTCGCCTTCACTCGTTCATTGAAACTTTTTCACTTCCATCGTCACCATCTTCTGCTTCTCTCTTCCTCTCCATCTCCTCAGTTGATTTGATTTGAGTGGGTGTGGGTTGGGAGATCGTTAGGCTATGGAAGTGGCGGATAATGATTGAAAAAGAGAGGCCACAACTTTAATGGTGGCTTTGAGCAGTGGTGGGTTGAGCGAGGTTAATGGAAAGCTTGAAGGGACAAAAGAGGATTAGGAGTATTATCTGAGTTAAAACAAAATTAAAATATATTATATATTATATAATATATATAAGAATTAATATATTATATATTTGAGTTCGGTTGGTAATGCAGAAATAATGACCGCCGGTCGATCCCGATACGAAAATTGGTATTCTTTAAATTGCTCGGTAACGAACAATTAAGAGGGCCCCGGTATAAAGGTTTTCGGTATTAGTCCGGTTTTTGATGCGGTTCGGTGTTTCAGTGCAAAATTCCACCCCTGACTGAAACTTCCTGAACAACTTTTGTATGGTTATTGTTGTTGGAATTATCTAGCTCAACCTGGAATTGGTTTCAGAATGACAAATTTATGGACTTCTCATAGACATGACAGCGTTAGAGGTTGAAATGCCTGGGCTTGTAAGATTACAAGTGCTCATCTTTCTTCAGGCTGCACAGAGTATTTATAGGTGGAACTAATTAGTTTTTTTTTTTTACAAAAATAGAAAAATTGTATTTAAGGAAAAACCCACTAATACTTTGACTATCATTTAATGTTAAAAAACTTACTATAATTGGTGATGGTAGGTTAATGGTATAATTCTTATTTGTCATTTTGTTACATGACTGCCACCTCGATTTATCTTTTTGTCAACATCATATTTCTAATTTAATGTTATGTGGAGACATATTGATTTTAGTTAAGAAATATTAAATTTGAGTCTTATATATTGTAATGTGGATGAGTTTGATACCAAATGGATAGGTAATATAATTGGGTTTTTAATACCGATCGAAAGTATTGATATATGTGGATGTATAGTTTTGATACCTATTATGGAGATGATGTACATAAGATTTAACACCTATTGATAAGGTTTCAATTGACTATACATGCTATTATGTGTTGATTGTTTTTAAAGAATTTTATTTTACCTCAACTATAGGTTTATGACTGACAAATCACCAAGATTTTTAAAATTGTTTTTCTTATTTATCTAAAAGGGTGAATTCGCAATGAAAAGTACATAATAAAACGTGACCTAAAATAATCAATTGATATGACATTAGTATAAAAGTAATTAATTTGGATTTTCTCTAAAATATTATGAATAGATTGGGTCTAATTAAAAGACCCATCATATTTCTACCATTAACCTTGCGTGCTGTAATATGACATGTCATTAGTTAACATACTTCTTTGTGGATACGTTATATGTGCCCTCAGATCGAGCGATTTGTTATCCAAATCCAAATCCATTTATTACCCAGTTGCAAAATGTCGCTTGCGTGGAGGTCAAAGCATCTTCCATTGAAGATGGCCGGCTGTGATGTCTTCGGCTCCCAAAATTCTTTCTGGCGGCTTGGTGCCAGATGATCGGAAGAGAAACGAGTTTATGTGAGCAAAGAAATTTATGTGTGTTTTGAGACAGATGGTCGGAAGAGAAACGAGTTTCAATGTTACACCCCCACTGAGTTCAAGGCCAGGGTGGGTAGCCAGTTCAATTAATAAAATCTTAATCAAAGCACTCAATGAGGAAACTAGTATCATTGCATTTGAAAGTTGAAATTCGGATTAATAGGAAATCCCCTCACAAAATAAAATCTTAATCAAAGCATTCAATGAACATTTTTCTAACCATAAGGACAAACAGCCCTTCCACCAGCCCAAACCGTAGAAGGCTGAAGCCCAAAAAGAAAAACATGTGTCTAAGGTTCTCTAATGCATCAGGCCGTAATATATATATATATATATATATATATATATATATAAAGAAAATTGTTATTCAATCAAGAAAAATAGGATTTGAGCTTTGGTACAATCATCTCAATGCACATGACTAAATTGTTAAAACTTGAACATGAGTTTGGGTCCAATCTTTTCTCCTCCAATACAAACACTTAAATCTTAAAACTCAAAATGAGTCTTAAAATTTGAGTCTTTGCATTAGAGAAAAAACTAAAATGCATAAATTTACCACTTTTTTAGGCCCAAATATAATAATAGGTATAAAATTTGAGTCTCTAAATTGGAGTTGCTCTAAAAGCTCAATAAATTATCTTTAAACAAACATGGAAGTGATGTTTATCAGTAGTCAATTTGTTAGTATTTAATGTGTTGAGTTTTAAGTTGTTGAGCCAGTTTTATTGGACTCTGTCGTTTGGTTAAAGAAACTTCACCAAGTGTTTTATTAAGGATAAACTAAAAGTTCTTAAGCCCTTTTTTTTTTTTTTCTAATCTTTCTACATTATCCAAACTCGTCATTCAAGTAAATTGAAATTGTAACATTCCACAGTCTCACTTATGAAACAAATAGAAAACTATTAGACCTAGTATTCTTTGAGATAATTTACATAATTAAATAACAAATCTCACCCAACAATTTTCAAAATTAAAAAATAAAAAGACAAAAATAAGAGAAATGTTCTTGAACTTTTTTATCACATTTATTTCCAAAAAAAAAAATTTGTTTATCATATTATTTCTATACTAAAACTCAGTTTCACTGTTCATAGCATTGTTCACAATAATTGCAAATGCCATAACAGCTTTGACACGTGGGATCGCACTCACGACGCAGACAAAGTCCTTCCTCTCTCCCATGCTTCCATGTCGTCCTTCTTGCTTCAATTCCATGTTCTTCCCCTCGCTCTTTTCTCTCTCTCTCTCTCTCTCTCTCTCTCTCTCTCAGATCAATCCATTCCGCTACCACCCCATTCCGTTGACCTTAAAGCCATCGCACCACTAGTCTACGAAATGCCCGGTGTACGCGAATTCAGGTAAATTTATGCTTTAACAGTGTGAATTTATGCTTTAACCCTATGAATTAAAGCATACTAACCTTTCATGTACTTCTTAACTTTCTAAACAGCCTTCTCTATTTTAGATATAGCTCTTACTATGGTTGTAAGGGATGTTTGTGAAAAGGTAGTTGAAAATTGAGGATGATGGTGGTGCGGGAATAAGTGGGGAGTAAGTAGTAAGCCATAGGTAGGGTAATGGGGTGGAGAATGTGGTGATGGCGATAGTGGTTGTGGCCGCGAACGTGACGTTGGAGGTGGTGACGACCATGGTGATGGGAGTGATAGCGGTGGACAATATATGGTGGTGGTGGTTAAAGGATTAAGCCGTAGTGGTGATGGTAGCGGTGGAGGTGCGGGTGGTGGTGGTCATCGTAAGATGGTGGCGGTATTGTCGGTTGTGGCGATGGTGAGACGGTGGAAATTGGTGGCGACCGTGGTGGCAAAAATTTGATAGCGGTGGAGGATATGATAGTGGCGCTTGATGGTGGGTGAAAGGTGGTGGTGTCTATAGATTGAGGAGGTGGTGGTGATGATGTGGTGAGTCGGTGGAGAATGTTGTGGCGGTGGTGGTGAAGTGCTAACAATAGTGGTGGCATACGTGATTTCATTTTTTATTAAAGCTATAATTTGTTCTATAACGTTTTTTATTTTCTATTATTTTGAAAACTGTTATTGACAAACAGATGAAACATCAATTTGATGTTCTACCTACAGAACTTAGGCTAAATATTGTTTTGTCCATTTTTCGTTTTCTAAGTTTATTTCACAAATAGATCTGAATGCATTTTCATCTATTTTGTATCTACAAACGAAAAATTGTTTAAAGAACATTAACAAACAACCCTTATCTATTCCAATCGTTCCTGAAAGGATAGGATTAGAAGGAAATTTTCCTTCATGTATAATCACTCTTCTAATCACGTTAAGTACCTTAAATTTTTGAGAATTATACATTTCAATCCAATTCTCTATACTAAATCATGCCTTGATCTCACTGAATTTAGTGATAATGAAGCAATTAAAATGGCACAAGCCACATGTAATGGATTAAAAAGATCATGGTTTAATATTTTGTACTAAATCTACTCAATTGTTCACAGACCGAATTGGTTATGTGATTAAGTTAAGGATAAATACAATGATGGGCAAAATTTATACACACTAATTAGATTTGAGCTGGTTTACAAAATGGTCAAAAGATTTTAATTTTCTACACCACAAGGTTTTGAAATTATATTAATTTATATCTTTCGTTTGTTTATGTATAATCCCTCTGTTCAATTGATGATGTGTCGCATGGGGATTCATTATGCAACGATTGCGTTATGGCCAACCGTTTCAAACAGTTTGCACACTAACCAAATTTGAAATGAAGACTCCGTTTGAATGAATGGCAAACACCACTTGAAGTTATATACTGCAGGCCACCGTTTGGGATTGTGAGCAGAGGATGTGTCCTCTTGTTGACTAAATAAGGCCATAGATTATATTCATATATCAATATCTAAATGGCTGCTATTATTTCCCCAGAACGTAGAGAACTTCTTATTAAAAGTTGTGACTAATTCAAGAGAGGTATTTCAAGTGGGTACTTCACCATTTGAACAGACACGTTAAAATCTATAAATAAATTGATGTCTGCATATTAAGAACTTACAATTAAAAGTTCAATTATTCTCTCCAATTCGTAAGATATCTTTTGCAGTGTTCATATAAAAGCCTCAATGTTTCATTGTATTTTCCTATATAAAAAACTATAAAAGTTCATATACTGCAGATTTGATTTCCTAGGATCCTTTGGCCTGCTTGAAAATCTTAACGCAATGCTGGGTTGATTTTCCTAAAGGGTAAGGCGCAGATCAACAATACCGAAGTCAGGAACCGTTGTATTGTGGAGCACATTGGCCGTGTCTTCTTATGGCCCAGATGTGGGGGCTAATAGAGTGCGAAAGATAGCGTATTTTCGCAGCAGCCAGGAAGCAATCTTTGCGTCGCCCGTCATATCCATAACCACATGCTACAAATTTTCTCCAACAATGATGTATAAGCCGCACTTGCAAGATTTGGACCAAAATTGTGCAATTGGGTATCGTTTTAGGAGATACAAAGGTGATTGGAGAAGCCGAAGCTTTCAGCGATAAGGTTGTTTAATACACATGTAAAAGCGACGTCTTTACACGTGCTTTATAAATAGATCCACAGTCGCAAAATCTTTCAATTTAACGAAAAATAAGATGATCAGCTGACTAAGAACATAGATTAATACGATTTTAAGATGTACCCAAAAAAACAAAAAAACTCCATAGCTCGTTTTGATTATCACTCAAATTGGATTCCATGCCGTGGGTTCCATACCGTCTTCAAGCAAGTAAGCAAAAAATATTGTAAACCCGCAACAAATGAATATCACTCGGTGCCCTATAACCGCCTCTTCCCTCGTACATGCAAAACCGAAGAGACCATAACATTTCGCCAACCCCCAAAATTGTACTTACAAGAAAGAAAGTCTTCTTCTTCTCTTCACAACCACCTTCTTCTTCCTCGTCGATCACTCCTGCAACTTCTTTCAGATAATGCAAAAACTCCATCAACTCAATACGTAACAACATGGACAAGTTCTCACAGTTACCCGAACCTCTCCTTCTGATCATCATCTCCCACTTGCCCTTCAAGAAGCCACAAGAAACTCCATTCTCACTCCAAAGGCATGGCGTCGCCTCTGGCGTTCGACCCAAAACGTCGAGTTCAACGACGTTTCTTTGCCGACTGACGCAGCGGCGGCGAGAACAGAGGCAATTCAGAATAAGCTTGCACCATTGATTTGTGCAGCACTGGATTGAAAACAACCAAGAAAATCAATTGAAGTAAAATCGCTCTCACAATTCTGAACCTGAAAATTCGAAGAATTTGTGCGGCATTGAATCCGTTTCTCTGGGCATAATGTCAAACAGCTGGCTCTCGATTTTCCTGACCCCGCGTGGGATGAAGACGGGTATGGAACCCCCGAGTCCTATTTTGATTTGCCTTTGGATGTGTGTACACTCATCGAGATCTTGAGTCCCTGGCTCTGTTTTCTTACAATTTACAATACTTTTTGTTTGGGAATTTTGGTCTGCTGAAGCATATTTCATTGGGTTGGATTGAGCTGCCGGTTTCGTTCAGAAACTGTTAGCACAATGTAGGTTGCTTGAGAGTCTGAGTCTGAAGAAATGTTGGGAGCATGGACTACCTTGTTGTTCGTGGAAGGACTTCCAAGTTAAGCTAAAAACTTTTGGTGGTTCATAGGTGCGGCATTCGTTGCCTCATTTGTTTTACCTTGAAGCACCGAAGTTGAGGTATTTGAAGAGTTTGTTGGTGGGAATGTGCCGGCATTGACTACAGGCGAAGGTAGCCAATTCAATTGTTTCGAAGAGTTGGATCTGACCAGGCCTTGCATGGTTCACAGCTGCTAGTCAATTCTATACCAGCTATGCTTCCCCTCCCCGAGGCATTGACAGTTTGCTCTTACACGCTTCGGGTACCTCATTTCTCTTCTACTTCTCATTTTTTACATGAGGAAGTGGTTGGATTAGATATTGTTGAACTTAAGATTATACTGCTATTCAATCATTTTAAAACAAATTATCCTCTTATTCAAACACCAATCTGTATCATAAGCAAAATTGGTTAAATTACCAGCAACATCAGCATTCCATAACATTTGATTCGGACAAATCCTAGCTTGTTTTTTTTTATGTGAATCATAATGGCGTTGTTAATGACTAGTACCACAACCACCAGCAAACAAAGTTTTACAAATAACACATTTAGCCTTTGGTACTTCTTTGCCATTTTCAATAACCTTAATTCTTTCATAAAAATCCCAAACTTTACTTGTATTCCTAGATGCAGTGTGTGGCAGTGGGTTAACAGTAGAAATATGAACAGACTCATTCAAAGGAGGTGGATTAACAGTGGAAATAGGAACAGATTCAGGTGGATTGACAATGGAAATTGGAACAGATTCATTTGGATGGTGGGTCTATGAGGAGAATGAGAGATCAGAAGGTTTGTAGTGAGATTTTTTGGTTTTTTTTTTTCTTTGGGTAGAAGAACAAATTGGGAGGGGAGGTGCGGCGGCAGAGACAGAGAGAGTGGGTAAGTGAGAACGAAAGAGAAAAGGGTTAGGGTTTGGATTTGTGTCTGCCAAGACTGCCATCTATTATAGATGGCACGGGCCATTCAACGGTAATAATTAAACGGTCAATTTTTTTTTTAATTATTAAATGGGTGGTAGTGGTAGTACTAGTAGGTATGGGCTGTCACACTGACAACCTATCAGTCATTCAACTCAGACTCAGTAAACAAGAATCCAAGATGTAGATATACATGTATCTGCAAAAAAATTGAAATAAAGAACTAATGGCAGATAGGCGGGCCTGTGGGCTGAGCTTTCATGGGCAGGCCGGGTTGGGCCTATGTAAGCCTACATGAGCTGGGCCTATGGGCCAGGCTGGGCTTCAAAAGTCCTAACCCAAGCCTAGCCTACTAATTGATGGGCTGGGCTGGGCCATGGCCCGTGTTGGGCAGGGCTGGGCTTTTTCTCTTTGGGCCAGGTGGGCCCCCACCGGCCCATGGGCTTTTGGGCTAAATGATGACCCCTAAGCCCACCCACCAGGTAAAAAAAGAAAAAAAAATATGGGCAAAAAGAGTCAATTCTCTAAATAGTCCCCACCCACATGGCCAATCATGCTCCTATAATATAGTCCATCAACAGTCAATTCTTTAGTAAGTTGATTCTACGCAATTCAATCCTAAAATACCTACTCTTTACAGAGTTTCTGACTTAGGCATCGTAGATTCATTGGCCAAATCCCCCTTCTAGGCTTGTGGTTTGGTCTTTAACCAAAAGTGTCTCTTTGTTTTGTAGGTACAATTTCGCAAATCCGAAGACGGCGAAATTTTGCTACCACAAATTGGTGCTTTCATTGAGAGCTTGATTGAAAAATATCAAAGAAGCTCTCGCGATTATTCTCGGTGATTTCTTACCTTTTGAAAATTTTCTATTATACCCAATCTCTGAATTTTTAATTTCTTGATTCTTGTGCCCTAGAAGAAGGAAGAATGGTTGAAAATTCTGAAACCACGACAAACAACACTTCCTATATGCAGCGGAACACGGAAGCAGGGCAGCTGCCTTCTCCCACTGCCCATGTCGCAGTAGCCTTCCAAGCCCTAAGTGTTGCAACTGAAACTGCTTCTGCGGCTTAAACCACGCAGGCCCAAGGCGCGCAACCCACGACACTTCAACCCTAGGCGCTCTAATCCTAGGTTGGTCGCTCTTTGGTTTCATCACATTTTAGGTTTTTTGTCATTGTCTTCATATGTTCTTCAACTAACAAGATTACAAACGTTGGTACGATGAAGACCCTTACATTTTAACAACTATGGCGAAACAAATCTTCTATCTTGATGACCCGAAGGCGGGGAATGGTTGGAAAGTTGTTCAAAAAATTCATCACAGAAACATATATGATATTCCTGACGGAGATAATAATGAAGACAACAGCGTCGCTGACCAACAGCTTTCATCTTCAATAGATTTTGGTTTGGCAACACCGTTGGATACAAATGTAATCCAAGAACCGCTTGAGGTAACTGGAATACCTGAAATCGAAATACCAATTGATTACATTACAATTGACCTCGGTTAGGGCTGGGTTCGGTTCCAATCAGTTCGATTTTTTGCCAAAATCGAAACTGAACCGAAATTACTATTCGGTTCGGTTTGGTTCGAATTTTTTTTCGGTTCGGTTTTTTTCAGTTCGGTTTTTTTTTAAATAGACTGGTGCATATAAAAAGACCTTCAGGCCCAATTGTTTCTTGAGAAAACAGGGACTTCCAAGCCCATATTTTCTGAAAGCCCAAAAACACAAATCAGCTGCAAATCGGACGTCATTTTGGATAAAAATCAAACAAACCAGTCATAAAATGAATAAAAAAACCAGTCAAAATCAAACACAAATCATCTTATGTGCACAGTGCACAACCTTGCTGCAAAATGAGAAAAAAAAGCGAATAAATAAAAAAAAATCTTTAAAATTCAAATCCACAAACAACCAGTCGAGATCTAAAGATTCTCAACATTATAAGTCCAATTTCAACCATCCAACCTAAGATCTGTTGCAAATCGAATAAGAGTCTAAAAGACAGAGAAAGAGAGGACGACCGAGTTGGTGAAACGATGGTGGAAGCCATGGGTGACTTCGGCGGAGGTATGGCCATTGAGTTGGCACAGTGGGATCGGAGCGAGTTAAATCGCAGAGGGATGAAATTCAAACTTGATAAAGCTAAAAGCTGAAAAACAAACACTCTT